>JAOWBW010000078.1:34120-537963 GCA_026119855.1 Campanula takesimana | reverse complement strand
TTATTTCAAGCCATTACAACGGATTTATTGAGCAACAAAAGACATCAAAACATTAAATCCTAAAACAAAGTGGGTCTAATTTAATTGCAATCTCTTAGGGTACTAAGAAAAGTCCAACTTCTCTTAGCCTTCAAAGGACCCACCCGATCGTCGTCTCTCAATCCTTTTCTTCTTGGATAACGGAGGAGCACTAATACGCACCGAAACCTTCTGTGTTGCGGGCACGTCTCCTAGCATAAAATTCATCCAAAGGAGTACTTACCGAAAGGGTCAGCAAGAATGTTACTCGAATCAGCAGCAGCCTCCCTATATCTCAAAGCGCTGCTGTAGGCTCAAAAACCCTTTCCCACAACTCGGCACGAAGCACATCGTACCCAAGTGATGCCACGGTAAAGGGTGCCAAACAAATAATCCAAGTAGCTCTCGGGAATGGAAGACACTCCCCCAATGCAGAGGAGCAAAAGGCCAACGGTTGCGATCATCTCCCCAAGCCGACTGAAGCTCACTCGAGAAGTCCGGACCCATGTAAAGCAACTGGACGAACCATTCTGTCCCTCGGAAAAGGAATTTATCTGTTGGCGACCAAACTGCCGCGAACCCGCTCTGGCTGGTAAAATGAAGATCTCTCAAGCCGGGTACAACCACGTGCTGAAAACCAAGAGTCCATTCCACAAAAGGATGAAGACCCCAAGAAGGAGGGCACCACTCATATCGACGGTTACCCGAGAGGCAAAGAATTTCTTCCAACCATCTTCAGATAAATCCCGATCAAAACTTCCTCCTATGAACAGCAAAAGGAGACAAATCACCATCCGGGAATAAATCTTGAAGTGTTCTCGGAGCCATATGTCAAGACAAAAGGGCTTCCCCGACACATCTTGTCCGTCCTATGTAACTCATCAAGGCCGTGCAACGTCTCCCCTACAATAAGAGGGATTTATACTAAATTGTTGCTCCTTGGTTTGCAAGAATAATCTCAGCCAACTGCGCATTCCGCAGTCCCGTAGGGTGTGACAAACAGTACTTCACTAAAGGACAAGCGGCCATGGCATTCCTCTTGAAAGATTGAACCACCGGATCCTCCGAGTGTAAACTGAAGAACATCGGCAACTCAGTTATGTCAATCACAGTACCGTGCAACATCTTTCTCACGTCCTCAACAGGAGATTCAGTAACTCAACCCAAGAGTCAATGGCACCACGGTGATATTTAGGGACGGAAATCCGACCGGCCAAAGACATGCCAAGGATGGCCCCGAAATCATCAACAGCCGGCACCATTTCATTAGCTGAAAAGTTGAAGGTATGGCTATCGCAATCCCAGAAAGCCGCAGTAGCTCTCAACAAATCCCAATCCGGCTTCACGTCCGCAAAGTGAAAAGAATTCGAAACCTGAAGTCTTTAATGAAGGCCTTCTTGGGATGGGTCTTGAAATAATACACAAAAGTGTCCAAGTCCTTTTCATACCCACTAACAACCTTGGCATCAAGAACAAATAATTGGAAGCCATGGAAAATGTTGATCACAAGCAAAGTTGAGCAATAATATGATGTTCAAAAATGGCAAAAAGGAGCTGTGAGAATCAAGTGGTCGAACAGAAGCTGATATTATAGCTGTTGGGGGGTCTTTTGGCCAGCAAATGTCAAGCCCGGAATTCCGCCTCCCAGACGCGCGCGCCACCCGCCAGCGATCTGAAATGCGCGCGCGTCCCAAGCCTACATAGGAAAGCGCGCGCCTCCCAAGTCTAGATCACTTCAGACAAGGCCTTGTCAGAAATCTCCAGCCTAAATCAAGACACAACCTCGGTCCTCGGACACCCAGTTGGGCACACCTTCTTCTGGTCCGCCCTTAAGGCATGTCAAAGATTGAAAGTAGGATAGAAACTCCCACTCAAAAGTAGGTTGTCCTTCTCCATATTCTGAACTCCCTAAGTTATGTCACGGGTGCCATACCCCCCTCAAGAGTCAATCTCAACATTTCATCCCCAACAGGAACATTCTTCTGGTCGCGGTCAACTGTGCCCGCACCCCACAAGTCAAAAAGTCAAGTGTGACTCCAAGTGGCACGCGACTTCAAAGCAATATTTCATCAACGAATTTCACTAACGGATTCGTCTTCAAAGGTTCACTAACGGCCTCTTCAAAGGTTCACTATCGGCCTCTTCAAAGGTTCACTAACGGCCTTTTCAAAGGCTCACTAACGGCCTCTCCAAAGGTTCACCAACGCCTCTACAAAGGTTCACTAACGGCCTCTTCAAAGGTTCACTAACGGCCTCCTCAAAGGTTCACTAACGGCCTCTCCAAAGGTTCACCAACGGCCTCTACAAAGGTTCACTAACGGCCTCCTCAAAGGTTCACTAACGGCCTCTTCAAAGGTTCACTAACGGCCTCTCCAAAGGTTCACTAACGGCCTCGTTTAAAGGTTCACTAACGGCCTCATTCAACATATTCAGTCGGCAAGTTCACCTAACGGATCATGCCACCCCCTCTATCAACAAAATCCGCTCACACAGGGAGCGCACCACTATCTCTCGCAATTTCAAATTCCTGCTTTCATTGAGTCTTTGCTTTTTCTTGGTGATGTCCTCGGCGGGTGTTTTTAACTTTCGTCGACGCGTTTTGCTTTACAATCCACGTCGCTGAGGGGCTCTGTAGACACCCCGCCTTGGACCGCTCACCCGATTGCACATTTGATCTTGTGTTTCTCCCCATTTTAAAGTGTTTCTCGTTAGTTTCTGTCACTTCCGTTAAGTTCCTGACTGACTTCATTAAGTCCAGGGACTAAACTGAATAACAGGGCTGACTTTCTAGTCCATTCTGTCAAAATCGCCTTCTCTGAGTCGCGCGCCTCCGACAGGAGGATCCAGACGCGCACGCCTCCCGCCCCCAAAGCAGGAAGCGCGCGCCTCTGGGCATCGGTTACAGATTTCTGGCCAGGATTCTCTCCCTTGCTCAATTTACAGGATTTTGCCCATGAAAGATTTCTTGGTGACTGAGTTTTGGCACCAAAAACATCTCTCTTTCACCTATGAAAACCCCCCTTTACCTCCATTTTCAAGGACCTTGGGCTCTCAATCTTACATTCTCAATAAGACACTAAAATTTCACTCTTACAAAGCATTTCCAAAGGATTTCTCTAAAGAATTCATCAAGAAGTGTCTGAAGTCTCTTGAAGTCTAGGTAAAGTTATTTCTTTCCTCTTCTTAACTTCATCTCTTTTCTCTTTCTTTTTGTTTTATCAAAGTGCAATCACCCAAATCATTTTGGGACATGACTCTAATGATCACCTCATCTCATTGAGGTCGGTTAAAGAGTTATCTCCTACATTCCAAACTCTATTTTAAAACCCCTTTTTATGATTTAAAGAAGAAGAAGAAGAACGTTTATTATTCATGTAGATTTTGATCAAGTAAGACCAACTTTAGTTGAGCGAGATGGGTGTTTCGGTACTTCCCATCTCGTAACCTAACCCCCGAACCTCAAAACAAAGAATCTCTGTTTTCGTAATCAAACTTAGGCTATTATCAATAGGTTTTTCTTATGTTCCTCAAAACATAGGTGGCGACTCTAAGAACAAGTTAGACATCATAGGATAACTCACGCGCTCTATCCAAGCCGTGGTTCCCCCGGGGTATCTACATTATGGCATTTTCAGTATCCAGTACCCATTCCTCAGGTATGTCTACTGTTATCACGCCGATGTTAGGGGCTTATGTAGTGACCGTGGTCGACTTCGATATAGTAACATTTCTTTCTGGGTGTCAATTTCCATCTTGGTTTTTGCTTTTCTTGACCTCATCACGTGCTCTAAGAAATGTTTGGGGTTGCCGAGGACGCAGCCTACGCCTTCTGGGGTTGGGAATTTTACCCTTTGGTGAGGGAGGGAGGCAACCATTCCCAGTTTTCCGTGACTAGGAGAGCCGAGGATGGCTTGGTAGTCACTTGCAAAATCCATAACGATGAATGTGATTGTTGCCGATGTTTTGTAGGGGTACTCACCGACTTCTAGTACCAAGTCCACGGTTCCCTTAGCCTCGGCTTTGTGATTTGTAAATCCCTCTAGTCTCCCATTGTAAGGGGTGAGCATGGTGTCTGGCAACTCCATCTTTTTGAAGGTTCTGTAGTAGAGCACGTCTTTAGCGGCCCCATAATCTATTAAGAGCCTTTCCGACTCGTAGTTGTCGATTCGGCCTGTGATGACCAACGTATGTTCTCTCATGGCCCTGTTTCCAGCCAGCTCGTTAGGGGAGAAACTAATCACCTCCTCCCCTTTGTGAATCCAAGGGAGGATATGGTAAACCTTGCTTAGCTCATAGATCTTCTCTTTTAACTTGGTGTTGGAAGGGATTTCCTCCCTGATTACACCAATAAGTTTTGCCCGAGGTGGCCTGTCTTCGCGGTCATCCATTTTCTCATCCTCTCTCGGACGTTTGTTGTCTTTCTTTGCTAAGTATTCATTTAGTTTCCCCTGATCGGCCCACCTTTGTAGTATTTTCTTCAGGGCAAAGCAGTTATCCGTCTCGTGCCCGTTATCTCGATGGTAGGCACAGTACTTGCTGGTGTCTCGTGGGAAATTCGGGTTATCTTTAAGGGGTTTTGGATTTGGGAGATTCACCAGGTTCATGATCTCGGAAATCGGCTTGGTAAGGGGGGTAAAGACCTCAGTCGGTTTTGTTCTGTTCTTCCCTCGGTTACCACTTCCACTGGTACCCTGGACTGAGTTAGGAGTGAGTGGCCTACGTTCCCCTTCTCGATCTCGATCTCTGTATCCGGACATCAGTTTCTTTTTTTCCTCACCAGTGGCTGTCGCGTAGGCCATCTGGTACAGCTCAGACTTTGTAAGAGGTTCTCTTACTGACAATTCATAGGTGAGCTCGTCTGATCTCTGCCCATTATAGAAGCACATTATGATTTCCCTGTCTGTAAGTCTCTCTTCTATTGAGTCATCCAAGTCTCTGAACCTATTGTAAAAGTCCATAGTCGACTCGCTCTTTCCCTGAACTATGTTTGCCAGATCCGACAATCTTTTTTTCCTAGCCCCGACAGTGGCGAAATATTCTAGAAAAATTGACTTCAATTTGGAGAAGGAGCTGATGCTTCTTCTCTCCAAGTCCATAAACCAAGACCTAGCCGCTCCAACTAACGTACTAGCAAAGGCCTTGCAAAGTACGTTGTCTTTGTTGGAAACCAAGGCCATCATTCCTTCGAAAGATTGTAGGTGGTCCATGGCGTCTGTACTGCCGGAATACTTGTCCAGGTGGGGAAGCTTCAACTGGGGATTGGGTGGAGAATCCTTTATCCACTGAGAAAATGGACACATTGCGTCGTAGTCAGTTTTCGGTTTCCCCTGCCTCTGGTTCATCTCTATATTGTCCATCCTCTCCTGCAAATCCAATATGATCTGCTCACTAAACCCTGAGCTGCGATGGGAGCTTCTCGGCCTGTCTCTTTCTCTGTCTCGGCCCCTTCCAACAACACGACTTGTGTCTGGATCATCACGAGGTCGTCTCGGAGGAGTATGACGAGGTGGCTTCTGTCTGGGCGGGACTTGATCTTGATTTTTCCATCGCCGCCTTTCTCCTAGAAATCTCACATCTGGAGATTCTGCCTCCTCCTCTCTCCTACGGTTTATTTGATCCCTCAGATCTCTTCCATCGGGATTAATTGGGCCAAGTCGACCTTCTAGACGGCTTGGTGGAGCAGCTCGATTTCCTGGGGGGGGGGGGTGTCACGCGGTTCCTGATGACGTCTGTCCTCAGTGCGTGTGTTCCCCCTTCGGTCACTTCTTTCTCCGCCTCCCAAAGCTCCTCTCGTGCCAGAGGGCTGGGCGAAGGGTGCCAAGGAGTGGTCAGGATCAAATTCTAGAAGAGCTCTCTGGGCATCAGCTAATTGCTGTAGGGTTGAGAGATTCTGATGTAACAATGCCCTTCGGTCAATTGGTGCTGGTCTAGAAGGGCCAACCTAGGTAAGCTGAGGGCGTGAAGTCGTCCGTCTCCGTCGTCAATACTGGTGAGCAATTTCAGGCACTGGCCCTCTGGAACGGGTGTGCATCCCGCCTCCCTGAGGTGGAGGAGGGAGGCCTTGATTCAGAATATTGTCATTTGCCACGTTAGGAGGTGGTGGATTGAGATTAGCGTCTGGTGTAACGCTAGCTTCCCGACCGTCGACGTGAGTTCTAGACATGGGGAAATTTGTGGTCTTCCGAACAGAGATTCTCCAACGACGTTTCCCGGCAATGGAACCAAACTGATGCTGCCAAAAACGTGTCGGATCAGCCCTCCGTCTAGCGGTTCGGATAAATCCAGCAATGAGATCTTCCCCGTTTGGATCTGCGCACAATGAACAAACGTAAACTGCGCCAGGGCTTCACCGGCGAAGGCCCTCCGGCGTGAGAGTAAGAATACGAGTGAATGAATAGAGAAATCAATTGACTAGTTTGGAGCCAAAGAGTTCATTACCCGTCTCCTGTTGTGAGGACATGTTTATATAGGCGTGGGTGAATGAGTCCTAACTTGTCAGAGAAGCTAGGGAGCCCATATTACTGTGGGACTCGTATTCCTTGGAGGTAGACTCCGGATAAGGATGATTGATATCCCAGTTATCTTGTAGAAGAGATATCCTTGTTCAGATAAGGATTTCCACTGTTAGATTTGTAATCAAACTCTATAAGTGGACTCCCTGTGATAATGTGAGGTTTTTGATATAACTCGGCCCGTCATCCCGCTCGGCTCCTCCCGGAGGCCGGCGAGGGATTAGGCCTTTTGAACTCGGCCTAGGCATGAGCTGCCTGCTCGGCCTACTTGATGTCGGCATATGAGATTATGGGCTTTAGGTGGATGGACCTCTCGGTATTGACCTCCTAGGTGTATGGGTCCAGAACATTTGGGTCCCACTTACCCAAGTTGGTTTAAGTCGTTCACCCTCTAACCAAAGAATGTGTATAGTTTAGTGGTTAAGTTGTTGGGAAATTGAGCAAGGGGTTGTGTGTTCTAGTCTCATTTAATGCATTAATTTTTTCGTATAGTGTTTTATAGTGTATTTGTGCATCCCCCATAAAATACTCTAGGTCCGCCTCGGTTGGTGTGGTTGAATAGAGTTCGAACAAATTGTTAAGTAAGTGAAAGAATTGAAGTTCTTCTAATTATTAAAAGTGAGTTTGTTTAATGTTTTCTCAAAAAAAATCAAGCTAAAAATAAATAAATAAACAAATATTCATTCCGTCATAAATATTTATTTTATTCTTGATCAATAATCAAAAATGACATTCATTTTGAAATAGAGAGAAGAAAACTAAACACTCTACATAATTTGAAGATTTGTTTTGTTTTTCTAAGAGAAACAAATACAGTAACTCAGTAAGTTGTTTCCAAAATGATAAAAATCAATTTTGTTTCTTGATTTTTTTTTTTTTTGATATTCATTTTCTCATAAAGGGGATACTATCTTGTTTATAAGCATGTCAAATGAACACTTGTAATGCTTTTTGCATATTTTTTAAAATCAAAATGTCACATTAATTTGTTCTTTGTTCTGGAGAAAGAAATAAGAGAAGAATACTAAATCGTAATATAGTATGCATTCAGTCCTCTTTTTTTTTAGGTGTTGTTAAGAGAAGTACGTTTTATATTAATGAGAAAAAGTATATTATAATTTCATTAATAAGAGAGAGAGATAGAGAGAGAGAGAGAGAGAAAAGGGTAACTTGTACAATACCTTTTATACATAGTTATTAGCATGTTTATTGAGGGTAATTTGGTCTAAATTATTAATTAATTCTATTAAATATTAATAACGTAGTGGATAAGCAAATATTGTAGTGGCATTAGCCCCTCCCTATTCGTTATATCTAACAATCGATATTTTTATATATTAAAAAAATCAATATTTTTATTCTAGTAACTAACCGAAATGCAATTGAATATACTACTACTAATTATTATTTTCAAAATTTAAGCTGAATTATTTAATGAAGTATTGGCATGTAGATTGATTAAATTTAATAATTAAAAGATTAAAAGTGTTTAATTATAATATGTGCAATTGTTATTGGTGAATTGATTAAAGTGAGTAATTAAAAGAAATAATGAGGAGTGAGTAATTGTATAATAACAATAATTAATGCATACAATAAATGTTTTAAATTAAATAAATATAACTTAATTAATAAGCATAATTAATAGTTGATGATGTCAGCAAGAGGTTTTGGAGGATTTTTTTTTAACCGGAAGCCGCCAAGTGGTATTGCTGATGTCAGCGGCTTCTGTTTTAGTAATACTATATAGAATAGATTTTAAACAAATTTATTTATTTATTTTCTGCTCAAAATAAATTATTTATATTTTTGAACAATTTTGAATAGTTTAATTGGAGTGTAAGTAATATTGTGTGGTGTAAAAATAATTTCAACACCGATAATTTCTCAAGTTAATTTGGAGGTTATTATTGTGGTTCCTATATTTTTTAATGAGCAACTCTCCTGTACACCCGTCGCACGGTGCGACGGGATTTTCCAAATTTTTTTTTTTTTTTTTTCCACCTCAAACTTTTTTCCTCCCAACAAAAGTAACACTTATTATAACAAAATGTAACACTTTTTCCTTTTCAAATGTAACACTTTTTGTTCCAAAATGTACCACTATTTTGTTGCAATACATTAAAAAATAACATAAAGATTGACAACTAAACTAATGTCACACTTTTTATAAAAAGAATGTAACACTCATTGTTTCAAATGTAACAATTTTTCTCTCTCAATAACATAGGATTCACAACTAAAACTAATGTTACATTTTATAAAAAATGAATGTAACATTTTTTTCTCAATTGTAACAGTTTATATTCTTAAATGTAACATTATATATGATATGTAACATTTTTTTTATTGAGAAAGTAACAATTGAAATGCAAACCAATTTTTTTTTTGTAAAACTGCTATTACCTTTAACAGTAGAAAGTGTTACTTTTTGAAGATGAAAGTGTTACTTTTATCAGAACAGAGTGTTACATCTTAGCTAATGAGCAACTCAAACTTTGTGTGTAAAAAATATGTTTTTTAAAAAAAAAAAATCAAACCATATCATGACCTATCTAGTTTTATTCGTCTCGTCGAGACGAACACAACAGTATTTTTAAATATTTTTTCCGACTTATAAAACTCAAGATATAGCATTTTAAAGTTTTTGGAGATTTTTTTTTTTTAACCGCTGGACAAATGGATGGACCAGTTTTAAGAAGAACCGCTGGGTAATAACGATGGATAACGCCTTGGACCGCTGGACAACGCCTTGAACCACTGGACAAAAGCCGTTTGAGAGGGTTGACCCACAGGTTTGGCCCGTTGCACCGTGTTCAACGGTTGTATATAAGAATTTGTCTTTTTTAATTTATTGTTTTGAGAAAATATTTTGTAATACTACCTCCGTCCCAGCTCAATGTGCACTGTTTGACTTTTCTGGTCAACTTGACTGAACTTTGACCTTCGTTTTATGAAAATCTATATATCGTTATGCAATTATGAAAGATGTTATTGTTACTATTTCTAACAATAAAACAATAACAACTTTTAAAATTGCATAATTATAGCTAGATTTTCACAAATTTATGGTCAAAGTTCGAATGAATTGACCCCATGAACAGTAAAAGTGCACATTGAGCTGGGACGGAGGTAGTATTTGCCTTAAGTAATGTATTTTATTTTGTAATATAATCAATTTGAGCTCAAAAATTTAATTTTTTACTAACTACTATGAGTGAATAGCCAAAATTTTATAAATAATGTTGATGTTGTCTAATAGGATAAGGTGGATATTTTATAATAAAAATCTTCATCGGTGTTGGATTAGTAATATCATAACTACAAACCTATTTGTGTATTGATATTTACTATTGTAACTATTCATACATAAATATCTATTTTTAATTTTAATCAAGAGTAAATTTAAACATTTGATGTTTAGTGAAGATACAACACAATTTCCCCCCTTTAAAAAATCGCATTAAATTGAACGGCAAATCTACTTATAAATAATGTTGTGCACAAATGTGGACATAATTTTATCATTCATAGCACGTTTTGTTCGGTGCGGGCTAAAAATGCAAATAAGCATGAAATAACATAAATAAGCACGAAGGACGGGGACTTTTCACAATGAGGTGAAAGATATAATCCGAGAAACTAATTTACACATATTAGTATTATTGGATACGCGAGCAGAGTCGGAGGAATCTCTTTTGGTAATTAAGAAACTCCCTTTTGATAAATGGGCTATTGTAAAAGCTCGACGATATTCGGGTGGTATCTGGGTGTTGTGGAATGAGGCTACCGTTGATATGCATGGAGTGGGAGTCGATGAAAGGATAGTGCATGTGAGGTTTCACTCAAGACAATGGGGAACCCGTTCATGTTCTCGGCAGTTTACAATAGCCCCCATCAAGTTAATCAATCTCAGGTATGGACTTCTATTTCTTCTTTTTCATCTTCTGTTGATTGCCCTTGGTTAGTGGGAGGGGATTTTAATGCTTTGTTATCACCGGGGGGAAAATTGGGGGGGTGGGATTTTTAATTGGATCAGGCTTTAAATTTTAAAAATTGTTTAGAATCCTCCTGTTTAACAGACTTGGGTTACACAGGGAACATTTTCACGTGGGTTAGTCGAATAGGAGGCTTAGTAGTGTTGAGAGAAAGGGTAGATAGATTTTGTGCCAATTCTGTGTGGTTTAATGCTTACCCGAACTCTCGGGTTAATGATTTGCCATTTTATGGCTCTGATCACCGTCCAATTGAGAGGGCAAGAATTTCTCGAATTGTATTAAAGGCATTTTGAGTTTTAGTTAGTGGTTGTTTTATGGTTCTAAATCTTTTCTTGGTGGCGTTCTCGTTTTGGATTAAGTGTAGGTAAGGAAAGTTGGGTACAGACACTTGGGCATATTAAAGAATACCATGATGTAGTATTGGGTCGGTTGAACTGTGATTAGCTAATAGGTTATTATGATGGTAGTAAAAATCGAGCCTAAGTATCATCGAATTGATAAATGTATACGTGAAAGTCTAAATTAGGTTAGCCATTGAAGATTTAGAATTTGTTAAAATTCATTTGGGTATATAAGCACGGATTATTAACTTAAATGGGAGTTAGAGGAAATCTTTTGAAGATAAAATTTGGATTGTTTGCGGACTACTGAGTACTTGGAACTGTTTTAAACTTTCAAGGATCGGAGTAATGTAATGATAATAACTTCGGTATTGATGTAGTTTCGTGGTTTGGGCTGGTATCACTGTTATCTTAAAAGGTGTGATCAGTGTTATGTTTTCTTGGAGATATGTTAAGTTCTCTATTATAGCGAAAATTGATAAATCCATTACCTCTAGTGATGCTTCCAAATAGAGATGGAGGTGTGTAACGATTTTGGGTGATAAAGTATTTGTATATGTTTCGAGGAGTAACGCTTAATAAATGGAACTATCTATGATTTGGGATTGGTGGTGATTCTGTTGATATTGCCTTAGCGGATTATATCTTTTATTCTATTTTGGGACCAAGTTGAGACGTTGATGACAGACTATCAAGAGTTGGTGGATATGACTCCTTAGAAAACTAAGTATGAGCGTAATGCTAATTAGGATCAAATCAGCTATGTCTCGGAATTGGTGATCAAGTGATAGTCTTGAGAATGTGAAATTCGGTATGAAAGAGGAAGTTAACTTTAGAATGTTTAATATGAGTATACCTGAGATATGTATGTGATTAATATATATTGGTTTATTTGAGTCGTGGAGACTATGTCTGAAAATTTTGTTGAGTACTCGATTGGGGTTATGAGTGCTATGGAAGAGTCGATATGTTGTCGCCTCATTATGACCGCGTGTTGTGAAGTTTGATGAGTGAATTCGTGGGCGAATTCTTTTTAAGGAGGGTAGATTGTAACGACCCGAAAACCCGCCTCTATTTTCGTAGTAATAAATATTTAATTATTTATTTATTTCTTATTTATTTATTTAAATTATTTATTTATTTAAATAATTATGTGTGCATTTTGTGTTTCATAATATTTTATGCCTAGCATTTAATTGGTTATTTGTGCTAGTGTGGAGTGTTGGGTCTTAGTTGTTAGTGGGGAGTATAAGATTATTGTGTTAGTGTGTAGGGGAGGGGGTCTATGTGTAAATTCTAATTTATCATCCTACTTACTCCCTCTTTTCCCCTCATCTCCCTCACTTCACCTCACCATTTTCCCAGACATTTCTCTCTCTCTCTCTCTCCATAGCCATTGGTGAAGGTAAAAAACTTCTCTCTCTCTCTCTTCTTATTGACCATCTTCTAGTCTTTGTTTCTCATTTCTCATTATACGAAAAATGTTTAGATCGTCGATAGGATCGTAGAGAACAAAGAAAATTCGAATTCCGTCAACTTTGATAAAATCCAAGTAAGTTGCTTTTCCCCCATTTTTATGCTAAAGTGTTCATTTCATGTTCATATAATGCTTTAGTTGATACATTTGATGTTTGATTGAGTTTGAGTTTGAGATTTATTTAGAATTTATTTTGGTTTTTGGTTAAAAATGGTGATTTTGATGAATGTTTGGATTTAATCTTGGTTTTGGTTGATAAATGGTGTTATTTAGGTCCCCTTTAAGTTAGATGTTGTTTGGGTACTTTGGGGATCAAGTAGGGAATGTTTATTTGTGAGAAATTTGGTTTTGGTTCGAAAATGGTGAAACCCAGCTCTGTTTTCCCGGCCTGAAGGCAGACCAGGCGCCCGCCCGATCCGAGCCAGGCGCCCGCCCCCTTGGCCCTTTTTCCTTCGGCCAACCCTCTGACCAAATGAGCGCCCGCCCGCCCCTGTACAAGCGCCCGCCCGCCCCAAATTTCAGGAATTCCCTCCTTGTTTGGTTAAAGACTAGGATGCTTTTTGGTCTAGGTTTCGGGTACCACCCTAATTGGTTTAAATGGTCATTGTGTAATACTCTAATGTTGGGAATGGTTCCTTTGTGAACAAATGTGTTATGGGATTTGATTAATTATTGTTTGGAAATGGTTGAGCACTTTATTTTGTGTCGTTGGTTTTATTTCATCTTCTTGGTGGTTAATTGGTATGGTTCCCTACTTCGGAATCATGAGTCGTTTATTTGAGCTAGTATTTATTACTTGGCATTTATTTAAAAGTCCAGCTGGTATTTGTGGTTGTGTCGTGCGATGGAAAAGATTATAATGGCAACGAGCCGAGTCCATTATAATGTTGACCATTGTTTTGCCCCATTATTTCCCTCCTCCAGATTGGCATTGGATGTGAGATGAGCTAGCTCCTTTCTTGGGAACAGTCTAGCTATTATAAGGGGTTGTGACTTTGTGTCGTATACTCAGTTATCGTTTGGTTATTGGTTCCGGTACCGGGTTTTCTCTTCAGCTCTTATGCTGCTATCGTTGATTGGTTTATCGGCTCTTTGATGCTGCTTATTGATGCTGCTCTTCGATGCGGCCCTATCGTCATTGATCAGATTGTTATATCCTTTATTGGGGAAACCTTGGCTCAGTATCCTTTGTTACTTGTTTATTTCCGCTGCTATCTGTTAAATGATATTTGCTACGTGCTATGTGAGATTATTATCTTTATCTATTGCATCTTAGCATGTCATGTAGTTGTATTAGTAACTTATTGAGATTTATCTCACCCCCTTTCTTTTATCTTTGTTTTTCCTTAACCCCCCCCCCCAGGAGGAAAGGATTAGGACTTGCGGATCGAGGAGGACGTCGAGAGGATTGAGATTTTGGGCAGGTTGTTGTTGATCGGTTTACATTATTTAAATGTATAACCTTTTGGGGATAGTTTTACCAACAATGACGTCATTAAGATTTGTAATCTTTTGTATTTTTGGTGTGAGCTTATGGAGCTTATACTAGTAGTTTATTGTTGTTATTAAACTTGGATTTCTAAAACTTTGTTTTAAACCTTTTGGGTATAAAAATGGAAAATTTTTTATCTTCAGCATTTTGGTGTATTGTTGTAAGTCGACGTCCAGCTCGCGAGTTCCGGGCCCGCGGGGTCGGGGTCGCGACAATGGCTCCTGATAAATCACCGGGTCCAAATGGTTTTACAGCTCATTTTTTTCCAACTAACTGGGATATTATCGGGCATGAAATTTCAAATTTCATTCAAAACTTCTTTTATCCACCTTCCTTTTTGGGTGCTATAAATGAAACGTTGTTGTTATTTATTCCAAAGAAAGAAAATCCTTCTAGAGTAGACCATTTTCGACCCATTAGTTTGTGTAATATTATTTATAAATTAATCCCTGGGGTCATTGTTGCGAGAATGAGATCATGTCTAGGGCATCTCATTTCTCCTGTTCAAAATGCTTTTGTGCCTAAGAGAAGCATTCAGGACAATATCCTAATTACTTATGATATTCTCCATTCCATGCATAAGCACAAATCTAAAGTTGGTGATGTTGCGCTTAAATTGGACCTTTCTAAAGCTTATAATAGATTGGAATGGTCTTTTATTCGCAAGGCTCTTGAGCATTTTGGTTTTCCGTCTCATTGGATTAACTGTATCATGCATTGTGTCTCTTCTGTATCTTTTAAAACAGTCGTTAATGAACAGCTAGGAAATTCTTTTACCGCTTCTAGGAGCATTAGACAAGGAGATCATCTATCACCTTATCTATTTATTCTTGCATTGGATTTATTTTTAGTTAAGATAAAGGAAGAAGATCACAGGAAAATTTTAAAATCTATCGTTTCTAGTAAGTTAGGTCCTTCTATTCCGTCTTTAGCTTTTGCAGATGACTGTTTTATATTTATTAAAAATAACCCTCAAACAGTTTTTAATTTTATAGATATTTTAAATAAATTTTGTTTAGATTCAGGTCAGGTGTTAAATCAAGAGAAATCTGTATTATTTTCCCCTGGAGTTTCAACTCAAAATAAAATTGCTACTTTAAGACTGTTAAATTTTCACTCTTTTTTTCAAGGGGAAAAATATCTTGAAGTTCCTCTCCTAAATGGTAGAGTAACTAAGAATTTGTATCTGTCTTTGCGTAAGACTTTTGTGGATAGAATTTCTCTTTGGCAGAATAAGATGTTAGCAAAAGCATGTAGAGTCACGTTAATAAAAGATACATTATCATCTTTTCCAGTATATACTATGTCAGCTTTTCCTCTTCCTAGGACAACAACGAAAAAACTCACATCGCTAATAAGATCTTTTTATTGGAAGGGTTCCTTTCAGGTTAAAGTGAGCCCTATGATAGCATGGGATAAAATAGAAAAAAAAACAAAATACTCTGGGGGCTTGGGGATCCGAAATTTAGAACTTTTAAATTCCGCTTTTCAACTTAAACTCTTGTGGAGGCTTTTAAAGGATTCAAAATCACAGTGGGCAGAATTAATGAGGGCAAAGTATTATAGAAGTTCAAATCTGTTACGAGCTACATGTTCGTGTAATTCTTCTTGGGTTTGGAAGAAATTAGTTAAAATCCTCCCTATTTTCAATAAAGGAATTGTTAGTCGAGTAGGTAATGGGTTGACCACGAAGTTCTGGACAGATAAATGGTGCTCAAATTATCCACTTGTCCAAGATTGTTGTAAAAAATTACCTACAACTTGGCTAACTCATTCGGTTTCGCATTATAGGGATCAATCAGGTTGGCAATTGTCTAAATTAGCTCATTTTCTTAAACCATAAATTTTAAGAGTCATTCAGGCTTATCCTTGGCCGGTTTATGATGTTCCTGATTCATTGTCTTGGGGTCCAACTGGTAGGGAAAACTTTTCTGTCAAACAAACATATGAATGGCTTGCGGAAATAAATGTAACTGCTATACATCAACCTTTTATTCCTTGGCATATACTGTGGAAAATTCCTTGTCGTCCCCGGTTAAAACACTTTATTTGGCAAGCAAGTCAAGATGGACTTCCAACTAACGTTAAGTTAGCCAGCAAAAGAATTATTCAGTCTTCACTGTGTCCTTTGTGCAGACAAAGAGATGAAACAATTGTTCATTTAGTTAACGACTGTGTAATTTTTGGAGAAATTAGATGGTATGGGTTTTTACCTCCTCTTTTGTCGGAAAATTTGTTTATTCACATTTTGCAATCTAATGAATATAGAACAAAGAATTGGTTTCCATTAATATCTTCTCTTCATGCTTATTGGACAGTTTGGCAATTGCGAAATAAATTCGTTTTCAAAAATGAACCGATAAATATGTTCTATTTCCGGAATAAATTGCTCCATCTTAATGCTGAATATTGGGCAGGCTTTCAAGAAAACATGCAATCTTATGATTTCAAAATTTCAATTCCTATTAGATAGACTCCTTCTAGTTTTACTAACATCAAGCTTAATGTCGATGGATCATCATGTGGCAATCCTGGAAGTGGGGGTATTGGAGGGATTTTTCGCAACAAGATAGGTCAATGTCTTGGAGGATTTAGCAAATCGATCGGACAAACAACAAACATAGTCGCTGAGGCTATGGCTTTTCATCAAGGATTGATATATGCAAAATCTTTACAAATTATTGAACTGCATATTGAAACTGACTCTCTTGTTATGTTCAATATTTTGTGCAGGGGATACTCTCCACCGGTGGGAGTGGACGAATTACTATCTGACTGTAGGAAACTCATGGATTCTTTTGACCGACTTTGGTGTTCTTTTGCGTATCGGGAAGGCAATACAGTCGCATATCTTTTTGGCAAAATTTGCATCAAAATCGGATTGTATAAATCACTTTTTCAAAACATATCCACTGTATTTGTATCCTTGTTTAAAGAGAGATGTGGAAGGATGTATTTTGGCTAGACAAATTTTTGTACATCAGTGTGCTACTGTTTGTGTAACATAACAATTTCTATGTATGTAAGTATGTTTGGAAAAAAAAACATAAATAAGCACGGGGCCGCGATTTCATGTTTGTAGCGTAAGAGTTTGATTTGCACCTGCATATTTTTAAGCGTGCAAGCAGTTTGGTGCAAACTATATCACACGGTTTGGTCCGATTTTCCACAAAATCTTTGCTAAAACGCGTTTTACGCAAGTCTCAGGAAAAACGTGTTTTCGATGGCATTTTTGAAAATATGTGGAATTTCTTTAAAAAACGTGCGGTGGCATTTTTGTAAATAATCAGATTTTTTCATCGGTTATGGATATCAATACCAAGTCTTCTGGATATGATTTTCAAGCACATTTTCATGGCCAATAAACTTTCTGAATATCAAACTCAAGAGGTTTTGGATATAGATAATATAGTCTTCTTGATATAATTTATGAAGCATCTCTAGTGAACAAAAAAACAGAAAAGAACATTTGAGACTGATATCCAGAACCTTTGAGATTGATAGTCAGAACCTTTGAAAGTGATAGCCGGAAAGTTTTTTCTAAGAAAATAATTGAAGAGCAGTTGATGTGTTAATATATAGCCAGTGACAGTGTTTAGGATGACCAGTTGATGTGTTATGAACGTCCAGCGAGTGTGTTGAGGAGCGCCAGATGATTATGAAAAATACGTTTTTCCTAATCACTAGGAAAAACGCATTTTACATGAGACTAACTCCCGAATTTCAAACATGAGTGATTTTGATATGTCTCAAAAATTACAAAACACATGGTTTGGTGTAATTTTTGTCTACACTTCAGACCAAATAATATCAAACCGAGTCAAATCAAATTGTTGTTTGAGACCGTCAAAATAAAGGGCAAACTCCGTTTTCATCCATTATACTTTATATGTTGTTTCATTTTTACCATTATACTTTTTTTCTTTCAAAAATATCATTGTAGTTATGAAAATGTATCATTTTAACCCCAAATCCGTGGCTAAATCCGCAACTAATATGTGCCTCAATCCGTGATTTTAGTGTTAAAATGACACATTTCTCAAAGTGCAATGGTATTTTTGAAAAAAAAAAAAAAGTATAATGGTAAAAGTGAAACACACTTGAAAGTACAATGGATGGATGAAAACGGAGTTTGCCCTCAAAACAAACTACCAAAGTTCTTTTTTTTTTAAACTAGTGTTACACCCGTGCGATGCATAGGCTATTACTATGAATTTTAAATATTGAAATAAAAATAAATTTATTGGAAAAACTTAAAACTTTTATAAATCAATGAAACAGTAATAATTATTTTACAAAATGAATGCTTAAATTGTTTTTACAAAACAACTAAAGTAATCGTTTACTACTTATTTAGTTGCATGTATTTTTTTAGGAAAATTTACTTTCATGACGATTATAAACATAACAAAATATTATATATCAACTACTAAAAATATTTTTGAAAATATAAATGATTTTTTTAATAAAACAATTATAGTAAATTAATACAATGAAATAAACCTTTATTAAGCAAGAGGTTTTGCCCTATGATTTTTGGCATTTTAAACCATGCATCAAGGGGCACTGCCCTATGACTTTTGTTCGTCTCGCTCCGACGTTCGATTTGATATGCGGTGCGTTACGTGGTTCATCCGGAGTCAAAGTTACGACGGTTTCCGCGCATACGCTCAAATGAGTCCAAAAACTTCAACGCCTTAATGTCCACATCAATTAGTAATTTTTTTCTCTATATATTGATCAAAATTAAATATTTTTACTGAATAAACGATTTAAAAAGTATCATATAAAAATTTATTTACATAAATAGTTGACTACTTGTACCAAATTAAAGATAATGATATATTAGTCCTTGTTTAGTTGAAATTACACTTTTGCCCTTGATAATGACACTTTTGAGAGGAAAAGTGACTTTCTTGTTATTAATATAGTATAGAAGTATAGATAGATATAGATAGATAGATATAGATATAGATAGATTGTGAAAACTATTCTTAAATACTAACAATTATATTCAAAATTATATACGTATTGTAGACATAATTACCCAATTATTCTTTGTAAAGAAAAAATTTGACCATCAATAATTTGTCTTTTAAATTCTCTTTTCGATAAACCTAAGAAATCCCAAAGGAGATGTATAAGGCCATGTCCAATAAGGGGTTGAGAAGGGGGTTGAGTGGGGGGTCAACTAGTTGAATGGGTGC
This sequence comes from Campanula takesimana, assembly GCA_026119855.1. NCBI lineage: Eukaryota > Viridiplantae > Streptophyta > Magnoliopsida > Asterales > Campanulaceae > Campanula > Campanula takesimana. The sequence continues at coordinate 518,918 of JAOWBW010000078.1, read as the reverse complement.
AATAAGGGGTTGAGAGGGGGGGTTGAAGGGGGAGGGGTTGAATGTTTTCAACCTGGTTGAGAAGAAGGAGTGGGGCCCGCCAGATTACACGTGGCAGCACGGCAATGGGCACCTTGGGGCGCGTGCGTTACACGCCTAGGCTTGGCGCGTCAAGGAGGCAATGCTGGTTGCTTTTTTTTTTTTTTTTTTTTTTCCTGATTAAGACACATGTTATCTATTCATTGGTTGTTGTTTTTTTAAAAAAAAAATTATTTCTCACCCCAATTATTTAAGCTCAACTATCATATAGTAAAATATTTTTTTTAGTTTTTTTTTTCAGCCAAAATTCATAATATTTTTTATCTATAAATAGATGCAAGTTTCATTTGATTTGGACTCCAAAAAAAAATTCTCTTTCTCAATATAAAAAATTTAAAAAAAATATAAAATAAAAAAAATCTCGAATTTATAAATAAAAATATTATAATTTATTTTTTTAATAATAATAATTATTTTTATTATTTTTTAATTATAAAAATAAATATTGTAAATAAAATAAAAAGTGGTGGGGTATAGAATGATGAGTTGAGAGGAGTTGAATTTTAAACTAAACTAGCTTATTGTGGGAGGGGTAGTTGAGAGTGTAGTTGAATGATTAAGTGGATGGAGAGAGAAGATGAGGTGTTGTGATATTAGGATAGTTGAATGTTTTTTGGTAATTGGATTATTGGACATGGTCTAAGTGACATCGATAGATCTTCTAGGGACTTCTCTTCGTGGGACAATGGACATGCCGTCCAATTCCATCCACTCATAATTATGGTTGAGTACTTTGCTTGCAATTTTCTACTCTATAAATGGCTTTTATACTTTTCAAGAATTGGAGACACCATTTACAAGTTATAAAAATCACAAAAGTTTTAAACAAAATCATTTTTTTTTTTAACTATAAGAAAATATGAATATAAAATACATTGCGGCATTTTTAGAAAATGAGTGCAACTTATTTAAAAAGAGAGTGGTAATATTATGTAAAATAACTAACACTCTTTTTCAAACACCCGGTGATATTTTTGTAAATAACTGCTACTTCCTCTAAAACGTGCATGTCATTTTTGTACAAATTGCAATTTGGTTCTTAATTTTTACCCACGTTTGCATTGTTGATCTCATTAGTACAAATCAAGGTTCTAAAGAACGCTAGGCGGTCGCTAGGCGCCACAACAGCGCCTAGGCGGGGTCTAGACAGAACTTAAGCGGGACCGAGAATTTAGAAATAGTTATAATATCTTAGGCGGGACTTAGGCGTTTCATGAACGCCTAGCGCCTAAGCGGCCTAGACTGACGTCTTATAGAACACTGGCACAAATATATTACATATGCTAATTTAAAATTTGTAATTTCAATATGTGATAATCATTTTTTTGGTTGCTATAAATTTGACTCCCCTCATTTAAAATTTGAAGATCAAACACTGATTATAATTTAATAATTTGATTTTGTGACACTTACTCTAAAGCGTATCAGCAAATAAAGTAAGACTCTTATTTATAGTTATAGGATCGAGGAAGTATTTTTCTTTTATTGTAAGATAACAATATAAAATACACGAACTTAATAAGAAATATTTTTGCTATTTAGTTATATTTTTTTCTCGATACATTTTAAACCGAAAAAAGTTACAAAATTACAGATATTTTGATCTTTTCAATTATTGAAATGTATCAATATAACATGATGCAATTTATGTCAATACTTTCACAAAAAGTTGAGAACAAGAGGTAATGATAAAAGAACTCATTCCATGGTGTGGCAAACAAATAATAAGGAATATTGAATAAATAAATAGTGCACTTGCAATAATTTATGAGCTATAAAAATTCAGCTTAATAATAATTATTCACAAATTTAAAAAGTAACACGAATCATTAAAGTGCAAGAAAAATAATATTATCCAAATCACCATCAAAGAACAAAAAAAAAAAATTGCTCAAAAAAAAAAGGTTTAATAGGAGAGAGGTCATTTGAGGCAATTGAATATCACACGTGGACCCCTGGACAAGCGAGTAGTGTAACAATCCCCAAAATAGAGTAGTGGGCATTTACTGTATACAGTATCTTTTACAAAAGGACAAATAAATATCTAGAAAATATTATTTTTTGTTTTTGGCTGAAATTTTTTTCAAGTGAGAGAAATAAAAAAAAAACAAAAAAGCAAAAATATCTGTAACTGCTAAAATATGACGCTCACAAATAAAGCGAGAGGAGGGATATGTCTGTGTGACGGTGACAGAAAAAGAACATTTTTTCCCCTCAAGTTCTACTTAAAGATTTGTGGAATATAATTAGGTAACTTTAATTTTTATGTGACGAAAATTTGCAAAATTTCTTATTAAGTTTGTGTATTTTTGTTATTTAGTTATAATATTGGATTGTAAAAAATATTTTTGTTATTTAGTTATAATATTGCTTTTTTTCAAAAAAAAAAAAAAAACCTCTCATTTATGTGACTTAACTCTTCGTCTCATAACCGTTTTTTCTCTCTGATTCCCTTTCTTCTTCTTCAAATCCAAAGCGGGTAGTGAATTTAGGATACTCTCTTTTCGATTTTTTTTGCGTTTGTCATCAAAATTGTCAAAGAAGAATGTTTTTCATTTTGTTTTTCTAAATCTTGTAATTTAAACATTAATCCCTGATGATATTAGTGATTAATGTTTAAATTATGAGATTTTTTCCCTTTTAATTGTTAGATTTAGTGTTTTATTGCTTTTTGTTGTTAAATAAATCATGATGCCTCACGTCTAGTTCTATCATATGCTATCTTCTATTTGTTGGGAGCCTTTGTCTTCTCCTATTTGTTGGGAGCCTTTGTCTCCTCCCTACGAATGAGAGCCTTTGCCTTCTCTCCTTTGTGAGAGTTTTAGAATGATTTTGATATTTTTTTATTCTTTGTGCTATGCTTGAGATGTTTGGTCGCGCATTTACTGCCGACTCAAATGTGCTACTTTTTTCGTGTTTTCAAAGCCACATTCTTTACTAAAGGCCATGTTGAGCCGTATCCAAGTTTTACTTGGAGAAACATCTGCGCATCACATGTTATAGTTCCAAAGGACATTTACTGGAGATTTGATTCGGGATTTGCCATCATTACTTGAGATATGTTGGGCTATTCATGTGTAGATCTTAATTGCAATGTTGACATTTTGGACGAGATTCTGTTATTTGTGGAACGCCGTTTTCTTCAATATTATTACAAAGAATCTTGGGAAAACGCGTTTTTCCTAACTTGTAGGAAAAACGTGCTTTAAAAAAACGCGGTGACATTTTTGTAAATATATGGAACTTCTTTAAAAAACGCGCGGTGACATTTTTGTAAATAATCGAAAATTCTCAACGGTTCTGGATATCAATATAAAGGCTTCTGGATATGAGATTGATAGTCAGAACCTTTAAAAGTGATAGCCAGATGGGTCCTGGATATCAATATAAAGCCTTCTGGATATGACATTGATAGCAAAACCTTTGAAAGTGATAGCCAGAACCTTTGAAAGTGTTAAGTAACCAACTCCTCTAAAACCTTACGGTGTTAGAGAGGGCACCTACAATGTATATCAAGCTTCAACACCCCCCCTCACGTGTGACCCAGTGATACACGTGGAGAGATTAACAAACATGCCACTTATCGGGTATCAACATAGTGCACTTCTAGCACTCAATAATCCGGGTAATAATATGCAAGCGGAAGGATTCGAACCCCTGACCTTGCGATAACCAGAGCTCTGATACCATGTTAAGTAACCAACTCCTCTAAAACCTTAAGATGTTAGAGAGGGCACCTACAATGTATATCAAGCTTCAACAGAAAGTGATAGCCAGAAGGGTTCTCTGGTTCTGGATATCAATATAAAACCTTCTGGATATAAGATTGATAGCCAGAACCTTTAAAAGTGATAGCCAGAATGGCCCTGGATATCAGTATAAAGCCTTCTGGATATCAATATAAATTTTTCTGGAGGTATTGAAAAACAAGTTTTTCCTAACCATTAGGAAAAACACGTTTTCCGGGAGACTAACTCATATTATTAATGCAATTATGTGTTGTTTTTTTTTTTAAAAAAGTTTATGTGACGAAATTTTGCAAAATTTATGTATCAAATGCTACATTTAATGTTGTAATCTAAGTTTATGTTTTTTTTTTTTAGAAAGTTGGTTTCATTTAAGGAAATTGTCATCGTGTTACAAACCCTATTGAGTCTATTACAGATCTATTTCCCTATCTATTAGAGACCCTATGAATCTATTACAGAACATGAAACAACCTAGAACAACTAGGGATACAACTTTAGCCCTATGGGCTGAGGAGGAAATCCAAACAAACCTTGAGGAAATCCTATCATTATGGGGGGGAGGGGGAATCGAACCCTAGACCTCCCGATTGGAAGCCCAGTGTCCTGGCCATCAGGCTAGCCCTGATGGTTATCTAAGTTTATGTTGAAACATCAATAACTAACTGAGATTTATTAATTAATTAGTTTCTCCCAATTTTTTTTGTTAGTGTTCACTTAATACTGACGATTTTAATGATTCGATTGAATGCAACAAGATTATACAAATCATTTGTTAACAAATCAAAATTCAAATCCATGTTTAGTGAGATAAACCATCAAATTTTCGAGCAATTGTTTAGTGAGATAAACCATCAAATTTTCGAGCAATGCTAGGGCACAAAACAAAATCACTAAATATTGCTCACACAATAAGTTGACGATATTTTATTGGTTGCATCGATAATGGACCCGACACACTCTAATGAAAAACACCAATAAAATCAATACACCTAAAATTTATTAAGCAAGATTTTATGAGTTTTGTGTGCCCTTAATATTATTCTTGAACTTCAATCCTCAATACATATGGACAACTAGTGTGTGAAGTAGGCCAAGAAACATGAATTAAAAGAAATTTTTGGTGTGTGGGTGTGTGTGGTGGTGGGGATAGCAAACAATAGATAATTGTGGTGGTGGGGATCAATTGGATATGGATTAGATTTTGATGATAGCCATCCATTCAATTCAAGTAACTTCTTCTCTCTCATCTTTGCACTTTTTCATCCACGTCATCACCTCCCTCTAGCTGTCCTCCATTTATCCACCTCTCCACGTGTATTTTCCTTTTTCCCCTTCAAATATTTCAATACCTTGGAATGAGTAACAAACACTATTCTATTTATAGTAAAATGCATCAAGCCCCTATGAGTTATTTCAAGCTGTCATATTTTGCACTTATACTTTTCTAATCAAAAAATAGACCCCCTTCAATTAATACGGAGAATTTTTATACATCCACTGATATGCTAGGGGTACAAAAAAAGTCTATAAAATGAAGTGATGATATTTCATTGGTTGCATCGATTGTGAACCCGCCACACTCTAATTAAAATCACCAATAAGATATTGACACATCATTTTGTGAGCTAAGTTTTGTGATTTTTTTTTTTTGACTTCATATTTACCCAACAAATAAATGTAATCTTGATAGAAAACCTATTTTACTCCATTGGTGTCATAATATGTGACGTATTTGACCTGTTGATCTATTTAAGAATTATGTTTAACTTGTTTGTGCTTGTTTGTACCATTATAAAATTACACTAAGATTATCATTTTATTCGGAAAAAACCACACAAAACATAACTTATAATGAAATGGAGAGAGTAGTTGCATATTGTTAAAACGTGACAATGATCCATCCAGCTGTCATTCCCGTTTTTTGTAACCCGCCTCCACTTTTGTCTCGGTCCATGTCTCAGCCTCTATATCCCTTTGTTGTAATACTCCCTCCGTCTCAAAATGATCTTCGCGTTTGACTATTCAAACTTTTTAAGGATATGAACACTTGCTTCACTAGTCATGCTTTGTTTAAGCCTAAAATGTAGAAATGTGAAGAACTTTTTGAGACAATGAGAAATGACAAATGAGAAGATTATTTTGGAACGGATAGAGTATATTTTAGTCCAAGTGTACAAAGCACAATGTGCTCATGTATATTCGATTTCAATATAACCAGATAATGATAACGTCAAGCGAACCGGCAGCTAAGAAAAATTCCTGAGGGTCTATTGTAAAATAAAAAAAAGTACAAGGGTATAATCCAACAACCCAATAAACTTGAGAGACTTTGATGTAATTAACTCTCTTATTTATTTTAAACAAAAAGCGACATAGATAGTGACGGAAGTTGGGTTGGGGAGCTGGATGCATAGTTTCTGGTCCACAAATTTTGTGGTTATGACTTTTTTTCCAAAAAGAAAAAATAAAATAAAAAATGCTGCACATGTATTTGTGTCCACATAATTTTATTTGTTTGTCTGGAGAGTTTGATTTTGTTTTAAGGCCTTTGTTTTTCCGGTAAAAGGGCAAATGGATAATTAATACTAATTCCAGGTGTCTTCCTTTTGTGGGCCCTTTTCTACCAGCTGGTCAATAAAGCACCAATATACACCCAAAAAGTGTTTGCAATTTACCATATTACCCTTTTGGATATTATAATGGATTATTTGAACTTAATTAAAATATAAATTTTCATTTCAATAAATCTAATTGCTTTGTATACAAATAATTTTAATGAAAATGAAAAAAAGTCACAACCTTAGACCATCTACAATGGATTAAACGAAAAAACCCATTCAACACCCACTTTATCACTCCACATCATCTTCTCTCTCTTCCAACTAATCCATTCAACACTCATTCAACAAAACACTCTACAATGGTTTGTTTAATCCCCCATTCAACACTTTTACCACTCATCATCCTATACCCCAGCACTTAAAATTTATTTTTTATTTTTTATTTTTATGATTAATGTTGAAATAGTTATTATTGGGATTCATTTCAAGAAAAAGATGGTTTTTATTTTTTATTTTTTTGTGTCGGAATACAATGAAACTTGCGTCAATTTAAAGAGGAAAAAAAAAATAGGAATTTTGGTGTAAAAAAAAAAAAAAACATTTTCTGTGAAATAATTGAGTTCAAATAATTGGGATAAAAGTACAAAATATGGTAAGCCAACCAGGTGTGAACATGTGGCGGCCCCAGCAAAAAAAAAAAAAAAAAAAGCCCATCGGCAAGGGCTTCACGCCCATCTTCTGGCGTGTGAGGAACAACCGCGATTTTAGCCCACTCCTGGCTCGCCACGTGGCAAATGGGCCGACAATTCTCTGCATTCACGGGTGTGAATTTATTCACACAAATTGCATTTCTCTCCCCATTAAACCAACCACTGCATGCATTCACACCCCTTTTTTTTGTGAATGCTCATCACACCCTTTTTTTTTTAACCATTGCACATGGCCTTAGTCATGGTGGCTAAGATGAATACTCCATTTCATGAGTTGGTTTTGGAGGAAACTAGTTCCTCCATAAGTTATAAAAAGTCCTGTTTTTTAACCCTTCTTAAACCCTAAAAGGCCTAAACCCTAAACCTTAAACCCTAAACCCTAAACTTTAACCCCTATAAAAACAGGACTTTTTATAACTTATGGAGAAACTAGTTTCCCCCAAAATTTTCTCCCATTTCAATTTCCCAATCCATGTGTCTCCTCTTCCTTAACTCTCTCACGTGTGTGGGCATTGCACTTTGGTTGGCTCGGATAGTGGGTGGGTCCACAGACCCGATATGTTTCGATCTGAAATCGCTCACATTTTTTTGATTTTTGACATAAAATCTAGGCAGCAGTCTGAGAGTTCAAATCATCTGTGATACTTTGTGTACCACTTCATGTGCCACAAGTGATCTAATGACTTATAGTTATTGAGATTGGTATATGGTAATATTGAGACTGGTTTGATGCATGACAAATTCAATTAGACAGTTATTAAGGTTATAATCGTCTTTTCTCCTCATCTCCATCACAAAGCTCATTCATGTGAAACAAATCTGTTGAAACAATTATCTCATATCAGGAATTAACTAGCTAATTCAGGGTCATTCCTTCCATTATAGCCAATTGGTTTTGAGATGGAACCTCAGTCTTTATCATAATCTATTCACAATTGTAAGAGCACACTATTATTCTGTTAAACAATATAAAAAGCTCTAAATTTACCTCTTACTAATGGATCAAGAGCTGAGAATTTGTTACGGGTTGGTCTCCCGTAAACGCGTTTTACCAAGTGATTGGGAAAATCGTGTTTCGTATAAACGACGCGATTTGCTGGAAAAAACTTCAAATGATAATTTGAAGGCCTAAACGACGTCTTTTGGAGATTTTAAACACCGAATCAGGGGCAAAGCCCAATGACTTCTATTTCCCTTCAAATTTCCTTTCAAAAATACTCATTTGGATATCACTTTCAAAGGTTCTGGCTATCCAATTCAAAGGTTCTGACTATCAGTCTCAAATGTTCTTTTCAGTTTTAAAGGTTCTTTCAAAATGCTCTCTGGCTATCAAAAACACTACAACTGGCCATAAACACTAGAACTGACACTAAAAAAAAAACACTCTCACTTGCACTAAAAAAATCATTTTTTTATTTTTTTTTCTCACTTGCACAATAAAAAACACTATCCAGAAACCTTTATTATTTCTATACGGAACCTCTTAACTTGATACCCAAAAGGTTTGTTAGCCATGACTTTGTTTAAATATCATTAAAAATCATATCCAGATGACTTTATTATTGATGTCCAGAACCATTTGAGGTTGATATCCAAAAAATTTTCTTGGTCAAGACTTTCTTAAAATGTGCTTGAAACTCATATCCAGATGACTTTATATATATATATATATATATATATATTCAGAACACTTTGATGTTGATATTCAGAAGATTTGTTGGCCATGACCTTCTTCAAATGTGCTTCAAAAATTACATCCAGAAGGCTTTATATTGATATCCAGAACCGTTTGAGAGGTTCTGATTATTTACAAAAATTCCACCGCGTGCTTTTTAAACAAGTTCCGCATATTTACAAAAATGCCACCGCACTTTTTTAAAAACACGTTTTTCCTGTGCGTATATAAAACGCGGTTTACCCAAGATTTTGGCATTTGTTAGGCTCATGTGAAATTTATGTTGAATTTCCAAAATCCCTATATTTAAGCATATGAAACTGAAGTCCCCAAAAGAGTGGCCCAGTGGTAAAGCCAAGTCTCACCTTTGGTGAGCGCTAGGGTTCGATCCCTCTCCTCGCTTCTTTCTGGTGTGGGCACTAAACTATATGAAACCGAAGATGTAGTTCCTTATCTAACATATTTTGTGATTTTCTTTAGCATTTTGATTTGATTGTTTACACTAACTATGAAGCGAAAAGAGGAAAAATGAGTGGTTCTGGCGTGGACATCGCAAAATAAAAATAAAAAAATATATGAAACTGAAGATGTAGTTCCTTATCTAACATATTTTGTGACTTTTCTTTAGAATTTTGATTTGATTGTTTACACTAACTATGAAGCGAAAAGAGGAAAAATGAGTGGCCAAGAATGATGTTCTGGCGTGGACATCGTAAAAAAAAAATAAAAATAAATAAATGAAACCGAAGATGTAGTTCCTTATCTAACATATTTTGTGACTTTTCTTTAGCATTTTGATTTGATTGTTTACATTAAGGACTCGTTTGGTAGAGCGGTGCATTTAAAATAGAGTAATTTTTTTTTTTTTTTTTTTTGCTAATTAAGCGTCTCAATGGAAAGTTTTTTATCGTAGTTTTTTTAAAATCTTGGCCAATTTCGGCCGCTCAAAATACGAGCGTCCAAAAAAATCTCTGCTTTGAAAAATTTCCGTTTTTAAAACTGTGTACCAAACGAGCGCTAACTATAAAGCGAAAAGAGGAAAAATGAGTGGCCAAGAATGAAATTAAAAATATCATTTCTCATGTGAACAATCTTCAAATATGGACCCTAAATTTAAAATCTACTAAAATCTTAACCTAACTTTTTGTTTATAAACGTTTAATGGTAGGTAAATCATAGTTGAAGAAGATTCAAGACCGTGCAATATTTGGTATACAAGTTTTGTTCTAGGAGATCCTCATGGACTACTTCTTTATATGTTCTTTTGAACTTAGATTATTGGTATTATTAAAGTGCATCTTACGTGGATTAAAAATAAAAAAAGGGGAAATAAAAATGAGTGGTTTTGCAAGTAACACCACACATATGCTTCATATAATATTCCATTTGACTAATTTTTGACTTATTAAACCTTGTTATCAAATTTTTAGGTCTAGTTTCAGAATTTAATTTGAGAATTCTTTGGATGGGACGAAAAACTATTTACTTGTGTCATATTCTCTCCAAATCCAATCTCAAGCGCAATTTACTTCAAGTCTAACTCAATAATTAGGAGAACGGATTTGGAACCGCTCATGTGGCCCATTTGCGCCTACAGTAAAAGACTGCATGAAGCCAATTTACTTCTGTTTTTATAGGGTTTAAAGTTTGAGAAAATTTTGGGGGAAACTAGTTATTTCATAAGTTATAAAAAGTCTTGTTTTTATAGGGTTTAAGGTTTAGGGTTTGGGGTTTTAGGTTTAGATTTTAGGGTTTTAGGTTTAGGGTTTAAGGGTAAAAAACAGGATTTTTTATAACTTATGGAAGAACTAGTTTCCCCCAAAACACACTCTTAAAGTTTAGGGTTTAGGATTTAAGGATTAGAAACAAGATTTTTTATAAGGAACTAGTTTCCCCCAAAATACACTCCTTATGAAAACTTATCCATGCTATTGAAAGACGAAAACTGCTTTGAATGGTAGAAGTAAAAAGGGCATAACATTGTAGCAATACTTGGTGCTCAGAATAAGAATTCTAGCTATCTCTTCACTAGTAAAGGTAAGGCATATATAAACACTATAGCTGACTTCTTTTTGAAGTCCTTTTGATATCAGTTTTGGATTCTAGTAAATTGAATACTCCATCCATCTCAAAATAATTTCATGTTTTTTTTGTTGTTATTGCGAATGAACTTTGAGCAACTATTTTTGGTTAATATAATTGTTCTAATAAAAATCTAAAACTTTTGATTGATAGTATTGTTGATACTTGAACAAAAGTTATTGGAGTTGAGAATAATAATATCACAAGGAACTAAGAGGATTACGTTTTTAATTTATTCTACTACAAACTCTGCTACTCCCAATGAAAACATTGATTTGTAATATAATTTCTTTATTTATGTTCGTCATTAGTTGTAACAAACTTGACATTTTATTCTTCTTCAGACTCAGTTTGAGTTTTAAGTCCCTTTAGTCATCTAACTCGAATCATCATCCTCGAGAATCAAGGAGGTCATACGACTCGGCTAAGTCTAGCATTAGCCAATGAGCTCTGTCCCGGAGGTTTGAAACTATAAACTATTATCTTTTCTCTAATTTTTCTCTCAATTTAGTATTTATTTGGTTCATTTTGTGGCTGTGTAATTGTTTGTGGCCAAGCCTAACATGTGTATTTGAAAATGAAGATTGCATTTTAAGAAGATGAGAGTAGAAGAACATGTAAAATTATCTAATTATTATCATCATAATTTGAAATCCAGGGGGAAAAATAGGCTTTACATGCCACATTAAATCATATTGTGTTTAATAGGGTACTTTTTAAATTTTTTCATTATGTAAATTTTTGACCTCCCTAACTATAAATCCGCTGCACCAGATCTACCGAAAGAGCGGTTTCAGGTAGTTAAGTTAGGAGAAACCGAGCTTTCTTGGTCTGGGATGGTTCCGACTCAAAAGTCAAAATATATTAATCCTCATGTCATGAATATGATAAATAACAGAAAAGAAAAAGAAAAGAAAAAGAAAAAGAAACACGAGTTAATGAACAAGAGTATCCTAACTGCTAAATTTGGTAAACTATACGGTCCATGGTTTAATTGGGCCGGATCGGGTATGGTTTAATTGGGTATAGTTTTATCAATTAAACCATGTGATTTGTGAGGATTTATAACTTTTATGGCCCATCAAGGTTGAACGATACATACTTACATTATACAGCTCGCTTCATAAAATTTTTGCTTACAAAATGAGTTGACGATATTTTATTGGTTTCATCGATAATGGACCCGCCACATTCTAATTAAAAACACCAATAAAATTATGACACCTATGATTTTGTGAGCAAGATTTTGTGACTTTTTTTCGCCCCTAATATTATTCTATTCTTTTTAGAGTCGATACCAATCCAAAAACAATCATCTTATTGATCTATTGTACTCCCTCCGTCCCGGAATAAGAGTCCTACCCCTCATTTGTACGCTTATTAATAAATATTGGAAGTGATGTAAATGTTGTGAGTGTAAAAGTAAAGTAGAAGAGAGAATGAGTGAGAGAGAATAGTGAATTAATTGGTGTTGTGAGTATAAGAGTAAAATAGGATAGAGAATGAGTGGGGTGAATAGTAAAGATTCTTTGCCATTTTAGGAATAAGACTCTTACTTTGGGACGTACCAAAATGGAAAGTATGACTCTTACTCTGGGACGGAGGGAGTACTACTTTCAACCCAAAACAAAATATGAGAAGTTCTTGTGTGAAACGGTCTCATGAGATAAATCTTGATAAAAGAAAAAATTGGCTTGCCCCGCCACGCTCATATGGGTCAAACCATTTTTCTTTCAACGACACCCATCTCACATAAGTTTTTTGTCAAACAAAATACCCTTTTCATTTTAAGAACAAAACTTAAGGAAAAGTGTGGTAGGAAATAGTAAGTGGATAATTGTTGTAAGTGAGAAGGAGATAGAAAGTGAAGTATATATTTTCCTTTTTGAAAAAAATGGTACTGCCTCTGTCCCTAAATGAGTGTCCATTTTCAAGAAATATTTGTCCCAAAATGAGTGTTTTTTTTTAACATAACTTTGTCCCTAAATGTTTTTTTTCGAAATTTTTTTCACCGGTTTCTTTATACGTGCAAAACTAAATGTTTGGAAATGAGATTACAAGATTATATATGAATCTTTGCTAGCAAATTGTATATAAATTTAAGATTTTCAGTGTCCCTTAAAATGAAATTTGGACGCTCATTTAAGGACAGAGGTAGTACTTTCCAATGCGATGCTAAAAATAGCAAAATTGATATTTTCTTTTGAGACAAAGAGTCAAGTTTATAACAAATTGATCATTTGTCTAGTCTAGTTTATTATAAACTGTTATGAAGTCCATTAAGAATATGGCACAACCATACAAACAGCTTCTACGAGGCGTTTGAGATTCAAAACTGATAAAGTCTAAGGTTTAATCTCAAAATCAATTGATAATGAGTGGGCCTAACTTTGGGTATAAGTGTAAATGGCCAGCTCTCAAAATCAATTGGCTATAAGTGGATCCACTTTGAGCTCGTACCTGTAAAGAGTCAGCTTTTATACAATGATAAAGTCTAAGATTTTATTTTAAAATGAATTGGCTATGAGAGGAGTGACCATAAACCTTTTTTTTTTTTTAAAGTCTGGTACCAGACCAGGGAATTTCCATCATGTTGTATTGATCAATTGTCTAGTCTATTACAAAGATTCCTAATCTATTACAGAATCCCTACAAATCAGCAACTGGTACACTTCCTCTAGGAGTTTCACCCATGGAAGACGCAGACTTGCACCTGAAAATAAGGGTTCTCCACACCTCCCCAAGGGGAGTCGAACCCAGGACCTCCCCTAAGGAAGGCCTGTTGGTCCCTAAAGGGGCAACAAGGGTGTGAAAATCGCTAGAGGGGGGGGGGGGGGTGAATAGCGTTTTAAAATTCTTTTCAAACCCTTTTGCAATTCAATGGCAGATGCGCACAACTCTTATTTTGGCTAAGTATAGCGCGCGGTAAGAGTGTGAAATGCACAGCGGAAATTTAAAGCAGCTCTGCGCAGGGTATACTGCGCAGAGATAAAAACGCAAGCGCTAAGTATGAGGCTAAAGAATGGCGCAAAATGGGATTCTAAGGCAAATGAGCAATAACAATTACAACTTCTGAGAGTGGCAATCTGAAAGATCAAACAAAGCAGTTCATAAAAGTTAAGCAGGGAATATGCAATAAGTAATGAACACGCTATTTGGAGAGGTTCGATCGATGAAAGATCTACATCCTCTACCAAGATGGTTAGTCTTGGATTTCTAATGGAGATCTTATTATATGAGAGAGTATTACAAATTACAACATTTGAGCTCAATACTAACTCAAGATCTATTATCTATGAAGAACAAATCCTAGACTAAACCGGTGTATCTCAAGAAGTTAGATCAAAATAATCAAAACTTCAAGAGGTGTGTGTGTGACAGAAATTCTGGGTTCTATGAATATGAAAGATGAAGAGCACCAAGAATTCTGGTGATATAGGCTTTGTGATATGAGCAGGAGTTTTGAAGGTTTGAAGATCTTGAAGGCTGTTCTAAAGAATCTGGAAAAACTAAGTAGCAGACTTCAGATCTTCATGGTTTCTCAGTGAAGCATGAAACTCAAGCTCTGAAGCATAATGGCCAACAAGAGGGGCTTGATCAAAGGTGATGATCAAGGGCCAATGAAAAGGGCTGAATCAAAAGGCAGCTTGGAAATGAAGATGAGCAGGCTATTTATAGCTGAGAGATTGAATATAGCCGTTGGAGCTCTGAGCAAGGACAATGAGCTGGCACAACATGATTGGCGCGCAGCTGTCCTTTATAGCCGTTGGGGCTCTGATCAAAGATGATGACCTGGCACAATATGATTGGTGCGCAGGTATATAGAGCCGTTGGAGACTGAGCATGAAGACCAGTTTCAAAAGCTTCTTCTAGAAGGTTGACAGCTGTCTTCTCTTGAGAAATTTCTTTGAAGCATGTCTCCATCAATGGTTTTGCTGAGTGTGCTTATTTTGTCGTTTGTGCACACCTCAGCTTTTTAATAAGCGTGCATCTTCTAAGCGTTTTCCATGCTTTCTAGAATGTGAGATCAGATGAGGAACTTGACCAAGGTTGTGTCCGCGCACAAAAGGCATGCGCATTGCCGGCGCGCATGGATTCAGCGCATGAGCAGCATGCGCACCATGCTTGGTCACAAAGAGATCTCTTGAGAGTTTAGGAAGTAATATCTTGAAAACTGAGCAGGGTCAAGGTCTGCGCAAAGATATCTATGCGCAGTGGCGACCTGCGCAGAGAACATTCTGCGTAGCGAAATGAATTCTTGCTTAGGTGATCTTCAATCTTTAAAGCTTCAAGTCCTATCATCTAAGCCTATACTATAAAAAGGACTTAGCTAAAAATTGAAGTTCTAAACTTCTTTACATGAGGTCCTAAAGTCCGTAAAAATACTTATAGGTGATGGTATCAATCAATTCTAACAAAAGTAGGAGGGTTAAGTGATAAGCATACTCAACAATCTCCCCCTAAATGATTGATGCCATTACCTACTATAGAAAAGGCAATTCATTGTACTTGATAATAACATGTCCATAGGAATGAGAAAGGTAAATCATGCCTCAAGTCAATGCACACACTAGCCAGTGCTATAGATTTCTAATCTATCCAAAAGATTAAAAACTTACAAGATAGGAAAGATAGAAATGTCATTCAGAGCATACAAATAATGTGAGATGAAGTTTTAAGTATGCGTTTAAACTGAATGTTTAAACATCATGCGTAGAAAACATGAGCAGTTAAGATTATGCGCATGAGTTTAAGTAATAATGCATTCAATGTTCCACAAACGAATGATTTGAATTGAACAAGGTTTTTGTGAAAGCTTTATGATGCATTCTTCTCATTAAAACTTTGAAGGTTTGACTGTTACAGATTACAAGTTTTAAAGAGGAAAATCAAAAGAGGTGCGCACAAAAACAGAAGCGCACAAAATAAAAGCGCATAAAAGAAACATACTGCGCAACGAGAATAAAAAAAAATCAAAAGAAAAACAAAATACTTACAAAGGAAATTTAATCTATGTTGATCCGTTGCAGGGCTTCGCGCATCTCATTCTGAAGACCGTTGAATTTGTTCATGAGTTCCACCTTTAAATTTTGAAATTTGTCCTGGAAGTCCACAGCTTTACCAACATAAGTGTTCATTCCTCTGCGCATATCTGCGTTGTCATCCACTAGCTCTCTGAACCTTGCTCTGCTGTCCGTCAGGATGGCAGTTTGCGAAGCTTCTAATCTTGAGTCGGTATGGAGGCGCTGAGTGTTGACGCTTGCTTGAATGTCTAACATTGCGTAGTCAAATTTGTCGTTGAACGCCAAAGAAAAATCTGTCAAGGACTTAGCAATGCATCGACGCACTTCTTCAATATTATGCGCAGAGCCTCCTTGTTCAATCTTCTCTATCTGAGCCTCCATATGAGCTTGAAGGTCATCAAATCCTCTATGTAACCCATCTGCAAGGGTTTTCTTGAGCTTTTTCAGAATGTCCCTGAGTCCACCATCAAGCGCTCCAAAGGTGCACACATTTTTGAGTTCTGCGCTGACATTTTCAAGCTGAGCGCTGATGGATTTCAGGGAGTTCAGGATAAGATGTTCCAAAGTGATAGGAACCTTTTCTTGCGCAGGCTCAGATGGACTTGCCTTTGCTTTAGCACTCTCCGTGCTTTCCTTTGCCTTTGCTTCTTCTTTGGCAGCTTTCTCCCCCTTAATGGTATCAATCTCCAAACCCTGCATATCAAGACGATATAATAAAGCAGTTTGAGCAGTAAGGAGTTGATTAAGCTGCAGCTGCGTAGCGACTTGATTCGCTTGAACAGAATGCAATCTCTGCACGATCTGGCGCAGCTCAGCTGATGAGGTAGGAGGAGTCTCAGGGGCTGAAGATGGAGGTTGAACTGGAGAAGAATCACTGCTGTCGGTGGCTGCGGAACTAGTGCGGCGCTTCTTCAATCCTTTAGCGCTGCTGCGCATCTTCTGCTTGAGACGAGAAGAGGTATGTGCGATATCAGCACTGGGGATGGCTTCTTGAGAGGCTTTGTGCATTTGCTCCCCCTCAACAGCATCATCATCTGAATCACCACGGAAAGCAGCCTTGCGCTTCATAGTGGTTGGCTTTGAGGGAGCAGGCGCTGGAATGCTGGTAGGATCTGCCTCTTTGATAGAAATCCCTTTGGTGGATTGAACCAAAGGAATATCCTTGAGCTTTTTTCTACTGGGCGGAGCAATGCCCTTCCCCTTGCGATTGTACGCTTCTTCTGCGGTCTCTTGCGCAGCATCAGTTGTAGATCGTCCTGCACTCTTCTTGGATTTGACCACAGGAATTGGGCCTATCCAGGGTTCCTTGTTGGGAGCGGCATCAGACAGCCAGATTTCATAGTAATCGGCGTTGCCTATCTCACTGCGCAAATTCTGAAGGTGTACTCTGGAATAGTACTTTGCGTCGCAAGACTGCTTCTTGATTGACTTTTCTTCAACATAGGTGGCCAATTCACCATAAGTCAATAGGAGTTTGGTTAGCAGTCTGCAGTGAGTTCGGTACTTGGTCTTCCCTGCGTTCAGCTTCTTCTCATAGCTTGTCATCCCCTTCACAATCTCATTGAAGATTATCTGCGGCCAGTCAAGTTGATCTTCGTTGAAGATGACTGCGCAGTATTCCCACTGCTTAGAGATGAAATGTCCATTATTCCATTTTTGCAGTTGAGGGAATCTCCAATTAGGGTGCACAGGTGATACATCACCTCACCAAATTCCTTTCTATTATACATCGGCCACTTTTTGTTGAGGGAAGGAATGCCAATGAGCTTCTGTGCAAGCGCGTTTTGATGAGCCTCATCATAGTTGACTGAAGAACTATCAACGTTGAAGTTTAGGAGGCTGCGAATGTGATTGGGGTGAACCATTATATCACAGCGCTGAACGGTGGCCATGATCATTTCTGTTGTCTTGCCTTCAAGTTGTGCAGGAACAACTCTTGATGTCCTAAAGAATTCATCTAACAGCGCAGGCACTATGAAGGATTTCTCAAGAGTGAATAAAGGAAGAATGCCGGAGGAGCTGAGAAGATGAAGCAGATGACGACCAATCGCATCTAAAGAGAGATCTGCCTGAATAAGTTCCCAACCCAGAATGAAATAAACACGTCCCTGCGTAAAACAATAGATAGAATTAGACAACCTATTGCTTATGGAGCTGTGCGCATATGCAAGTAATGCAGATATACCTTGGCGCAAGTTCTATAAAAAAATTATGCGCAGAAAATAGAGGGTTCGCAATAAATAAGAATGCATACGCAGAGGGATCGTGCGCACAGAAAATAAATATTAGTAAAGAAGTGTGCGCAGAGAAATAGATACAACTATATGCTGAGAAAGCCATGCGCAGGAAACTATGCGCAGAGCACAAAGAAAAAGGGGTGAATAATAGACTAAATATAAAAAATAATTAAGAACATGAAGAACACCCAAAAACACAGAAAAACAGAAGTTGACAAAATTCAACAAAAAGTACATCGAAATGACGGCGTGAACAGGACGAAGTCAACCGTGTAAAAAGTATGATCAACGACATTAAAACAAACCCAGAAATTCAGAAAAACAGTTCGTCTGCCAAGGAAGTTACGAAGCATAGAAATTGACGAAAAACATATGTAACGACCATTGATCATGAAATAAACTACATGAAAGAATAGATAAGGCAAATACGAACACAACACAACGATCGATTTCAAAGAATGATCAACAATTAAGGGAGAAATCGAAAAAGGGAGTCTTGAGACCTCCAAGAACAACAATGGCGAAAAATAAGGAGTTATAGAGAATCATACCATGTCTTTGATGGTTGGATGCCTTGATTGTCGTTCTACATTTTCTTCGTGAGAGTTCCCAGTATTGGAGAGCTAAGAAGAGTCGGAGATGATGATTTCTGGTTGAGTTTTGATTTTCTTAGGCGCCATTGAAAAGGTTTAGAAAGAAGGAAGGTTGAGGTTGAAGATAACGAATAGGAAATGAGAGATGAGGGTTTAGAGCAGAGGTTAGAAAGAGAGTGAGAAAATTTAGAGGGAAGAGAGAAGTAGAGAGAGAAGCGGTTTAAGTAGGGAAGGAGAAGTTAGGCGCACGATAGCTAATAAAAGTTTGAGAAAATGTGCAGTGGCGCAGGATAGTAGTACCACGTGTCACAAAAGGGAACGCGCGTGCGCAGGCCTATGCGCGCGTGTGCTTGTGAAGTCCTAAGCCGGTCACTATCAAGTCGACTTCCTCATAAATGGTGAGTCAGTGAAAGGACGGGCGCACGTTAGCAGAGTGACGTGGCCGAATGGGGAATGCGCGTGCGCAGTCTTTGCGCGCGCGTGTGTCAGCGAAAAGAGGCTGACGGCTGTCGCATCACCTTCCTCATTAAATGGTGAGAAGACATACGTGAGACGCACTGTCATTAATTGCAGTTTGCATTAAATGACAATGGGACATGCGCAAGGGTAAAAAGGTAATTTCCCAAGAAAATTCAAAAAATAAAAGCGCGGGAAAATTTGAATTACACAAGTACCCTTGTGACTCAGCGTTGACTTTTTAGTCAAGGACCTATGTGCAAAATCTAATGAATAGAACACTTACCTGCGATCCACGAAGAATTGCGCATGGATAGTCATGCGCAGCGCATTGATAGCGCAGAGATTTCATAAATCTCAGAACTGTTGTTTCATGCGCAGACAGTTGTTTGCGCAGGAGTTGCATAGGGCGCATGAAACTTAACCTATTTTGCACATTTTATCAAGCAAATACATTAGTGTCAATAAATTATGTGGACAAGTTAGCTAAGATTAAGCATACCCATTTCTCCTTTCAAGAGATCACTTGTTAATTCTTGAGGAGATGATATTAGATGTTGATGAGCTTGATAATAGTGCTTGGTAGGATTGAAAAACTGCTATGGTGGACATATTATCGCAGAGAGTTGGATAATTCTTATCATGAATCCCATAGTCCACAGGTTGTTGCTTCATCCATAAGATTTGGCAGCAGCAGCTTTCAGCAGCAATATATTCTGCTTCAGTAGTGGAGATGGACACAGCAGCTTGTCTCTTGCTTTCCCATGCTACAAGTCGATTTCCAAGGAAATGACGAGTTCCACTTGTGCTCTACCTGTCACTTATGCACGCTGCGTAGTCCGCATCTGAATAACCTACAAGTTTAAAGTTCGAATCTTTGGTGTACCAAAGTCCAAGGTTAACAGAGCTAAAAATATATCTAATACTTTTTACAGCAGTTATGTGTGCTTCAGAAGAATTAGCGATAGTGCGCACAGATCCAGTCAACATAATATCTTGGCCAGCTAGCAGAAGATAAAGGAGAGTTAGTCATACCTAGATAGTCTGATCAACTTTACCTTTTAAGTCTGTTAAATTTGTTGCTTGTGGCCATTGGAGTGTCGTATGCTTTAGCATTCAAGTCCAAACTTCTTGATTAAGTTCCTAGTGTACTTGACTTGATTTGCGAAGATTCCATCATTCAATTGCATGATTTGAAGCCCGAGGAAGAATGTGAGTTCTCCCATCATGCTCATTTCAAACCAGCTTTTCATTTGCTTTTCAAAGCGCTTATAAAGAGACTCATTAGTAGAACCAAATATAATATCATCGACATAAATTTGAACGAGTAAGGAGTGATCATTATACTTGGCAATAAAAAGAGTTGTATTAATTTTACCACACTTGAAGCCTTTCTTTAGTAAGAATTTTGATAGCGTATTGTACCATGCTTTTGGAGCTTGCTTAAGACCATACAAAGCTTTCTTGCTTTGATTCTATGATGCTTCCATTCTTATCCATCTTGTTTCCGAACACCCATTGAAGCGCTAAATATTGGATGAGCTTTTCTTGCACTTCTTGCATAGCATCGATCCATCTTAAAACATGGAGCACTCTATCAATCTTCTTTGATCCGACATGAGAGATAAACGAATGCTACACCACAAAGTTTGATGCTCTCGATGTGTGAATCCCTATAAAGGTGATTTGTTGAAGTGGAGAAACATCATGCGCAGGAGGTGTTTGCGCATCAGGAGTTGCAACTTCAGGCGCAGCATTTATAGTATGCGCATGAGATGGACTGATTTTGAATCTGCTTGATCTATGTCTTGCGCAGGAATAGAATTACTGCGCACCTGTCTAAAAATCTCAGCAGAGTCATCAGAATCATTGGGAGCCAAATGTGGCTCAAGGAGAGAATGCTTATAAAAAAGTAGCATGTACAGATACTAAAATGACTAGAGATTTATCTTATTAAGATCATGAAAAGCTTATAGACTGATTGGCATACCCAACGAAATACCTTTATCTGCTTTGGCGTCGAATTTTCCTTAATAGCGTTTGCAGCCAAAGAACTTTGAAGGAAGCAATGTTGGGCGCTCTTCCTCTCCATAGCTCATATGGAGTCTTGTTGTAGGCTTTGTTGATGAGGGATCTATTCTGAGTAAAGCAAGCAGTGTTGACAGCTTCTCCCCAGAAATACTTTGGAAGCTTAGCTTCTGCTATCATTATTTTTCCAGCCTCAATCAACGAGTGATTCTTTCCACAACGCCATTTTGTTGCAGAACTCCAGCAGCAGAGAAATTGTGAAGAATACCATTTGTTGGTTCTTGTTGGTTCTCACAATATTGAGCGACATCGTTGTTCATAAATTCTGTTCCATTGAAGTGTCGAGCTCTATTGATGTCTTCTATGTTTGGAGATTAAGGAGAACAGCCAGGATATCATAGAGATACCACAGGTTGGTCCAAAGCTTCGCGGTAGTAAGCGGTCCAAACATATGAGGTGAAGCGGATGTAAGCGTTTTGACATCGGAGCAAACTTGCTGGAGGAAAACTGCTCAGGTTGCTTACTAAGCTGGCATGGTGCTTATACCATTTCTAGCTGCTTTCACTTAAGCTTATTGCTACAAAACAAGGATTAGTAATAGAAATTATAGCGGTAAGATCAAATAGATTAGAAATTGGTCTTACGAGTCCTTGTGAGCAAAGTTAGTCCAGAAACGCCATTTTTGGTGTAACATAGCGGTGAAGTGATATGGCATTCCAGAACTTTATCTCATAATTGTGATATGGAGAGCAGGTTGCTTGAGACTTAATCTTTTATGATTAGTCCAAATCCAATTATGTGCCCTTTGTTGTTGTCACCATATATTACTGAGTGATCTCTTCCTTCGTGCGCACCTTTAAGAGTGTTGACATCTCTAGTAGTGTCTAGAATCCACTGTCGATATCAACTGAGCTTGAGAGAGCGCAGTGAAGTAGATCTTTTCTGCTTTGTTGAAACATTGGCTTGCGCTCAACTGCAGAGTTATCATTTAAGATTAGCAGGCACTTTAAGAGATTCCTTGCGCGGCTGCGGAGTTGGTGATGACGCAGCTTCTGTCAGGTTAGCTCTGGCAGATAGGTACTTGCCATTCTGTCTTCTTGGTGAAGGTGTCCCATTTCCACAAGAGTGAAGGGACCTTTCTTTGATTGTCCTTGGCAAATGCTCAGGTTCCATTTCAGAAACAACTTTTGAATCATTGTCAGCATTTGCCACTAAGCAGAGCAGTCCATCCTCAGAGTCAGCATCGTTGTCTTCAGTGTCAAGTCTCCGAGTTCTTAGATCCTTTTCTGCGCAGTTCTCCTCAGGTATATAGAGCCGTTGGAGACTGAGCATGAAGACCAGTTTCAAAAGCTTCTTCTAGAAGGTTGACAGCTGTCTTCTCTTGAGAAATTTCTTTGAAGCATGTCTCCATCAATGGTTTTGCTGAGTGTGCTTATTTTGTCGTTTGTGCACACCTCAGCTTTTTAATAAGCGTGCATCTTCTAAGCGTTTTCCATGCTTTCTAGAATGTGAGATCAGATGAGGAACTTGACCAAGGTTGTGTCCGCGCACAAAAGGCATGCGCATTGCCGGCGCGCATGGATTCAGCGCATGAGAAGCATGCGCACCATGCTTGGTCACAAAGAGATCTCTTGAGAGTTTAGGAAGTAATATCTTGAAAACTGAGCAGGGTCAAGGTCTGCGCAAAGATATCTATGCGCAGTGGCGACCTGCGCAGAGAACATTCTGCGTAGCGAAATGAATTCTTGCTTAGGTGATCTTCGATCTTTAAAGCTTCAAGTCCTATCATCTAAGCCTATACTATAAAAAGGACTTAGCTAAAAATTGAAGTTCTAAACTTCTTTACATGAGGTCCTAAAGTCCGTAAAAATACTTATAGGTGATGGTATCAATCAATTCTAACAAAAGTAGGAGGGTTAAGTGATAAGCATACCCAACAGCTTCTTTCATAGAATTGAATCTTTTGATTACCTTTTTAGCTTGCTGAAAAATAGATTCGCGCTCAGCAGCAGAGTCATCCTTTTCTATTACAATTTCAGCAGGAATTTCAAGAGATTCTTTGCGTATTGGCTCAGCAACAAATTTCTTCGTTAGGTCTGCTCTGGCAAATAAGTACTTGCCATTCTGTCTGGTTGGAGTTAGATGTCCCATTTCTGCCAGTTCTATGATGGTGGGACCTTTCTTCTGAATAGTACTTGGCGCAGCCTTTGTGTCCATTTTGGGATCATTGTCTGAATCGCTATCAGCATCGACATTGGCCACTAAGCAGAGCAGTCCATCCTCAGAGTCATCATCATCACTGTCTTCAGTGTCAGTCTCTATCCAGGTCTTGAGTTGCTTCTCAGCAGGGTCTTCTTCAGCAACCATTCCGCGCTGCTTTAAAAATCTCTGCGCAGTATTCTTCTTTATGTACTCGAATCTTGACGTAGGGCATTTTGATGCAAAATGACCAGGCTTTCTACAGTTGTAGCAAACCAGGTCATCTTCTTCCTTTGAGTCTCTGCCACGAGAGAATTTAGCTGGAGCTTTACTTGAGGATTCAGGTTTTGAGAATTTCCTGAATTTTTGGAATCGCTTAACAAACATAGCGAAATCATCATCATCCATTTCAAGCAGAGAAGAAGTGGAGACTTTGTCTGAGGTTTGAGCAGGCGCAGGTTCTCTTTGAGCAATCATTGAAATTGCTTTTCCTTTTCCTTCAGTTTCATCAATTCGATCAAGCTTAAGCTCATACACTTTTAAGTTGGCGTATAAGCTGCGCAGAGGCCAAGTATCTAAAAATCCAGAATCTTCCAGATGACTTGCCTTGTGCACATATCTGGAACCTAGCGCATCTAAGAATTGAGAATTTACTTCTTTATTGGTGAAGGTAGTTCCTAGAGATTTACAAGAGTTTACAACAGCACAGAAGCGATCATAAGTTTGTCTCAATGTTTCACCATCCTTTCTCATGAAGCAGTTGAATTTTCTTTGCACCACAAATCTTTTGTTTTCCTTGCTTACTTTGTCACCATTCACATAGCCTTCAATAGCATCCCATAGATCCTTTGCAGTTCCACCGCTCACAATTTGATTGTGCGTGGAGAGGTCTAGAGTGCTGAGAATGATGTTTCTAGCTCTTCCATCGTAACCAACCCATTTCTTTTCTTCATCGGTCCATTCCCCTTTATCCTTCTTGATTGTAGGATTATCCTTGTTGGTAGCAGCATCTGGATTGGCCTTCATTGGAATGTAGGGTCCTTCAAGAACTATGTAGTGGAGGATCTCGTCGATAGAAGAAAAATGAGTGAGCATGCAGTGCTTCCAGATTTCGAAGTGATCTTCATTCAGCACTGGGACATGTGAATAGTTAGCCATTGCCCAAGATTTTGAAGCCATCTTGAATCGGCACCCAAGCTGTTAAGCTTGAAAAACAAAACAAGTTTTATGAAGGTGTTTGCTCTGATACCACTTGTTGGTCCCAGAGGGGCAACAAGGGTATGAAAAATGCTAGAGGGGGGGGGGGGTGAATAGCGTTTTAAAATTCTTTTCAAACCCTTTTGCAAATCAATGGCTTATGCGCACAGTTCTCAAATAAGCTAAGTATAGCGCGCAGTGAGAGTGTGAAATGCACAGCGGAAGTTTAAGCAGCACCTGCGCAGTAAAAAAGCTGCGCAAGGATAAAAACGCACGCGCTAAGTTTTGGCTTAAAGAGTTGGATAAAATGTTCTAAGGCAATAAGCAATAACAAGCACAGCAGCAAAGTATAACAATCTGAAAGATCAAACAAAACAGTAATTCAGAAATGATTAAGCAGGAAGTAAATATCGAGATTAAAGAACAAGCTATTTGGAGAGGTTCGATCAATGAAAGATCTACGTCCTCTACCAAGATGGTTAGTCTTGGATTTTCTAATGGAGATCTTATTATATGAGAGAGTTACAAGATACAACAATGTAGAACAAACTAACTCAAAGATCTATAATATATGAAGAGCAAATCCTAGACTAAACCGGTGTATCTCTAGAAGTATGATCGAAATAATCAAAGCTTCAAGAGGTGTGTGTGTGTTCAGAAATTTTGGGCTCTATGAATTTATGAGATGAAGAGCACGAAGAATTCTGGTGATATAAGGCTTATAGGATCTGGGCTTGGTTGAGTATGAAGGTATGAAGGTTGATCTTGAGAATTCTGGAAATGAGCAAGCAATCTTCAAATCTTCAAAGTTTCTCTTGGAAGCAAAAACTCAAGCAACTTGGAAATGAAGATGAGCTGGCTATTTATAGCAGAGAGCTTAAAACTAGCCGTTGGAGCTCTGAGCAAGGACGATGAGCTGGCACGATATGATTGGTGCGCAGGTGTCCTTTATAGCCGTTGGGGCTCTGATCAAAGATGATGACCTGGCACAATATGATTGGTGCGCAGGTGATTTAGAGCCGTTGGAGACTGAGCATGAAGACCAAATTCAAAAGCTTCTTCTAGAAGGATGACATCTGTCTTCATTTAAAAAATATTTCTCTTGAGCGCGTCTCCACCGTTGGATCTGCTGAGTGTGCTTGCTTTGTCGTTTCTGCATACCTCAGCATTTTTAATAAGCGTGCATCTTCTAAGCGCTTTCCAAGTTATGTAATCTGAATGTATCAAAAACTGAGTAAGGATGCATGCTGCGCAGAGGAGACCTGCGCAGTGATGTCCTGCGCAAGGAAGTCCTGCGCAGAGACCACAGTCTTGTTTAGATCATTCCTTTTCACTCCAAGCTTCAAGAATATGAGGTTGTTGAAAGATAAGCATAAGGACCAAGTTAATCTGCTCTGCTCATAGAAGTCATGCATATAGAGAATGAAGAGATGCTATGCGCGCGGAGAATAAGCAGGTAATGCTATGCGCGCGGAGAATGAGCATGAGATGCTATGCGCGCGGAGAATAAGCAGGTAATGCTATGCGCGCGGAGAATGAGCAGGTAATGCTCTGCGCATGAAATGTGCTGCGCACGAAATGTCCTGCGCATTATACTTGGTCTTCAGTAAATGAAATCTCAATTCTAAGGAAGCCCTAACCGCTAAGCCTATTCTATAAAATTGGACTTAGCTAAAAATAGAAGTTATAAAACTTCTTACATAAGATCCTAAAGTCCATAAAATACTTAGGTGATGGTATCAATCAATTCTAACATAATTGGGAGGGTTAAGAAATAAGCATACCCAATAGGGAGGTTGTAAATTGGTGGATTCATCATCTATCCTTCTTAACTAAGGCTTAAAGTCATCTTCCTTATCTCTGTTCCGGCTTTCCGCTCCGCAAGTGCTCCGTTGTGCGCGTCTCCGGTGTCCCGGTTGTCCGCGAGTCCAACATGAAAGTTGCTCGGAATATTTTTCTGGTCAGGCCGGTATATCTGAAATATTTTTATGAGCAAGGAACGACAATAATATATTTTTTCCTCTTCTTGACCAATTGATAAGATATTTTGAGATATTTTCCAATTTGGATAACCATCTTTCCGGCTCCGGCTTTTCGCTCCGTAAATGCTCCGTTGTGCGTGCCTCCAGTGTCCCGGTTGTCCGCGAGTCCAACATGAAAGTTGCTCGGAATATTTTTCTGGTCAGGCCGGTATATTTGAAATATTTTTATGAGCAAGGAACGATAATAATATATTTTTTGCTCTTCTTGACCAGTTGATAAGATATTTTGAGATATTTTCCAATTTGGATAACCATCTTTTCGGCTCCGGCTTTCCGCTCCGTCATGCGCGCTTCGGTGTCCCGGTTGTCCGCGGGCCCAACATGAAAGTTGCTTGGAATAATTTTGTGGTCACGCCGGTATATCTGAAATATGTCAATTAGCAAGGAAAGGTAATAATATATTTTTAATGCACATAATGGATAACAGCGAGCAGTTCGGGGGGTTGCGGGCCCCGTTTCTGGTCCCGCACCTCGAAAAACGAAATTTTTGCCTGTTTACTCGTTTTTTCGCTCTGATCATGAATTTGAAGTCCGTTTATCCATTCGAAGCACCGATAAGGCTCACGGCAGTCCCGTACAGCCAAATCGAGGGTTTATGTCAATTTTCGGGTTTAGACCGATTCAAGGTGGGTTTTTAGGGGTGCGAGATCAGGGTATCTACAGAGCCCCTCGTCGAATCTCCTGCTTAAAGGGGATTATACGATTCACTAAGAGACACTCGATCTCGTCTAGGGTGTAACGACTGGGTCCATGGTAGGACTTCCTACGTATCTCTTTCGAGAATCAAGCCTCCGTAGTTCTAACTCAAACTATCAATCAAACACAGACAATTGTCGGTTCCGGTTTCCCAGTTTACCTACGTATCTCTCTCGAGAATCAGACCAAACGTAGTTCAGGTTTATTAAGATTTAAAGCAGGGGGTAGCATTGAGATGCGATATCTCTTTGCTGGGGATGGGGGTTGGCATTGAGACATGGTTATGAGAATGGGCGACTGAGCTCACCAAGGTAAGCTGCCAACGTATCCCTTGCGGGAATCAAATCGCGGCGTAGTTCTGGGGAGGTACAACTCGGGCCCCCGAGATGACCAAGGTGGAATAACATAACTTCAACTGGGGAACGTACGACGTTGCGCAGTTCGGGGGAGGTAATCTCGGGCGCCCGAGAAGACCAGGGTGGAACAACATATCATTGCTGGGGAGTTGCATTGAGAAGCGAAGTCTCTTTGCTGGGGGGTTGGTATTTGACCAACAAATTGCGAGAATTGGCGACTGAGTCCAACGTTGTGAACTACCTACGTATCCCGCCGTGGGAATCAAGTCGAGTCGTAGTTCTGATTAGAACCGACTCGAACAATTAAGAGAAGGTTTAAGACCAACACGACTCAAGGGTTGACGCAAGGTACAATCCGAGTAAAGGGTGCATTGAGATTTGATCTCTCTTTGCAAAGGGATGGAAATCATGAAGGGCGAACGTACGACGTTGCGCAGTTCGGGGAGGTAATCTCGGGCGCCGGAGAATACCAAGCTGGAACAACATATCTTTTCAAAAGGGGGACCTACGACGTTGCGCAGTTCGAGGGAAGTAATCCCGATCTTTCGAGAAAACTGAGGGCAATAAACAACTGAAGCCATTTATGTACACAAACTAAAATCAAGGATACGCTGGATTCTGCGCCGTCCAGATTCTTATGCCTTTGTTTTTGCTGTGTGATGAGATTTTTGTACTTTTTTAAGCGAGAGACCACCGCTTTGTGTGATCCACTGGTGCTGTTTTAACCCCGACTGATTCTTTTTTGCTATTGGGAGGGATAACAGGATCGGCTTCGTCCGTTGATCTGCAAGTTAGCTTTGCATGCAGTGGTAGATGTGATTCACACAGATAAAAATTGGATTATTCTGACCGAACACAATCTTTCTTTTATTCTGAAATTCTGGATACTTTTTTTTTTTTTTTTTTTTTAAATGACACCGACTCGCGATTAATGACCAACACTGAATCAAGCCCGGATTTCAGAGGGCGGCTGCGGTTATATTCATGATAAAGGGGACAAGGTTCAATGCCTAGGGATGAGGACAAGGAAAATGTCAGCTTTTCTAAGAGCCGCCGTACGGACGACTGACACCTTCTGCTGGGTTTTTGACTTTTAGAACCTTGCTGTTGGCTAGGGGGGACGGGGAGACAACCCCTTTTGGAATACTGATGATTTAGGCCGAGTTTTTGGGAGGTTATAAAAGGGGAGGGGGAGCTCTTCTTATTTCTCACACCAACCAACTTCTCCTTCTTTCCTGCTTTGCATCCTTTAGCTCATTTTCCTTCTAAAATGGCTAATCTTGGCCAAACCCTGGTTAACATCGAAGAATACCAGGTAGGACTCGACTGCTGGGTGAATTCATACCCAAATAATGGATGAGCGGTGCTAGAAGAAAACTATCATTTCAAGTTTCTCTTTACTCTGAGGAAGCTTCCCATTCAGTGGGAGATGATCCGCGGTGCTTCTGTTTTCTGGTCAACCCGGACCCACTTAATCAATTTCAATCAAGACGAACTGTGTCCCACCTTTGAGGAATTCTGCGCCATTACAGGCAATACCATTTACGGCGAGGCTATGGTGCCCACTTCCCGCAGGACACCTGCTCGGTGGCTCATTGAAACCTTCGGCTTTGATATTGACTTCTCAGGGTCCTCATTCATAGGACCCACCTTGACATTACTTGCTTCCCCGAACTCTTTGGCGAGGCTGACCCTCATAACCCGGTGTACTCCGACTGTAGGGACTTTGCCTTGGTTATGTGCCTATTTGTAGAGATGTTTTTCGTTTCTTACGATGGCTTCATCGACTCAAGGATGGTGGACATCGTTGGTTCTTGAAAGCGTGGTGCCGGCAACGTGATGACTGTCCTCTTGGCTGGGACTTTGCATGGGCTGGACGGCTACTATCCCAGAGGTGATGCTTTCACGTCGGGCAGCCCCATTCTATTGCAGATCTGGCTTCAGGAGCATCTCAAGATCATTCGGCCGGTGTCGAATCCAGTCTATACCCCTTCTATGCTTCCAAGGCGAGGTTTATACAGGCAAAACTGCACTACCGTCAAGGAGTGGGTTGGACACTTTTGGCGGATCACATCGGCAGACATCACGTGGGTGCCTCCGCATTGGGGTTTGAGCAAGTATCTTATTACGAGTGCGGGTCATTCCTTCATCTGGCTGGCTGGGCTTCGCTCCACCACTTTCTACTTGGGCCAACGGGTGGCTCGCCAGTTCGGACAAGTCCAAGGGATCCCCTTTTCTGACCTTCCCATCACAGATAATTTGCCGGTGAGTACCAACATATGCAACTTGATCAAAGAGGTTTGGTATCAGAATGGTGCACACATCAGTCAAGGCAGGCGCCGGGGTGAAAGGGACACATTTTATGAACCCACTTTGGAATATCTTGAGTGGTTGGGCCCTCAAATTGCTGAAGAAACCGCTACCATTGCAGCTTTGGTACTGGAGCTCGTAGGTCCAGAAATTCTGTCTGGGGATTACTATTCCCAGATAACAGGGGCCGACAGTTTTCCAGAATCAGATTGGCGGGAGTCAACCACGCAGCGGTTATCGATCTGGACGCCGCAGAAATGATCGGGGCTCAACTTCAAGGAACACCCAGCCTGATGCAACGAACTCTGAGAATCAAAGGGGAGAAAGATCGACGGGTCCTTATTCGAACGTGTTCGATCATCTCAGTCCCTGAATAAAGTTTCAGTTATTTTCACTTTAATCCTTGGTTGCCACGCCAAGATGATGTGTTTTTATTTCAAAGTTTGTTGTGTTTGTTTTTCCTTTTGAATGTAATGTTTGCAAGTTCAACGTGGGGAATAAAAAGCTCTCTTTACTTTTAATGACCGGACCCGAAGGTTGCCTACGTTCCTCTTTAGAGGCTCAGGTCAACGTAGTTCGACACAGTTACATGAAATTTTGTGCGCCTCCTGTTTTTTACCTAGAACTGCCCTTTCGGGTTTTCACCTCTAGTGGGGCTGTCTTTTGCGCTTTTTTTTTTTTTTACAGACTCGATAGGAAACACAAATCTCTGCGTCTTCAATGCATAATACTTCTTCAATTTGCTGAGGTTGTAGGGCTGAACAAGGTCTTCTCTAAATTCAGTTTGCAGGAACACAGCTCCACCAGACTGTATCTTCTTGACAATGTAGGGGCCCAACCACGGAGACTTCCATTTCCCTCGGGGGTCGACATAACTTGGTGGCTTTTCTCGCAGCACAAGATCTCCCATTTTGATATTGCGGTCTTTCACTTTCTTGTTAAATGCTCTGGCAATTCTGCGCTGGTACGCACGATTGTGCTCAAGGGCCAACAACCGCTTTTCATCGAGCAATGCTAACTCTTCATGGCGACTTTGTAACCAATCAACTTCAGACACTTGGTTCTCAAGTAGCACTCTCACAGAGGGGATTTCAAGCTCAATCGGGAGAACTGCTTCCATGCCATATGCAAGTGAATAAGGAGTAGCCCCAGTTGGTGTCCGAACAGATGTGAGGTATCCCCACAAGGCTAAAGGCAGCTTCTCGGACCAATCTTTTCCAGTGATATCCATCTTTCTAATGATGTTCTCCAGGGTTTTGTTCGCCGCTTCTACCGCTCCATTGGCTTGGGGTCGATAGGGGGATGACTTGTGTCTGACCACCCGGAATTCGTCAAGCAATCGGTTGACTTCCCCTTCAAAGTGAGTTCCATTATCTGAGATCATCTCATAAGGGACCCCATATCTGTAGAAAATGTTGGTACGAATGAACTCGGCTACCTTCTTGGCATTCAAAACTTTGTAAGCAGCGACCTCAACCCACTTGGTGAAGTAATCGATAGCTACGAGCACGTATTCTTGCCCACCCGAACCTTTCGGTTTGACCTGACCAATAACATCTATCCCCCATGTGGAGAAAGGCCAAGGAGCAGTTGATTGATAAAGAACGTGTGGCGGCAGATGTTGTAGACTAGCGTACCGCTGACACTGATCACAGGTTCGCACTTTCATCATACAATCCTTTTCCATCGTGGTCCAGTAGTACCCTTGCCTCACTATCTTCTTAGCGAGCATGTGCCCATTCATGTGGGGTCCACACAGTCCCCCATGGATTTCATCCATGATTCTATTCGCCTCAGTCTTATCTACACAGAGCAAATTTGGTCCGTGATGATACCTTTTGTACAAATGATCTCCGGAAATCACAAATTGGGAGGCCCATCTGCGCATTGCAATCCTTGCCCTTTTGTCCCTTTCTGGAGGGTAGGTCCCATTCCTGAGCACATTCCATACGTCTGTATACCACGGCTCTTCATGCTCTTCGCTTTCTAGCTCAATATCCAGGCAGTAGGCTGGGATTGATCTCTTACTAACCATAAACGGCTTTACCATAACATCTGCAGGGAATTCCATGATGGAGGCTAGGGTATCCAATGCATCTGCGAATCTGTTTCGGTCCCTTGGGAGATAATGGAATGAGATATATGAGAAGCGTTCTGTGAGCTCTACCAGTCGAATATGATACTGCTGTAGTCTTGGATCCAGGATTTTCCATTTTCCCTCGACCTGATTGATGATCAAGGCGGAGTCCCCGAACACTTCAATTTCTTTGACCCCTCGATTTAATGCTTCTCCCAGGCCGGCGATGCAAGCCTCATACTCTGCTGTGTTATTCGAACAGTCGAAGTCTAACCGGATAGCAATGGGCGTGTGCGCATCACTTGGATCAATGAGCAAGATTCCAATTCCGAAACCTCTCTTGTTGGCAGCCCCATCAAAGAAGAGTTGCCACTTATTCTCCGAACAATCAACAGTGTAGATCCCTTCATCGGGAAACTGAGCTTCTGGTCCGGGCTCAAGATCAAGAGCCAAATCTGCAAGCTGGTCTGCTATCACCCTTCCTTTAATGGACTTAGGCGTTGCGTAAGTCATATCAAACTCGCTTAAGAGAAAAGCCTACTTGGCCACTCGATTGGACATGGTTGGCCTTTCGAGGATGTACTTCACTGGATCCATTCGGGATATAATCTGGACAGGTAAGGATTGCAGATGAATTTTTAATCGCTGCGAGACCCAAACCAAACCGGTACATGCCTTTTCCAACGCTGAGTAGTTCAATTCACTCCCTTGTAGCTTTCTGCTAACAAAATAGATGGCACTTTCCACCCAGGAGTCCTCTTTTTCTTGTGCAAGCATTGCTCCTACTGCAGTATCAGTTACTGTTAGGTACAGTCGTAAGGGTTTGTACGAATGAGGTGGCGCCAAGACCGGTGGGCTTGTCAAGTATTCTTTGACCTTTTCAAAAGCAATCTGGCATTCTTCATCCCATGATCGATCGGTGTCCTTTTTTAGGAGCCTAAAGAGCGGTTCACACATCATGGTTAACTGCCGTATGAATCTGCTAATGTATTGAATCCTTCCCAAGAAACCTTTTACCTCTTTTTGAGTTCGAGGTTGAGGCATTTCTGTGATGGCCTATATTTTGTCGGGGTCGACTTCAATCCCTTTTTCAGTTACCAAGAAACCTAAGACTTTGCCTCGGACAGTACCAAATGTGCATTTAGCAGGATTCAATTTCATGTGGTACTTCCGCAACCTTTCGAAGAACTTTCTGAGGTCAATCAGATGCTGAGCGCCTTCTTCAACTGAGTGCACAATCATGTCATCCACGTAGATTTCAAGCTCTTTGTGGATCATGTCATGAAAAAGGGTCGTAGCACCTCTTTGATAAGTGGTTCCGGCATTTTTAAGACCGAAAGGCATCACAGTATAGCAGAACGTCCCCCACGGGGTGATGAAGGAAGTTTTCTCTTGATCTTCTACTGCCATCTTAATTTGGTTATAACCCGCCATTCCATCAACGAACGACTTCACTTTGTGCATTGCAACCGAGTCCACCAAAATGTCAATATTTGGTAACGGGAAATCATCCTTCGGGCAAGCCTTGTTGAGGTCTCTGAAATCAACACATATCCGAACTTTGCCGTTCGGCTTTTCAACTGTGACCATATTGGACAACCATTGGGGATACTCCACAACTCGGATGAAGCCTACTTGTAGCAGCCTCTCGATCTCTTCTTTAACCTGAAGGGCCCACTGCGGCTTGATTCTGCGTAGTTTCTGCTTGACCGGTTTGGCGTCAGGAAAGGTAGGAATTCGGTGTTCCACGATCGTCGGATCTAACCCTGGCATGTCTTCATACGACCAGGCAAACACATCAACAAATTCTTTGATTAAACTGATCAGCTGTTCCCTGTCAGCCCCTTGCATGAAGCTCCCGATCTTCATTTCTTTGACTTCTTC
The DNA here is from genome assembly GCA_026119855.1 of Campanula takesimana. NCBI lineage: Eukaryota > Viridiplantae > Streptophyta > Magnoliopsida > Asterales > Campanulaceae > Campanula > Campanula takesimana. The sequence goes on along the minus strand of JAOWBW010000078.1, from coordinate 484,964 downwards.
ATTCAGCCCCAGATTGATCGTAGACAGATTTTCCCCACAGGCTTCTAATTTTCGTTCCCCACGCTGTTTTGCTAACCTGTTTAACTCGATTAAATAGTCTTTTTCATCTTGACTTATGTTTTTTAAAGATTCATGATTAACTTTAGTTGTTGTTAAATTTTCATTTGTTAAATCATTTTTTAATATATTGGCAACCGAGGAGTAAGCGGAAATAGAGGAAACTTCATTCACAAAAGAGGGGAGTACAAGCTCGGCGACCGCGTCGAGGTCCTCGACAGTGAGGTCCTCTTCGGGAGTCCCGGAAACAACATTAGATAGCACAAAGGGTTCAAAAGCGGGGCCATCAGGGCGAACATAACCAAACTGCTCCACCAGAGTGTCAGTAGTAGCGAGCGGGCCAGTGGTTCTGGACCAGTTATTAAGTGGTGCCACTGCTGGCTTGAGGTGCTTCACCGGGTCATAAGCTTCACCATTACCATTTTTGATCATAACCACATATCCGTCTTCAAGACCAATTCCTTCAAACAACCCGAAGACATCATCTTCTTCATCAATATTCCACGGAATAATCGGGCCCAGTTGCTTATAGGAACTGCCTACATCAAAGTTTTCATCGACCATCTTGATATTCTCAAATACTTCCCATCCAGCATGAGGCTTTTCATTAATGCCAATAACTGGCTCAAAAGGCATAACATACGCGACATCTTCAACTTTGCAAACAAAATATCCCTTCCAGGACTTTTCATAAGGACGGAGTGGGGGGAGCTTATAGGTCCTTCCACTTTTGATAGCAGTCTGTCTCTCCCTTTTCTGACGTACAGCTTCGGCGATTTTGGCAGGAGTCGGTTTGTAGCCAAGCCCAAAAGGAAGGAAGAAAAATGGAACATCATCCTTGATAGGTTCAATACACCCTTGTTGCTCTTTTCCAAGCCCCATCATAGGCAGGAACTTCATCTTCTTGACCATATTCAAGGCCATTGCGTGATATCAATCACTTGAAATTCAATCGGCATGACAAGAGGGCCAATGGTGAGAGTGAGAAGGACAACACCCAGAACACAGCGACTGGTGCTATCGTAAGCACGAACCACTTGAGAAGATGGGGCCAAATCAGTTATCTTGATTCCCAAATCTACGAGAACATGCACGGGGCATACATTTACTGAGGAGCCATTATCGATCAAAACACGAGCTAAGTGCTCACCTCCGACCCCAACTGTGATGTGCAGAGCCTCGACATGATTAAGACCAATTTTTGGTGCATCGAGATCGGTAAAAGTGATTATATTCCCAAAATGAATGTTGCCGATCATGTGGACAAGGTCATTGGGAGAAGTCTCAATTGGGATGACAGCTTGAGCAAGAGCTTTAACCAACACGTCTCGGTGCTCCTGTGAAGACGAGAGCAAACCCCAAATGGATATATTAGCCTGGGTTTTCTTTAACTGGGTCAAGACCGGGTTCTCGGCGACCTTCTCTTTCTGAGCGGGGACTTCTTCTTTATCCTTTCCCAATTCACTTGCCTCGGGATTTGGAGGCTGATAGGCTCTTCCCGAGCGAGTGAGGTAATTCACATTTCCGCCAACCCAAGTGGCTTTTTTAATAGGGGCCTTTTGCTCCTTAACAGTTTTAGCACTAGACAAAATCGAATCCCAAGAGATCATATGGCATTCAAAATCTTCGGAGATAACAGGAGTTACAGTGTAATTCAAAGCTTTCTTCGGAACGATGAAACTAGTCCTTGAGTAGTTTCCTTCAAACTCGATCACATGGATCCCTAGCAAGGGATTAGTCACCACATTTGGTTGGGGCGGCTTCTGAATGAGTCCATCGTCTATCATGTCTTGCAGAGTGTGTCTCAAACTCCAACATTCATTTGTCGTATGACCAGGTGATACGTGGTATGCACAATATTTACTTGCATCCTAATTCTTAGGAGGCGGATTAGGCGGGCGGTATCCTTCTATCGGCTTTAGTACTCCTTGGGCGACCAATCCTTGAAAGATAGTAGACAATGGAGCGCTGAATTTATCAAAATGGCGATCTCTCCGATTTCCACCATTCCTTCACTGATCGGTGACAGAGTTCACAGACCCGTCTTGATTATAACACGGAGGTGCCTTATTGTAGCTGCTCCGGCTTGGTCCCACATTGCTGTTCCAAAAAAGGAGCAGGGGTCATGGCAACATTGTTCACAACTGGTGCCGGGGCTTTAGCAGCGGATCGGAATCTGTAGGAGCTAGGAGAAGAATCTAGCTTGATCACCCCAGTTCGGACATCTTCGTCAATACGAGAACCCACATCAAGAATAGAAGAAAAATCTGGAAACGGGAGATATTTCATCTTATCTGCATACACCGGCTGAAGATTCTTAAGGAAAATACGAGTTTGCTCGGCACTGTCAGGCCTCTCCAGAGTTTGAGCAACTTTCTTCCTCCACCTACTTGCAAATTCAGAAAAGGATTCCTTCTCACGCTGAGCACACGAATCGAGGTCACGACAGCTCTTCTCCCAGTTGGAGTTATCTTTGTATCGCTTCTGGAATTCATCCACGAGCTTCCCCCAATTATCAACCAGATTAGCATCCACAGTCATAAACCACTACTTAGCGGCTCCTACCAAAGTCAGATGGAAGTTAGAGGCCATCGCACCAACATTAGCCCCACGAGACTGCATTGCATGAGCGTAAGATTTCAGGTGGGCCATTGGGCAACCTGTGCCGTCAAATTTCTCCACATCGGGCATTTTGAATTTAGGAGGCAGAACAACAAATGGAGATAATTTCAAGGAATCAGCAGAAAACTCCCCTTTATTCATGACCTTTCTCAACATTTCTTTCATTTCGCTCATTTCAATCTCAGCTTTAGTAAGGGGTACATATGGGACACCCTTGTAGAACGCTTCCATTTGGCGGACTAGGTTAGGATCTTGTGTAACACCCATCGAATTTCTTGTTAAATATTTGACATACTTGTTAAATACTTGAACTTGCATATTATGTGTTAGTTTTACTTGGGTTAAAGTTTTAACTGATTTAGAATATTAAGGTGGTTAAATGTCTAGTTTTGATCTTTGAGACATTTGGGAAAATTTGACTTTAGGGGTCTTTTTGTTAAAAGTGAAACTTGAGGGGCCTAAGTGTCATTCTTGGATAGTTGAAGTATATCAACTAGTGTTTGCCTGAGAAAGGCATTCTTCCCCAAATAGTATAACTAGATACAAGTTCGCATTCCTTTAGAATATGTCATAATCCTTTTGTCCACGATGTCATTGAACACAAGTCATGGTCAACAAGTCAACTTGTATTGTTCAATACTTTCTCGATTCCGAATATGTTGATAATCCAAATGACATTGATCCAATCAATCCATTTGGGTTTGGCCAAACATTTCACCAACATCATTCCTTCGAGGGGCCCAAGCTTGACATCTCTCCGAAGAGGGACAAATCCATTTGGCTTATTATTCTTCCCTACGTGAATCCAATCATGCCAATCATACCCTTTATAACTACCGTGTTAAGGCAGCGTTTGAATATGTCAAACATAATGTTCATCAAGTGGAAGACTATAATAACTTCATGTCTAAGGATTCAAATGACATAACTAATATGAGATTTATATATGACATCGACCATGACATAAATCTCATACCGCGGGTCATGTCCAGTACCTTGTTCCAAACAAGTACCCATAAATCTAACATGATCATCCCATGATCATTTAGCCTTTATACTAGTGCTTAACAAGCTCTAGGGACGGAGATTATTATAAGCAAACACGGGCCATAATAATAATCCTATTATCTCTTTATTATCATGATAACTTACAACGTTCAACAAACGTGCCTAGGGCACCAACACCAACACAAGGTCCCAGGAGAGTATGTGGCTATTGTTCGAAAGAAGGCCATTCTGAAGACAAGTGTTGGCTAAAGCAAGGAAAGTGTATAGTGTGTGGTGAAGCGGGGCACTTTGCTAGAAATTGTTCTAAAAGTAAAGTAAATCAAGTTGGGGGTACAAGTCAACCAGTCTCAGGTTCCAAGAGAGATAGTGGGGGTCGACCAAAAGTTCAGGGTCGAGTGTTTGCTTTAGATCAGCAGGGTGTAACTGAGTCTTCTGCGGTCATAGGAGGTATTATATTACTTTCTAGTACGAGAGCGCGAGTCTTGATAGATCCAGGCTCATCTCATTCTTATGTGGCATCTCATTTTGTGTCGCATTTGCATGTTCTTCCTGATTCTATGCCTTATGTGCTAGAAGTATCTTCCCCTATGGGAGATTGCATGTTTACTTCTGAGGTTTACAAGAAATGTGAGGTCCTTGTGGGTGATCATGCCCTTCTTGCTGACCTAGTCGTGTTACCTATAAGGGACTTTGACGTGATTCTTGGCATGGATTGGCTATATGTGCATCATGCATCTGTTGATTGTTATAGAAAAGTAGTAACTTTTTCTATTCCTGGTTTGCCTGATTTTACCTTTGAAGGTGATAGGCCTTTATGTGCTATACATGTTATTTCTGCTTTAAAAGCTAGAAAACTTTTATCTCGTGGTTGTGCCGGGTATCTCGCATGTGTGCTTGATCAGAGTTTGTCTGTTCCCAAGATGGAGGATATTCCTGTTGTGTCTGAATTTTCAGATGTGTTCTCTTCTGAGTATAGCATGCCACCTGATCGAGAGCTTGAGTTCTGTATTGAGTTATTACCAGGTACAACACCAATCTCTAAAGCACCTTATAGAATGGCTCCAGCTGAGTTAAGAGATTTGAAAACACAGCTTGAGGAATTGCTTGAAAGGGGCTTTATCAGGCCTAGTGTATCACCGTGGGGTGCACCAGTGCTGTTTGTCAGAAAGAAAGATGGGACTCTGCGATTGTGTATTGATTACAGAGATCTTAATCAGGTAACTATCAAGAACAAATATCCGTTACCTCATATTGATGACTTGTTTGATCAGCTTCAGGGTTCAGTAGTGTATTCGAAGCTTGACTTGAGAAGTGGTTATCATCAGTTGAAAATCAGATCTGAGGATATACCAAAGACAGCTTTCCGTACCAGGTATGGGCATTATGAGTTTATTGTTATGCCATTTGGTTTGACAAATGCTCCAGCTGTATTTATGGATTTGATGAACCGTATATTCAAGCCATATCTTGATTGCTTTGTGGTGGTATTCATTGATGATATTCTTGTGTATTCTAAGTCACGGGCTGAGCATGAACAACATCTCAGAGTGGTATTACAAGTTCTTCGTGAAAAACAACTATTTGCAAAATTCAGCAAATGTGCTTTCTGGTTAGAAGAAGTTTCATTCTTGGGGCATGTTGTGTCTGCTACTGGTATTGCAGTGGATCCTTCCAAAGTTGAAGCAGTTGTCAACTGGAAGAGGCCAACTACAGTGACTGAAATCCGTAGTTTCTTGGGCTTGGCTAGTTATTATCGGAGGTTCATTGAGGGATTCTCCAAGATTGCTACTCCCTTTGACTAATATGACTCGAAAAGCTATTTCTTTTGAGTGGAATGACAAATGTGAAGCAAGTTTTCAGGAGTTGAAAAGGCGTTTGACTACAGCTCCAGTCTTGGCTTTGCCTAATGGTTCTGAGCATTTCATGGTTTATACTGATGCTTCTAAAGAAGGATTGGGTTGTGTTCTAATGCAAGATGGCAAGGTAATAGCTTATGCTTCTCGAAAATTATCTCCTTATGAAAAGAATTATCCTACTCATGATTTAGAGTTGGCTGCGATTATTTTTGCTTTGCATAAATGGAGGCATTACTTGTATGGAACCAAATTTGAAGTCTTTACCGATCATAAAAGCTTGAAGTACTTGTTTTCTCAAAAAGAGCTTAATATGAGACAACGTAGATGGATGGAGAAATTGAAGGATCATGATTGTACTATCCTTTATCATCCAGGAAAAGCAAATGTTGTGGCAGATGCACTGAGCAGAAAGACTTATATTTCTTGCTTGATGATTCGTGAATGGAAGATGTTTGAAGATTTGTGTGATTGGAATCCTTGTGAATCAAATCATGGAGTTATTTTTGCTAATATAAAGGCTACTTCAGATTTACTCCAACAGATCAAAGAAGCTCAGGTAGTTGATTCTGAATTGCAGAAAGTCATTAGTGGAATGAATGAAGGAAAGCAACCAGATTTTTCTTTTAATAGTGATGGAATTCTTACCTTCCAAGGTCGAGTTTGTATTCCAGTTGATCCTGAAATAAAGAAGAAAGTTCTTGAAGAGGCTCACAAAGCCAAGTATACTATTCATCCTGGAAGTACTAAAATGTACCAAGACTTGAAGAAACATTTCTGGTGGAACAATATGAAAAGAGAAATTGCTGAGTATGTTTCCAAATGTTTGACTTGTCAACAAGTAAAAGTGGAACATCAACGTCCAGCAGGTTTGTTGCAACCATTGGAAATTCCAGAGTGGAAATGGGAGCATATTACTATGGATTTTGTGACTGGTTTGCCACGTACCAGATGAGGCCATGATGCTGTTTGGGTTATAGTGGACAGGTTGACTAAATCAGCTCACTTCTTGTCTGTTTCCATGGGATATTCATTGTCTCAATTGGCATCTTTGTATGTTCAGGAGATTATCCGACTGCATGGGGTTCCTGTGAGTATTGTATCTGATAGAGATCCTCGTTTTACTTCTCGATTCTGGCAGGCTCTTCAGGGTGCTATGGGTACTAAATTGAATTTCAGTACAGCTTTTCATCCTCAATCTGATGGGCAATCTGAGAGACTTATACAGATTCTCGAGGATATGTTACGTGCTTGTGTTATTGATTTCAAAGGCAGTTGGGATACTCATCTTCCTTTGGCTGAGTTTGCTTATAATAACAGTTTTCAGTCTAGCATTGAAATGGCTCCATATGAGGCTCTTTATGGCAGAAAATGTCGATCTCCTATATGCTGGGATGAAGTGGGAGAAGCTAGACTCTTGGGTCCTGAAATGGTTCAACAGTCAGTTGAAAGTGTGAAACTTATTCGAGATAGATTGCGCACAGCTCAGAGTAGACAAAAGAGTTATGCAGATCATCGTAGAAGGGTTCTTGAATTTCAGGTAGGTGACTTTGTATTCTTGAAGGTCTCTCCTCGTAGAGGTATAAAGAGATTTGGGAAGAAAGGAAAGTTATCTCCTCGTTATATCGGTCCATTTGAGATTCTTGAAAGAGTTGGGAAGTTGGCTTATAGAGTGGCTTTACCTCCTTCTTTATCTGGTATTCATAACGTGTTCCATGTATCTATGCTTCGCAAGTATATGGCAGATGAATCACATGTTCTTGAGTATGAGGCTATTCCATTTCAGCCTGATTTGTCTTATGAGGAACAACCTGTAGAAATTCTTGACTGGAAAGAGCAAGTATTGCGTACAAAAAGGATTCCTATTGTGAAGGTCCTGTGGAGGAATCATGAAATTGAAGAAGCTACTTGGGAAACCGAGAAAGAGATGCGAGATAAATACCCGAGCCTATTTAAAAATCTTGGTAAGTAAAATTCGTGGGCGAATTTTCTTTAAGGTGGGGAGGATGTAACACCCATCGAATTTCTTGTTAAATATTTGACATACTTGTTAAATACTTGAACTTGCATATTATGTGTTAGTTTTACTTGGGTTAAAGTTTTAACTGCTTTAGAATATTAAGGTGGTTAAATGTCTAGTTTTGATCTTTGAGACATTTGTGAAAATTTGACTTTAGGGGTCTTTTTGTTAAAAGTGAAACTTGAGGGGCCTAAGTGTCATTCTTGGATAGTTGAAGTATATCAACTAGTGTTTGCCTGAGAAAGGCATTCTTCCCCAAAATTTTCTTACGCATACTCCTTCTGTTCTAAAAAGCTAGGGTTAAAAGTTTTCCCTATTCCCGACTCCTCGAGTTTAATTATCCCTCCGTTCTTGATTCCGATCCCGGATTAATATTCGTGGCGTTGAATAGAGCGTTCCAGGCCGAACAGAAATAAGTTTTGGTCAACTTGAATTTTGACTAGGTAAGTTATTAGCTCCCCCTTACTTGTAATAACATGCATAAATGTTATTCTCGATACTTGTGAATGTTAATTTTGTGTTTGGGGTGATTTTTGTGGTACTTGTAAATTTGGGACAAAAGGAGTAAATTTCCACTGTGTAGCATATTGAAAGAACTTGGATTAAGTGAATTGGGCATGTTAGTGTATTTTTGGAGTTGTTAACTTGTTGGTAAAAAGTTACTCCTACGTTTGGGACGGAAAATATTTCAACCTAGGAAAGAATGAAAATTTCGCATTTTAGTACACTGTGCGACCGCACAAAAATGAGTGTGCGACCGCACATCTTTCTGAAGGGTTTTTCAAAGAAAGTGACCTGCTTGTGTGCGGCCGCACAGTCCATTTTGGGCGACCGCACAGTTATCTGAAAAAAAAACAAAGATTTTGTTTAAAGTTTGTATAAGTTGGAAGTAACCCTAGTTAAGGTATATAACCTTAATATATGATGTCCTAGCAAGTGTTGTGATACTTTAGGGGCATCAGACTTGGTCTTAAACATGTATACTCATTGAATTAAAATGAGAACATAAGTATAAGAGTAGTATCTCTTCTTTATGTCTTGAAAGTGCTATGAACAAGCACTAATGTGTTATACTTGTTGTGAATCCAATGATTGTGCACCTTAGAGGCATTAGCATAAGGTCTTAGACTTGAACATCCTAAGAATAGGATTGGGATTGGTAAGAGTAAATGTATAACTCTTATACTTGTTTGAATGTCCAAAGATTGGAAGTTATAACTTGAAGTATAAGACCTTAAAAGCTTGTACGTGATTTGAACATCCAAAGAATTGGATTAAGACTTGAATATAAGATAATAAAATCTTGTACATGGCTTGACACCAATACATATGTATGGTAGTGAACTTGAAAGTGCTATGAACAAGCACTAACGTGTATGAGACATGTTCTTGTTGTGTATATGCAAACATTGCATACATTTGCTTGATACAAGGTGACTTCTTGATTACTTGTAGCATGTTCCTTGTTGAGCTAGTTCACTACTTTTGGATTAGTTCCTCTCCCGTTGTTCAAGTAAATATCTACTTGTACTTTCTTGTGTGAGTCCAGCTGGTTCTCCTTGCTTGTTCGAAAATGTATAGGTTCACGCTTGTCGCGAGAGCTGGGGTTTAAGTGACAATCGGGTCCCTATGTATTTCCGCCCGACCCCTTACTACCGGCCATAGTAAGGGCATAGCTTCCTTAGTTGGAGCAATAAGCCTGACTTAAGTGAATGCTAAACTCCCGTCCCGAACACCTCGTGAATAATCATGAGTACTGATATTGAGAATGACACTGGTTACCGGGTCTTCTGATATATACTGAATAATCAGTTCCTGTTATTGATCGTGATTGTCAAAGTAATACAAGCTGCGACAACAATGGTATTCTTGGGAGGAATAAGGAAGGAAGCAATATCCTTATAACTTGCTTGTTTAGCCTTATGTGCTATTTGATGAGTGGATTATCCTCTCATATACTTGTTACTTGATGATACTTGAGATATGATTATTTGAGTATCTACTTGAATTGCATGATAACATGTCATGTAGTTGCATCTAATAGCTTACTGAGATTTATCTCACCCTTTATTTGTTTCCCCCCCCCAGGAAAGGAAGGATAGTGCGCAGTGAGGCTCGACATAGTTGGGAGCTTACTTCGCAGGTCATGATTATTTTGGGCTTGTGTCCTTTTACACTTGGTGAGGACGATGTATTATGGGTTTTGTAACTCCTTATTTTGGGGTAGACAGTTCTTGTTGTCAATAGACATCTTGTATAGTACTCTTAATGCCAGCTTATGTGCTAGGCATGTTTCCGCTGTGTATGTATTAAGTTTGGTTTTACATTTTCTTGTCTAGAACTCGTGTTGTGAGCTAGTATAGCTCCTTACTCTAGAATATATATATCATGTCAATTTGTTAATCAAATGTCATTAAGTTTCTTGTTAAGTTTCTTGTTTCTCTTTAGGCACTCCCATCCAGGTTCGAGGTTCTATTAGGGGATCCCGGTACCTGGGGGCGTGTCATCTTGCCCCTGGGAAGTTCCTTGATTAATCTGAGAGGCACCGCTAGCAAACACACCATAAGCGTTGGGCTGCTGATTCGGATACAGAGTCTGCATATACTGAGCAAAGGCATTATGATCAGGCGGATACTGAGACGGATGCACAGCAAAATTTGTTGGATTCGGGATGAAGGGCTGGTGAGTGCCACTGAAGTCTGGATGAGCCACATTACCCTAAGGAGGGATATTCTGGTGATGACTTTGGCCGATGGTGTTGCTACCAATAGGATTCAAGTTGATGGTAGGGATGCCACTTCCATTGGGACCTGTATTGCTATTGGGATTAGGATTGGGAACCCCATTTCCGGTCTGATTAACGTTCGGATCGCCATTGGGATTTCTGTTGGGGTTGCCATTGGGAGCCCCATTACTATTCTGATTCTGCATCTGCACAAGTGTAGCCAGTAGCTCATCTTGCTGAATCCTCATCTGACCCAACACATTCTGCTCCAACCATGCTTGAAGACCTGGTGGCGGCACATAGGCTTCCCCATTTCCTTCCTGGGCCATTGCAATAGCTTCTTCGGTTACAGGCACTGTCTCGGCAACTCGGATCAACCCCCTTACTGTTTCTTGCTCCCCTTTCCAAGTAGATGCCAGGCTTAGAGTATCTGAAAGGGATGGTGTTTAGGGCTGATTAGAGAGTGAAAAGGATCGAGATTTTCCAAGTTTGATTCAAAAGGAGTTCAAAAATAAAAATCAATCCTAGAATGCCGGATAAGCACTTGCTTTATTTTGACATGTTTTTGCATGAATCTTGGAATAGTGGATACCATCTCCAAAGTATAGGACCAACGTTTTTCACCTGTACTGTACTATTGGCCGTCCGAGCCCCTAGCGAAGGGCCTATACTCTTTCTGGGATCCACCATTCGGTTACGGTCTATGTGAGGGTCTTGACAATTTCAAGTCAATCCAAGAATTTCAACATGATATCCACAATTGAGGTCGATTATAACCTTTTGGGAATTCATAGGATTGAAGTAAAATTGTTTAGACAAAAACCGACATGAAGTCTGTGACGTGTTATTTTCGAAAGAATATGGACATCGCATTTCGGCTTTTGAAGCTTGTCTTACACCCATCACAGCGACCGTAGGCGCTGCTAAGGGGGAAACAGTATACCGTTGACCCTATGGGGAAGTCAAGTGAGCTCCCTTATGCCCCAGGTTTACCGTCTCGGGTTTGAGATTCTAAGACGCTTTTCAAAAAACGTGCATGTGTGTGAGGTATCTATGAGTTCGAAAAATTATTTTGAAAGCACGTAAAGAAAACAAGAAAATCATTTTTTTTTCTTTTTTACTTGTTTTACCCCATTTTTGGGGAATCACTCACCACTCGTCTCAGGTTGGTATCAGAGCTACCCTGGTTTAGCTACCCTGTTTAGCTACCTTGGTTTGCTCTAAGTCTGGATAGGGTCTATGGCCTAGGTATGGGTGAGTCTTGGGGTGTTATTAACAACGCTGAGTGTTTACCTACAAGTACAATGAGTTCTGAAGGTACTAGTGGCAGTAATCAGCTGAGATCTATAACTCCTCAAGAAGAAATGGTTGATAATGTAGACTGGGATTATCCTAATCGTCTTACAAGGTTCTTGAAGCTGAAACCTCGCAGTTTTGATGGGGAATTTGATGCCAAAAAGGCAGAGGAGTGGATTGAAAGCATTGAGAAGATCTTTACAGCCTTGAGATGTGCAGGTGGTGATAAGGTAACCTTTGCAACCTTTAAACTTGAGAAAGCCGCTGAACATTGGTGGCAAGTGTTGAGTAAAAGCTGGGAACTGGAAGGTGTACCACAGACATGGGAAAATTTTCTTAAGGCATTCAAGTCACAGTTTATTCCAACAGTGGTCCAAGATAGGAAAGAGATGGAATTTCTTAATCTGGAGCAGGGAAGTCTGACCGTGGGGCAATACTCAACCAAGTTCACAGAATTGGCAAGGTATTGTGATCACTTAGTTCCAAACGAAGCCAAGAAGGCACAGAGGTTTGTTAAAGGGTTGAGGACTGAGTATAGGAAGCAACTTCTTTCTTTACAACTCACTAGCTATCAGCAAGCAGTGGAGAAGGCTTATACTATTGAAAATGATATCGAAGAACACAAGGTGAAGTTGGGAACAACCATGACTGGTCGTGTATCAGAGAGAACTCAGGGATCTGGTTCTAAAGGTGGTAAATCTGGCCGCCAAGATCGTCGATTCCGACAGCCAACTGAAAGTAAAGGTAGTGTATCAACTGGTTCGAGGACAACAGTCCAAGGTGTTGGGTTTCGTAGTAACATGCGCAGCGGAATTTAGCATTTAAATTTTTATGAAACCCAAAGCCCATAGATCCATTCATATGATTAAGTCAAATACAACATAATGAATACTAGAATACTAACCCTTGATGCCTTTGATTTTGCAACCTTGAATTCGATGGAGGCTTGAAATCTTGATCATGAACAAAGCAAGAATCACGAACTATGAAGATGATAAGTTTCACCCTCTAGCGGTATCCACACTTCGAACGAATATCAAAGTAGCTTCTTTGATATTGGTTGCTAGACCAAATTGTGAAACACTTTTTCACAATCAAAAGAACTATATGGAATTTATTTTGTGTATTATTTTTGTTCTTCAATCTAGGATTTCTTAGAACAAAATAAACTCTCTCAAACTCTTTGGAGACTTGCACAAAAGCTTAGGTTCTGTTCTTGGCCAAATTTTGATGTTTATATACAAGTTAGACCTATTCCAAATAGGAAACTTGTGTCTAAACCCGTCCAAAATTCCTTTCCGAATCAAATTAGGAATCTGTCCCCGACAGTACTGTGCGGCCGCCCAAAAACATCTGTGCGGTCGCACAACTATCTGAAACAAAACTGGTACAAAATTGAGCTAAGTGTGCGGCCGCCCAGTCAATACTGTGCGGTCGTCCACTTCCCCAGAATGTCCAGAATTTCCAAAATTCCAATATAGTCCTTTTAAGGATTCGTTCTATTGTGTGTGACCCTCTAGGATTATACTAAGTTGGCAATGGGCTCAAACATGATCCCATAAGATATGATTAGGTTCTAGCAAACCGTCATACCTACCCAAATAGTATAACTAGATACAAGTTCGCATTCCTTTAGAATATGTCATAATCCTTTTGTCCACGATGTCATTGAACACAAGTCATGGTCAACAAGTCAACTTGTATTGTTCAATACTTTCTCGATTCCGAATATGTTGATAATCCAAATGACATTGATCCAATCAATCCATTTGGGTTTGGCCAAACATTTCACTAACATCATTCCTTCGAGGGGCCCAAGCTTGACATCTCTCCGAAGAGGGACAAATCCATTTGGCTTATTATTCTTCCCTACGTGAATCCAATCATGCCAATCATACCCTTTATAACTACCGTGTTAAGGCAGCGTTTGAATATGTCAAACATAATGTTCATCAAGTGGAAGACTATAATAACTTCATGTCTAAGGATTCAAATGACATAACTAATATGAGATTTATATATGACATCGACCATGACATAAATCTCATACCGCGGGTCATGTCCAGTACCTTGTTCCAAACAAGTACCCATAAATCTAACATGATCATCCCATGATCATTTAGCCTTTATACTAGTGCTTAACAAGCTCTAGGGACGGAGATTATTATAAGCAAACACGAGCCATAATAATAATCCTATTATCTCTTTATTATCATGATAACTTACAACGTTCAACAAACGTGCCTAGGGCACCAACACCAACAATCTCCCACTTGCCCTAGGCCCAATTCCCTAGGTATCCAATACCCATGGACCTAACATGACCATCATGTTTAGCTTTATGGAAGTCTCATTGTTTAGCGTGTCTGTGATGTTATCATTAGTTGGTACTTTGCATATATTTACGTCTCCCTTATCAACGATTTCTCGAACGATAAGAAAACGCCTAAGTATGTGTTTGGATTTAGGATGTGCCCTTGGTTCCTTTGCTTGATCAATAGCACGACTATTATCACTAATAAATTCTATTGAATTAGCAATGCTAGGAACCATCTTAAGTTCACAATGAACTTCTTAATCCAAACCACTTCCTTTGCAGCATCCAATGCGGCAATATACTTAGATTTAGTATGTAGAATTTAGTGACTCTGCTTGGAACCATTCCAACTTACAGCTTCACTATTATTTATAAAACTCAATTGCGATCTTTTATCATCTTTGTCGGTTTGGAAGCATGCATCCGCGTACCCATATACGACGAGATCATCTTCCATCCCTTCATAGATCATAACAATTCTTTAGTCCTTCTTAAGTACTTTAAGAATTGTTTCACAGCCATCCAGTGATTCTCACCGGTTGTCGGATTAATATCTACTCGTCATGCTCCAAGCATTTAGATATATCCGGCTTAGTACTTATCATGGTATGATGGATTCAATTGCCGAAGCAAATGGCATCCCATTCATTCTTCTCACGCTCATCATTTGTCTCAGGACATTTGAGTCTTTGCATAGAAAACTCCATGTAACATTAACAACCGTCCTCTCTTAGAATCTTCCTTGCGGAATCTTCTAAATGACTTTGTCAATGTATGTACTTTGGCTTAAACCAATTAGCCTCCTTGATCTATCTCTATAGATCTTAATGCCAAGAACATATGTAGCTTCATCCATATTCTTCATTGCGAAACACTTTCTTAACAAAGTCTTTACAGATTAACGTGTAGGAATGTCGTTTCCAATGAGCAATATGTCATCCACATATATTAAATAAGGAATAGCACTATGCTCCCACTAATCTTCTTGTATATACAAGATTCATCTTCGTTCTTGATCAAGCCAAGCTCTATGACTTATCAAAACGGAGATTCCAACTCCCAAAAGCTTGCTTCAATCCATCAAATGAATCTTCGCAACTTTCATACCTTTTTAGAATTTTCTTGACTATCAAAACCTTTAGGTTGTATCCAATACATCCTTAAGTGAGTTTCCGTTGAGGAACGCTTGTTTTGACATCATTTTGCCAAATTTCATATTCCAAATATGAACATATGACTATGAAAATTCTAATAAGTTTCTTTCTACCCATGTAAGTTTTTCTCCAAGAAAAGTCATTCATCTCCTTTGGTTTTTACACCTTAGGTTAGAATGATCAAGTTCCAAACTTGATTATTATACATGAATTGCCTTTTAGATTTTATGACTCAAAGCCATTAATCTAAATGTGGAGTTGATTTTGCATCTTTGATAGGTGGTAAATACTTCATTCTAAATGAACTTTACCTCAATACTTTCTATTTCGAAATATCCAATATTTCTACTAATAGATTGTATCCTATCATGTATTGCAAGTATTTGTATATCTTGAACAGACTTTTCACGACTCCTTGCGAAAACTTGTTCAACTTCCATCTTAGGTTAAAATATATTTTCTAGGTCTCGAACCATTCGAGATACATTTTACTCCCACTGATTCTTTTAGAGATAAACCATTTATCTAGAAAAGTATCATCATAATTAACAAACCATTTGTTTCTTATGAGTAAAATTATTATCCTCAAGTTTCCTTAGGATATCTCATGAAAATATATTTATTAGATTTAAATGTGAGTGTGTCCTAGACAACTCCTTTCCAAAAGGGTCTCGCCATCTTAAATCTTTATGAAAGACAAACCGAGTTTTCTTTCACCATTTAACCTCTCTTGATGGAATTCAGATTAGTATAATCATAGCGGTTTTAAATACATAACCCCAAAATGAATAATGGAAGATCACTTTGACTTTGTCATCCAACGAACCGTATCCAATAAGGTTCTTATACTTCCACGCAGACATATCATTTGATATTCTTAGTGAAGTTAATTTGTGAAACCATTTCACAACTTTAATGATGACTGTCAAATTCTTGGTTTAATTATTCATCATCATGATCCAATCATAATTTTTGAATAGTTTTACCAAGTATAACCAAAATTCTATTTTAGCATTTCTTCTTAATGCACCATACACATCGAAATGTATTAGGTCAATTAAGACATTAGCCTTTTTACCAATCATAGTAAAAGATGTCTTGATCCAAGTAAATAAGATTTGCGTAAATCATGTGATTCCAAATCATATGACTTAAAACTCCGTCCCATGGAATTTTAGATATGCATTTCTCATTTATTTGATCAAAACAATAATGCATAAAGAATTTTAATTATTTATGTTATAGTCTTTATTACTTTGTTCTTCAAGATTTAGGATATAAGATTTATTTATATGATAACACAATGAAGTAAATCATAATAAATAAAGCACCTTTCTTATTCCAAATAAGAAATGAATATCCTTCATTATCTTACAACGAAATAATATTTCCTACTTCATCAGTAAAGTCACTTTACAAGTGTTCTACGAACAATGTTGCAACCATTGCATCATTACTGTTTGTAGATAAAACTTTACTATAAGTAGTCTTTCATCTTACTAATTATTCTGGTATCCAATACCCAATAATTAAATTTAGAAAGAATAATTTATAACATAAATATTCCGAGTGGTAGTCCCACTACCATTCCTTTTATTGATCACCCAAAATTTTGACTACAATTCTAAATGGTCAATCCAATTGCCACATTACCAAATTGTATCAATTTAGAGTTATTATTATAACCATAATTATTTCCTTTAGGTTTGACAACTCTTGTCTTACCTTTTGACTACAATTTTAAATGGTCAATCCAATTGCCATTTTTCTAAATTGCATCAATTATAGTTTTAGGTTTTGACAACCCTTGTCTTACCTTTCTTTTGGCATTTGACCCTTTTCCATTATGAACCATGAGTATTGGAGAACCTTTCTCCATTATCTTCATCTCCGCAGTTTTTCAGCATATCATGCAACTCGGAGAGATTCTTATTCATTCCAAGCATGTTATAGTTCATCACAAAGTGATTATAACTATTGGACAATGAATCAAGAATGAGATCCGTGGCTTGTTCCAATCCAATTTGACAACCAAGTTTCTCAAGATGTTCTACGTAGCCTTTATCTTAAGCATGTGAGGTTCCACTTATTGCCCTTTACTCCTTTTGCAAGAAGTGAATGCAATAATGGTTTTATACCTTTCTTGCCTAGATTGCTCTTTGAAACATGTAACTCAACTCCACGCCTATCTAATAGGCTTCAACAAGTTCCAAACTTTGTTGGAGTTTTGAGCACATAATCGCGAGCATAAGACAACTCACATTCCTAGAATCATACTCATGATTCTTGTGATTGTCTATTCCGGCTTTGGGTTCTTTAGGAATAGGCCCATCAAGAATGTACAACCCATCTTCTTGCCTTAGAACCATTCTTAGGCTCAGGATCCAATCCATGAAGTTTGTGCCATTCTTTTGAAGCTTTATCCTTAACAAGGATTAATCGCAACGATTTTAGTTGTCATCTACAACTTATGCAAAATTTTACAAGTAACAATCTCATTAAAGAGATAAATAATGTATTTTCCAAAATACTCCCACTAAATTATATAACCTTCATATACATCCAATGTATGATATAATTTAAATGGGCTAAGATCCAACTTTAACTTAATTTTGAGTACGCTTTGGCGCACCGCTCAAAACTAAATTAATTAGGTAGACAACCCTGTCAATCATATCTCATATGACTCTTAGATCCTTTCATGAGACTCTTTTAAATTGGGCTAAGATCCAACTTTAATTTAATCTTGAGTCCACGGAGGCGGACCGCTCAAAATCAAATTAATTAGGTAGACAATTTCTTGTCAATCATATCTCATATGATTCTTAGTGATCCAATTTCAAAAGCATGTTTAATCTCATCTTTTGCCTAGGCCCAAAACTGTTTTGACGCCTTATTAAGTCCAACCATTTTAAACGCATAGGAAACTCTTATTCACTCATCTTGCTCATACATAGATAAAGTTAATGCACCTCGCTAGGGCGAACCCACATTAAAATCACCCATGCACTAACAAGTGTTTTAATCATGGCGTGGCAAAAGGACTTAAAACTTTCTTGAAGGTTCATCACCATATAGCATACAACACATTTATGAGCACACAAGATAAACATGTTACGCATCAAGTTTAGCCACTAAATTAATCTCCATTAATTTAAGCATAATATTTATGTGTCATTAGTTTCTCTATAATTATGAGGATGAGATTATTTGAACTTTGGTCATCATCTCCAAATCAAGACAACAAGAAGTGCGGCCGAACTAAGCCATTGGCAACCACAATTCCGCACTAATTCAAGAGACCAAGAAAGTAGTCCATGTGGCCGAAACTAAGCAATAGATGGTCTCGATGAACGTAGGCCAATTGCATTCACAATTCCACATGGATCTCCAATCATTGAATCAAGAACTTTGTTTCTCAATTTTAGCAATTATGAACTCTTCATAATTCTAACTTCGATTTATCTTTGAAACTTTGATTGCGGTCAAGTTTGGGAAACACAATCTCGATGAACGTAGATTAGCCATCCAAACCTTGAACCAATCTTAGAATCACAAGACTAAAACAAATAGGAAAATCAAACCCCAAGATCCACACTCAAACCAACTACCCAAAGCCCATTCCAGATCAGCAAGTCTGGTCTGGTTTTGTTACTGGTTCGGTTGGACCTCTCGAAAATTCCAAATTCCAATTTTAACCAAAATCAGAACAGAATCAGTGAACTGTGCGGCCGCCCAAACTCTCCTGTGCGGTCGCCCAAACATGTGCGGCCGCCCAGGGAGATTTGTGCGGTCGCCCAAACGCATCAGAAGGAATTTTGAAGTTCGAAAATTTGTCTCAAAATTGTCTTTCCCCGATTATTAAAACCATGATCCAATCAGAATTAATAATCAAACAATTCGGAATCCATCATAATATTTATTGCGATTGAATCGTGCGATTAAAGTTGTAAAACAATAAACCACATAAAATCACATAACACATAAACATCATATAATCCAATATTCATATCATGCTTGGCACATAAATAATTTATATACACACAACATGATCTAGTATTGAAATAATCAATATGAACGGGGCTCTGATACCACTGTTGGGTTTCGTAGTAACATGCGCAGCGGAATTTAGCATTTAAGTTTTTATGAAACCCAAAGCCCATAGATCCATTCATATGATTAAGTCAAATACAACATAATGAATACTAGAATACTAACCCTTGATGCCTTTGATTTTGCAACCTTGAATTCGATGGAGGCTTGAAATCTTGATCATGAACAAAGCAAGAATCACGAACTATGAAGATGATAAGTTTCACCCTCTAGCGGTATCCACACTTCGAACGAATATCAAAGTAGCTTCTTTGATCTTGGTTGCTAGACCAAATTGTGAAACACTTTTTCACAATCAAAAGAACTATATGGAATTTATTTTGTGTATTATTTTTGTTCTTCAATCTAGGATTTCTTAGAACAAAATAAACTCTCTCAAACTCTTTGGAGACTTGCACAAAAGCTTAGGTTCTGTTCTTGGCCGAATTTTGATGTTTATATACAAGTTAGACCTATTCCAAATAGGAAACTTGTGTCTATACCCGTCCAAAATTCCTTTCCGAATCAAATTAGGAATCTGTCCCCGACAGTACTGTGCGGCCGCCCAAAAACATCTGTGCGGTCGCACAACTATCTGAAACAAAACTGGTACAAAATTGAGCTAAGTGTGCGGCCGCCCAGTCAATACTGTGCGGTCGCCCACTTCCCAAGAATGTCCAGAATTTCCAAAATTCCAATATAGTCCTTTTAAGGATTCGTTCTATTGTGTGTGACCCTCTAGGATTATACTAAGTTGGCAATGGGCTCAAACATGATCCCATAAGATATGATTAGGTTCTAGCAAACCGTCATACCTACCCAAATAGTATAACTAGATACAAGTTCGCATTCCTTTAGAATATGTCATAATCCTTTTGTCCACGATGTCATTGAACACAAGTCATGGTCAACAAGTCAACTTGTATTGTTCAATACTTTCTCGATTCCGAATATGTTGATAATCCAAATGACATTGATCCAATCAATCCATTTGGGTTTGGCCAAACATTTCACCAACATCATTCCTTCAAGGGGCCCAAGCTTGACATCTCTCCGAAGAGGGACAAATCCATTTGGCTTATTATTCTTCCCTACGTGAATCCAATCATGCCAATCATACCCTTTATAACTACCGTGTTAAGGCAGCGTTTGAATATGTCAAACATAATGTTCATCAAGTGGAAGACTATAATAACTTCATGTCTAAGGATTCAAATGACATAACTAATATGAGATTTATATATGACATCGACCATGACATAAATCTCATACCGCGGGTCATGTCCAGTACCTTGTTCCAAACAAGTACCCATAAATCTAACATGATCATCCCATGATCATTTAGCCTTTATACTAGTGCTTAACAAGCTCTAGGGACGGAGGTTATTATAAGCAAACACGAGCCATAATAATAATCCTATTATCTCTTTATTATCATGATAACTTACAACGTTCAACAAACGTGCCTAGGGCACCAACACCAACACAAGGTCCCAGGAGAGTATGTGGCTATTGTTCGAAAGAAGGCCATTCTGAAGACAAGTGTTGGCTAAAGCAAGGAAAGTGTATAGTGTGTGGTGAAGCGGGGCACTTTGCTAGAAATTGTTCTAAAAGTAAAGTAAATCAAGTTGCGGGTACAAGTCAACCAGTCTCAGGTTCCAAGAGAGATAGTGGGGGTCGACCAAAAGTTCAGGGTCGAGTGTTTGCTTTAGATCAGCAGGGTGTAACTGAGTCTTCTGCGGTCATAGGAGGTATTATATTACTTTCTAGTACGAGAGCGCGAGTCTTGATAGATCCAGGCTCATCTCATTCTTATGTGGCATCTCATTTTGTGTCGCATTTGCATGTTCTTCCTGATTCTATGCCTTATGTGCTAGAAGTATCTTCCCCTATGGGAGATTGCATGTTTACTTCTGAGGTTTACAAGAAATGTGAGGTCCTTGTGGGTGATCATGCCCTTCTTGCTGACCTAGTCGTGTTACCTATAAGGGACTTTGACGTGATTCTTGGCATGGATTGGCTATATGTGCATCATGCATCTGTTGATTGTTATAGAAAAGTAGTAACTTTTTCTATTCCTGGTTTGCCTGATTTTACCTTTGAAGGTGATAGGCCTTTATGTGCTATACATGTTATTTCTGCTTTAAAAGCTAGAAAACTTTTATCTCGTGGTTGTGCCGGGTATCTCGCATATGTGCTTGATCAGAGTTTGTCTGTTCCCAAGATGGAGGATATTCCTGTTGTGTCTGAATTTTCAGATGTGTTCTCTTCTGAGTATAGCATGCCACCTGATCGAGAGCTTGAGTTCTGTATTGAGTTATTACCAGGTACAGCACCAATCTCTAAAGCACCTTATAGAATGGCTCCAGCTAAGTTAAGAGAGTTGAAAACACAGCTTGAGGAATTGTTTGAAAGGGGCTTTATCAGGCCTAGTGTATCACCGTGGGGTGCACCAGTGCTGTTTGTCAGAAAGAAAGATGGGACTCTGCGATTGTGTATTGATTACAGAGATCTTAATCAGGTAACTATCAAGAACAAATATCCGTTACCTCATATTGATGACTTGTTTGATCAGCTTCAGGGTTCAGTAGTGTATTCGAAGCTTGACTTGAGAAGTGGTTATCATCAGTTGAAAATCAGATCTGAGGATATACCAAAGACAGCTTTCCGTACCAGGTATGGGCATTATGAGTTTATTGTTATGCCATTTGGTTTGACAAATGCTCCAGCTGTATTTATGGATTTGATGAACCGTATATTCAAGCCATATCTTGATTGCTTTGTGGTGGTATTCATTGATGATATTCTTGTGTATTCTAAGTCACGGGCTGAGCATGAACAACATCTCAGAGTGGTATTACAAGTTCTTCGTGAAAAACAACTATTTGCAAAATTCAGCAAATGTGCTTTCTGGTTAGAAGAAGTTTCATTCTTGGGGCATGTTGTGTCTGCTACTGGTATTGCAGTGGATCCTTCCAAAGTTGAAGCAGTTGTCAACTGGAAGAGGCCAACTACAGTGACTGAAATCCGTAGTTTCTTGGGCTTGGCTAGTTATTATCGGAGGTTCATTGAGGGATTCTCCAAGATTGCTACTCCCTTTGACTAATATGACTCGAAAAGCTATTTCTTTTGAGTGGAATGACAAATGTGAAGCAAGTTTTCAGGAGTTGAAAAGGCGTTTGACTACAGCTCCAGTCTTGGCTTTGCCTAATGGTTCTGAGCATTTCATGGTTTATACTGATGCTTCTAAAGAAGGATTGGGTTGTGTTCTAATGCAAGATGGCAAGGTAATAGCTTATGCTTCTCGAAAATTATCTCCTTATGAAAAGAATTATCCTACTCATGATTTAGAGTTGGCTGCGATTATTTTTGCTTTGCATAAATGGAGGCATTACTTGTATGGAACCAAATTTGAAGTCTTTACCGATCATAAAAGCTTGAAGTACTTGTTTTCTCAAAAAGAGCTTAATATGAGACAACGTAGATGGATGGAGAAATTGAAGGATCATGATTGTACTATCCTTTATCATCCAGGAAAAGCAAATGTTGTGGCAGATGCACTGAGCAGAAAGACTTATATTTCTTGCTTGATGATTCGTGAATGGAAGATGTTTGAAGATTTGTGTGATTGGAATCCTTGTGAATCAAATCATGGAGTTATTTTTGCTAATATAAAGGCTACTTCAGATTTACTCCAACAGATCAAAGAAGCTCAGGTAGTTGATTCTGAATTGCAGAAAGTCATTAGTGGAATGAATGAAGGAAAGCAACCAGATTTTTCTTTTAATAGTGATGGAATTCTTACCTTCTGAGGTCGAGTTTGTATTCCAGTTGATCCTGAAATAAAGAAGAAAGTTCTTGAAGAGGCTCACAAAGCCAAGTATACTATTCATCCTGGAAGTACTAAAATGTACCAAGACTTGAAGAAACATTTCTGGTGGAACAATATGAAAAGAGAAATTGCTGAGTATGTTTCCAAATGTTTGACTTGTCAACAAGTAAAAGTGGAACATCAACGTCCAGCAGGTTTGTTGCAACCATTGGAAATTCCAGAGTGGAAATGGGAGCATATTACTATGGATTCTGTGACTGGTTTGCCACGTACCAGACGAGGCCATGATGCTGTTTGGGTTATAGTGGACAGGTTGACTAAATCAGCTCACTTCTTGTCTGTTTCCATGGGATATTCATTGTCTCAATTGGCATCTTTGTATGTTCAGGAGATTATCCGACTGCATGGGGTTCCTGTGAGTATTGTATCTGATAGAGATCCTCGTTTTACTTCTCGATTCTGGCAGGCTCTTCAGGGTGCTATGGGTACTAAATTGAATTTCAGTACAACTTTTCATCCTCAATCTGATGGGCAATCTGAGAGACTTATACAGATTCTCGAGGATATGTTACGTGCTTGTGTTATTGATTTCAAAGGCAGTTGGGATACTCATCTTCCTTTGGCTGAGTTTGCTTATAATAACAGTTTTCAGTCTAGCATTGAAATGGCTCCATATGAGGCTCTTTATGGCAGAAAATGTCGATCTCCTATATGCTGGGATGAAGTGGGAGAAGCTAGACTCTTGGGTCCTGAAATGGTTCAACAGTCAGTTGAAAGTGTGAAACTTATTCGAGATAGATTGCGCACAGCTCAGAGTAGACAAAAGAGTTATGCAGATCATCGTAGAAGGGATCTTGAATTTCAGGTAGGTGACTTTGTATTCTTGAAGGTCTCTCCTCGTAGAGGTATAAAGAGATTTGGGAAGAAAGGAAAGTTATCTCCTCGTTATATCGGTCCATTTGAGATTCTTGAAAGAGTTGGGAAGTTGGCTTATAGAGTGGCTTTACCTCCTTCTTTATCTGGTATTCATAACGTGTTCCATGTATCTATGCTTCGCAAGTATATGGCAGATGAATCACATGTTCTTGAGTATGAGGCTATTCCATTTCAGCCTGATTTGTCTTATGAGGAACAACCTGTAGAAATTCTTGACTGGAAAGAGCAAGTATTGCGTACAAAAAGGATTCCTATTGTGAAGGTCCTGTGGAAGAATCATGAAATTGAAGAAGCTACTTGGGAAACCGAGAAAGAGATGTGAGATAAATACCCGAGCCTATTTGAAAATCTTGGTAAGTAAAATTCGTGGGCGAATTTTCTTTAAGGTGGGGAGGATGTAACACCCATCGAATTTCTTGTTAAATATTTGACATACTTGTTAAATACTTGAACTTGCATATTATGTGTTAGTTTTACTTGGGTTAAAGTTTTAACTGCTTTAGAATATTAAGGTGGTTAAATGTCTAGTTTTGATCTTTGAGACATTTGTGAAAATTTGACTTTAGGGGTCTTTTTGTTAAAAGTGAAACTTGAGGGGCCTAAGTGTCATTCTTGGATAGTTGAAGTATATCAACTAGTGTTTGCTTGAGAAAGGCATTCTTCCCCAAAATTTTCTTACGCATACTCCTTCTGTTCTAAAAAGCTAGGGTTAAAAGTTTTCCCTATTCCCGACTCCTCGAGTTTAATTATCCCTCCGTTCTTGATTCCGATCCCGGATTAATATTCGTGGCGTTGAATAGAGCGTTCCAGGCCGAACAGAAATAAGTTTTGGTCAACTTGAATTTTGACTAGGTAAGTTATTATCTCCCCCTTACTTGTAATAACATGCATAAATGTTATTCTCGATACTTGTGAATGTTAATTTTGTGTTTGGGGTGATTTTTGTGGTACTTGTAAATTTGGGACAAAAGGAGTAAATTTCCCCTGTGTAGCATATTGAAAGAACTTGGATTAAGTGAATTGGGCATGTTAGTGTATTTTTGGAGTTGTTAACTTGTTGGTAAAAAGTTACTCCTACGTTTGGGACGGAAAATATTTCAACCTAGGAAAGAATGAAAATTTCGCATTTTAGTACACTGTACGACCGCACAAAAATGAGTGTGCGACCGCACATCTTTCTGAAGGGTTTTTCAAAGAAAGTGACCTGCTTGTGTGCGGCCGCACAGTCCATTTTGGGCGACCGCACAGTTATCTGAAAAACAAAGATTTTGTTTAAAGTTTGTATAAGTTGGAAGTAACCCTAGTTAAGGTATATAACCTTAATATATGATGTCCTAGCAAGTGTTGTGATACTTTAGGGGCATCAGACTTGGTCTTAAACATGTATACTCATTGAATTAAAATGAGAACATAAGTATAAGAGTAGTATCTCTTCTTTATGTCTTGAAAGTGCTATGAACAAGCACTAATGTGTTATACTTGTTGTGAATCCAATGATTGTGCACCTTAGAGGCATTAGCATAAGGTCTTAGACTTGAACATCCTAAGAATAGGATTGGGATTTGGTAAGAGTAAATGTATAACTCTTATACTTGTTTGAATGTCCAAAGATTGGAAGTTATAACTTGAAGTAAAAGACCTTAAAAGCTTGTACGTGATTTGAACATCCAAAGAATTGGATTAAGACTTGAATATAAGATAATAAAATCTTGTACATGGCTTGACACCAATACATATGTATGGTAGTGAACTTGAAAGTGCTATGAACAAGCACTAACGTGCATGAGACATGTTCTTGTTGTGTATATGCAAACATTGCATACATTTGCTTGATACAAGGTGACTTCTTGATTACTTGTAGCATGTTCCTTGTTGAGCTAGTCCACTACTTTTGGATTAGTTCCTCTCCCGTTGTTCAAGTAAATATCTACTTGTACTTTCTTGTGTGAGTCCAGCTGGTTCTCCTTGCTTGTTCGAAAATGTATAGGTTCACGCTTGTCGCGAGAGCTGGGGTTTAAGTGACAATCGGGTCCCTATGTATTTCCGCCCGACCCCTTACTACCGGCCATAGTAAGGGCATAGCTTCCTTAGTTGGAGCAATAAGCCTGACTTAAGTGAATGCTAAACTCCCGTCCCGAACACCTCGTGAATAATCATGAGTACTGATATTGAGAATGACACTGGTTACCGGGTCTTCTGATATATACTGAATAATCAGTTCCTGTTATTGATCGTGATTGTCAAAGTAATACAAGCTGCGACAACAATGGTATTCTTGGGAGGAATAAGGAAGGAAGCAATATCCTTATAACTTGCTTGTTTAGCCTTATGTGCTATTTGATGAGTGGATTATCCTCTCATATACTTGTTACTTGATGATACTTGAGATATGATTATTTGAGTATCTACTTGAATTGCATGATAACATGTCATGTAGTTGCATCTAATAGCTTACTGAGATTTATCTCACCCTTTATTTGTTTCCCCCCCCCCCCAGGAAAGGAAGGATAGTGCGCAGTGAGGCTCGACATAGTTGGGAGCTTACTTCGCAGGTCATGATTATTTTGGGCTTGTGTCCTTTTACACTTGGTGAGGACGATGTATTATGGGTTTTGTAACTCCTTATTTTGGGGTAGACAGTTCTTGTTGTCAATAGACATCTTGTATAGTACTCTTAATGCCAGCTTATGTGCTAGGCATGTTTCCGCTGTGTATGTATTAAGTTTGGTTTTACATTTTCTTGTCTAGAACTCGTGTTGTGAGCTAGTATAGCTCCTTACTCTAGAATATATATATCATGTCAATTTGTTAATCAAATGTCATTAAGTTTCTTGTTAAGTTTCTTGTTTCTCTTTAGGCACTCCCATCCAGGTTCGAGGTTCTATTAGGGGATCCCGGTACCTGGGGGCGTGTCATCTTGCCCCTGGGAAGTTCCTTGATTAATCTGAGAGGCACCGCTAGCAAACACACCATAAGCGTTGGGCTGCTGATTCGGATACAGAGTCTGCATATACTGAGCAAAGGCATTATGATCAGGCGGATACTGAGACGGATGCACAGCAAAATTTGTTGGATTCGGGATGAAGGGCTGGTGAGTGCCACTGAAGTCTGGATGAGCCACATTACCCTAAGGAGGGATATTCTGGTGATGACTTTGGCCGATGGTGTTGCTACCAATAGGATTCAAGTTGATGGTAGGGATGCCACTTCCATTGGGACCTGTATTGCTATTGGGATTAGGATTGGGAACCCCATTTCCGGTCTGATTAACGTTCGGATCGCCATTGGGATTTCTGTTGGGGTTGCCATTGGGAGCCCCATTACTATTCTGATTCTGCATCTGCACAAGTGTAGCCAGTAGCTCATCTTGCTGAATCCTCATCTGACCCAACACATTCTGCTCCAACCATGCTTGAAGACCTGGTGGCGGCACATAGGCTTCCCCATTTCCTTCCTGGGCCATTGCAATAGCTTCTTCGGTTACAGGCACTGTCTCGGCAACTCGGATCAACCTCCCCTTACTGTTTCTTGCTCCCCCTTTCCAAGTAGATGCCAGGCTTAGAGTATCTGAAAGGGATGGTGTTTAGGGCTGATTAGAGAGTGAAAAGGATCGAGATTTTCCAAGTTTGATTCAAAAGGAGTTCAAAAATAAAAATCAATCCTAGAATGCCGGATAAGCACTTGCTTTATTTTGACATGTTTTTGCATGAATCTTGGAATAGTGGATACCATCTCCAAAGTATAGGACCAACGTTTTTCACCTGTACTGTACTATTGGCCGTCCGAGCCCCTAGCGAAGGGCCTATACTCTTTCTGGGATCCACCATTCGGTTACGGTCTATGTGAGGGTCTTGACAATTTCAAGTCAATCCAAGAATTTCAACATGATATCCACAATTGAGGTCGATTATAACCTTTTGGGAATTCATAGGATTGAAGTAAAATTGTTTAGACAAAAACCGACATGAAGTCTGTGACGTGTTATTTTCGAAAGAATATGGACATCGCATTTCGGCTTTTGAAGCTTGTCTTACACCCATCACAGCGACCGTAGGCGCTGCTAAGGGGGAAACAGTATACCGTTGACCCTATGGGGAAGTCAAGTGAGCTCCCTTATGCCCCAGGTTTACCGTCTCGGGTTTGAGATTCTAAGACGCTTTTCAAAAAACGTGCATGTGTGTGAGGTATCTATGAGTTCGAAAAATTATTTTGAAAGCACGTAAAGAAAACAAGAAAATCATTTTTTTTTCTTTTTTACTTGTTTTACCCCATTTTTGGGGAATCACTCACCACTCGTCTCACATAAGTTTTTTGTCAAACAAAATACCCTGTTCATTTTAAGAACAAAACTTAAGGAAAAGTGTGGTAGGAAATAGTAAGTGGATAATTGTTGTAAGTGAGAAGGAGATAGAAAGTGAAGTATATATTTTCCTTTTTGAAAAAAATGGTACTTCCTCTGTCCCTAAATGAGTGTCCATTTTCAAGAAATATTTATCCCAAAATGAATGTCTTTTTTGAACATAACTTTGTCCCTAAATGTTTTTTTTCGAAAAAATTTTCACCGGTTTCTTTATACGTGCAAAACTAAATGTTTGGAAATGAGATTACAAGATTATATATGAATCTTTGCTAGCAAATTGTATATAAATTTAAGATTTTCAGTGTCCCTTAAAATGAAATTTGGACGCTCATTTAAGGACAGAGGTAGTACCTTCCAATGCGATGCTAAAAATAGCAAAATTGATATTTTCTTTTGAGACAAAGAGTCAAGTTTATAACAAATTGATCATTTGTCTAGTCTAGTTTATTATAAACTGTTATGAAGTCCATTAAGAATATGGCACAACCATACAAACAGCTTCTACGAGGCGTTTGAGATTCAAAACTGATAAAGTCTAAGGTTTAATCTCAAAATCAATTGATAATGAGTGGGCCTAACTTTGGGCATAAGTGTAAATGGCCAGCTCTCAAAATCAATTGGCTATAAGTGGATCCACTTTGAGCTCGTACGTGTAAAGAGTCAGCTTTTATACAATGATAAAGTCTAAGATTTTATTTTAAAATGAATTGGCTATGAGAGGAGTGACCATAAACCTTTTTTTTTTTTTTTTTAAAGTCTGGTACCAGACCAGGGAATTTCCATCATGTTGTATTGATCAATTGCCTAGTCTATTATATAGATTCCTAATCTATTACAGAATCTCTACAAATCAGCAACTGGTACACTTCCTCTAGGAGTTTCACCCATGGAAGACGCAGACTTGCACCTGAAAATAAGGGTTCTCCACACCTCCCCAAGGGGAGTCGAACCCAGGACCTCCCCTAAGGAAGGCCCTTGTTGAGTTTCGGAGTAACATGCGCAGCGGAATTAAGCATTTAAAATTTTATGAAACCCAAAGCCATAGATCCGTTCATATGATTAGATCAAATACAACAATATGAATACTAGAAAAACTAACCCTTGATGACTTTGAATTTGGTTTTTTATCTTGGTGGAGAACTTGAAGCTTTAATCACAAAAGTGTGAGAGCCCGCGCCCGAGATGATCGGATCAACGCGAAATGACCACCCGTGAAAGCGGTTCGCGCCCGTCTCGTGCTGATGCGCTTTTGGAAATGCGCTCGGTTCTCACACAATGGTTTCCTCTTGATGCTGTGATTTTATTGCAAGAGTCGCCACCTCATTTTGATTTTAGGAAAAATGAAGAAAAAACCTTTTTTGAGAAAATGGGTTCGGGGGCTAAGTTACGAGAAGAGAAGGGGTTAGGCACTCTTCTCGCCCATGATGGTCTCTATATGCATGCCACTTATATTCAATTTTATGCCTTTTAATTTGGATTTTATGCCCTACCAAAAAATGGTGATGAAATATATATGGAGGTCTTCCTATTCTAGGAAGTTTCATTTTTATTCACAACCGGGAACTCGGTTTGAGTGGATTCCCCGATTGGTTTTCAAGAATGGTTTTGATCATATCAAGCAATAATACATCCATGGGAGGGGAGATTACACAATTACACATATACAAAAAATAGGGGAGACAAGTCCCACAAATAATAATAAATATCCTCGACGGTGCTTTTGTTGATTTCGGTGACACTTTCCGTCCCCGAGCCGTCGTACCTGTCCTAAAATCAATCTGATTCCAAAACTAAAAATTGGGGGTTAATCCCTGAATACTAGGGATCACAAGGGAGTTTTTGTAGACTTTTTGGACCAAGTTTAGGCCCCAAACACATGCAATAAAGTTGATCACAAAATTCAGCCCAGAAAAGGCAAACAGAAACCTTAGCATGTTTATCACCAATTTTCACCATCTTAGATTGGGAATATGACAAAACCCAAAGAACAAAAGTTTAATACCACGAATAAAACATGAATATCCCAAAATTTGGAGTTCATAGGATGAGTTTTAGTGGTTCAAAAGGTTTCTGACATTTCAATGTCAGAAACTGGAAGTGCAGAATCTGAATTTTTGAGTTTGAAACATATGTTTGAAAGGAGAACTTCAAATGATCCAAAAAATGTATAAAAAATATTATAATCATCCTGATTTAGTGTAGAACAAAATCTATGTTTTGATCTTTGTCCAGAAAATTATTTTTCATCAAGTTTGAAGCCCAAGAATACAGCAAGGTACCACAGTGAATAAACAACTCAGAATCACTGAGACCCAAA
Source organism: Campanula takesimana (assembly GCA_026119855.1). Lineage (NCBI taxonomy): Eukaryota > Viridiplantae > Streptophyta > Magnoliopsida > Asterales > Campanulaceae > Campanula > Campanula takesimana. The sequence goes on along the minus strand of JAOWBW010000078.1, from coordinate 454,375 downwards.
TTTATGCATGAAAATATGATATAGGCATGGAATATTAACATGAAACTTTATGATAATATATTTAAACATGTTATGAACAACTTTTGTTCTTTGACCTAAACCATAAAACCAATCTAAGATGGATTTACAAGCTCATCAAAATCAAGACTCTATACAGAAAGTAAAAACTGATTATATGAGGCATGATTATAGACCTCAAAACACTACTATATCTTCAAAACAATGCATGAAACTCAAGTACTTTGATATTTAACATGTTAACAACTTTATCCAAGAGCTATTTCTCAACAAATAATGATTTTCACATGCATGATCATGAAGGAAAGCCAAAGAGGGCAGATTTACGCCCTTTGAGAGAAACATGAAGATTTTCATACACAAATTAAAGCATATGAATATTATGACTATTATGAACATATATAAAGATAATGAACTGAGTATTAGCATCACATGATCATCATTTATATACATAAACAAAGATTTACAAAGCTAAAAAAAAATGGAAGATGAAGGAAACCTAGTCATTATTTGACTAGGTTCCAAACCACTCCCAATATTGCTTACATATCTAAAGAGCCAAGGTTTACATAGAGTTTTACCTAGCTTTTGAGATTATGGGTGCTCCCTTTGTCAACCAAGGGAAGACTTTTTCTTTTCTTTTTGCTTTATGTTTGATCAAAGTTTTGGCTTTGATGTGTTTTTTGTGGTTTGTTTGGTGATTTATGGGTGGTGTAGGGGTGGTGTATGAGTGGTGGTGTGGTGATGGTGTGGTGGTGGTGTTCTTGTTGAGAGAGAATGAGAGTGGAGGATGGTAGGGTTTTTTTTTTCTTTTTGTGTCTCTCCTTTTTGAAATGGATGAGAGTGGTGTATATAGGAGGAGGGAGGTGGTAAATTGGTTGTAACTTGGAGGGGGGAGGTTGTAAATTGGTGGATTCATCATCTATCCTTCTTGACTAAGGCTTAAAGTCACCTTCCTTATCTCTGTTCCGGCTTTCCGCTCCGCAACTGCTCCGTTGTGCGCGTCTCCGGTGTCCCGGTTGTCCTCGAGTCCAACATGAAAGTTGCTCGGAATATTTTTGGAAAAATTTCCCAAAAGTCCTCTAAACAAAACAAATTTCCTAAAAAGTACAGGTATTTTTCTTTATTTCTCTCGGGTCCACTAGTTGGATCATTTATTTGTCTTAGGTCCCTGGTGTTATTAATGAAATATTGTAATTCCTGTTCTACCCTCAGCTCTAACCCTAAAGGGCGCCTGACGTCACTCCTTCCTCATTCTCAAACAACGGTTATAGAGCCCAGATCTCCATTTTCACTTGCGTTTTCTTCTTCCTCACATTCCTACGCTTCAACATTGCAGTCGAATAGCAGGTTTTCTTGACAATTTGCTTTGTGAGATTTTGTTTCCATAACCATTTTCTTTTCTATTTCTCTTGTTTGTTAATTGAATTGTTTATGATTTGTAATGTTGCTTTTGTTCCCTAACTGCAATGGAACAAAAATAATCCCAGATTTTGTTTCATATTTACATTTTTTTCTGTATTTTCTCTGTTTACAATTGAGATCTTGAGTAATTAGGAAGAAAATAATGGTGTTTACTGTGAACCCTCAGTTAATGCACACCAAGTGTTTGTGTTTTAGTCTAGAACTTAGTGTTTACTTTAATTTTGAATTTGGTTTTATTGTTTCCATTATGTAGGTTCATGGATTCAGTTGTTATGTTTTTGTTGAAGTTTGGGGATCAAACTGCAGTTGGGAGGCTAAGTCAATTTGATGGTTTTCAGTCATTTGTTGAGTATGCATGTAGTAGGTGGCATTTACCAACCAAAGATAACATATCATTTTCTTATTGTCTAGTTGGAAATCCACGGTGTGTTTTGGAGAATAATGATGACTTCTTGAACATGTCTATTATGGTTCGACGTGCTGGGATAGATTGTATTGAGATTGAAATGAATGAATCATATGTTGGCGAATCTTCCACATCTACTGTTTGTGGTCCTAGTGTACAACCTGATGTTGATAATACTATTGTCACTAGACATGATGAGATTGTTACATTTTTTCGTCATCCAGAAAAGGAATTGTTGAGTGCAAAGTGGGTTAATGAAATCCAAGGCGTTGGGCAGTTTTTTGAAGGGGGGGTTAATGAGTTTCGCATTGCCTTGTGTAAATTTGCCACTCAAATTGGATTTGATTTTGACTATGTCAAAAATGATAAACAACGTGTCACTGCCCAATGTAGGCATAAAGAGACTAAAGGATGTCCATGGAAGATACACGCGTCGATTGAAAAATCCAATGGCTACGCATATATAAAGAAGTTCACTGGAGAGCACACATGTGCTGATGTTTGTAGAGGTTCTATGGGTAAAAGAATTTCTTCAGATCTTATTTCAATGATTATAATAGATATTGTTCGTGGTAACTCATCGATTAGTCCAACTGAAATTGTTTCCATGATTAAGAGAGATTATGGTTTGGATATCAAATACAATGTTGCTTGGAGAGGTGTGGAGAAAGCAAAGGAAACTATATTTGGTGATTCTACTTTGTCGTTCAATCATCTTCGACGATATTTTGAAAAATTGAAATCTTTAGATTCAAGCAGTATAGTGGTTCTAGATTATGATACAGAAGATGGCCATTTCAACAGGTGTTATGTTTCCTTTGGGGCATGTGCAAAGGGATTTGAGTTTTGTCGTCCATTGATTTTTCTTGATGGGACATTCTTATATGGGAAGTACAAAGGTATTTTGTTATCGGCAACTGCAAAAGATGGAAACAATGGTATGCTTTTATATTTTAAAGAAAGTTCTTCGTTTTTTAAGTGTTTTTTATCAAATTTAATTGTTTTGAGATTCATATCTCAGAGCATTGTTATCACATAGGCCTGGTACCATACATATTTGCTGGATATTATTCTTATTTATTGCATGAACTAACATAGTTTCGTTGTTCATTCTTCTTAGGTCTTTTTCCTATTGCTTTTGCCATTGTTGGATCTGAGAATATAGACAACTGGACTTGGTTTATTGAACAACTTCGGCCTACTATTGCTGGAAGACAAATAACTTTTGTCTCTGATCGTCACCCAGGCATCATTTCTGCGGTGAAGGATAAAATGCCCTTTTCATACCACTCTTTTTGTATGGTCCATATGAAGAATAACCTTAAAGTGAAAATGAGTGGCTATGGCAAGGAAACAAAGAAAAATATATTATTCAACTTTGGACAATGTGCTGCAGCTCCAACAGAGGAACTATTCCAGTATTATTATGCTAAAATATTGGAAGAAGGGAGTAACAAGGTCCATGAGTTTTTAGATAACCTTCCTACTGCCAACTATGCTAATGTGTACTTCAAAGGTCAGAGATATGGAGAGATGACATCTAACGCAGCAGAATCTTTTAATGCGCAAATTAAAGATGCTCGTGGCCTGCCAATTACAGAATTGATCGACAATATTAGGCTGAAGTTAATGAACCAAATGTCCAAGCGCAGGCATGAATCATTGAGTTGGACGTCAGTGTTGTGTCCTATAATGGAGAAGAGGTACAAGGAAAATTTTGACAATTCTAGAACATGGCATATATCTTCATCATCTGATCATATTTTTGAAGTCCACTCCATTCCATCTATGTCTGTCAACATTTTGGAGTGTACTTGCTCATGCGGGAAATGGCAGTTTGAGGGTTTTCCATGTTTACATGTTGTTGCTGTTTTGTTCAAGACAAAAGATAACCCCTTGGATTTTGTGCAGCCATATTTTCATAATGACTACTACCAGAAGTCTTATTCTTTGCCAATTCCTTCAGTGATTACATTTGGCGAGCCACCAAATATTGAAGATGAAGGAACCTTTATACTCCCTCCAATTACAAAACGTGCACCTGGCAGGCCAAAGATAAAGCGTATCCCATCAAGAGGCGAATATGTGACAAGAAAGATGAAGTGTGGACGTTGTGGACGAGTAGGAACTCATAACAAAAAAACATGTCAAGAAACACTGTAGTAGTTTTATTTGATTAAGTATGAAAAACCATTTTTTAGATTTTTAAGACGAGTGATTTTATTGTGAAGTTGAACTTCTGCTATTACATACACATTATTGGAATTTATTCTATTTGTGTTGGATATAGATGTAGTTGGTTTTATAAGTAAATGTTTTTTGATTTTTGTTGTTTATGATTTTTCACTCCTTTTTAATACTCATTCTTGATAAAAAAAAAAAATATCTTTATTCACAAACTAAATGTCCGAGAGTCATGTATCAGACATGAATCATATGTTTAATGATATGTTGATATATTTTTATATAAAAAAGACATGTCTCAGACTCTTTGTTTTTCTGAGGCACATGTCTCAAATATTTCTGTTTTGTTTTGAGGCACATGTCTCAGACACTTTGTTTGATCTGAGACATGTGACATTGATCTTAGTGTTTTTATAGGTCTATGACATGGCTCTCAGTCTTTTTATTTTTATAGGCCTGTGACGTGGCTCTCACTATTTTCATAGGTCTCTAACATGGCTATTTGTGCTTTTATATGTTTGAGACATGTTTCTCAGTTTTTTTTATAGGTCTGAGACATGTCACTTAGTGTTTTTATAAGTCTGTGACATGTCTCTATGTTTTTATAGGTCTGAGACATGTCACCCAGTGTTTTTATAGGTCAGCGACATGTCTCTATGTTTTTATAGGTCTGTGATATGTCTCTCAGTGTTTTTATAGGTCTGCGACATGACTCTCGTTGTTTTTATAGGTCTGAGATACGTCTCTCAGTGTTTTATAGGTATGTGACATGTCTCTCAGTGTTTTTATAGGTATGCGACATCTCTCAGTATTTTTATAGGTTTGAGATACGTCTCTCACTGTTTGTATAGGTCTGTGACATGTCACTCAGTGTTTTTATAGGTATGCGACATGTCTCTCAGTATTTTTATAGGTTTGAGATACGTCTCTCACTATTTTTATAGGTCTATGACATGTCTCTCAGTGTTTTATGACACATCTCTCAGTGTTTTTAAAGGTCTGCGACACGTCTCTCAGTCTTTTTAATAGGCATGTGACTTGTGTCTCAGTGTTTTTATAGGTCTGCAACATGGCTCTCAGTATTTTATTGGTCTGTGACATGGCTCTCAGTGTTTTTATTAGGGGTGGAAATGGTTCAGTTTAGCCTTGTTTGGGTAATTTAGAAGCCAAACTGGTATACATCGGTTTGGAGAAATCTCAAACCGAGCTGAACCACAAAATAGTCCAAGCCAAGCTGAGCTAAAACATCACGGTTCGGCTCGGCTCGGTTTGAACCACGGTCTGATTTTACGGTTTAAACTGTGGCTTAAGGGATGAAACTTACCTTTAATCGCCGAAAAATTGAAAGGTCGAGCTAGGGTTTCAATTAGCATATGTCTTTGTTTTTTCTGAGACACATGTCTTGGAAATGATTTTAGTAATTATGGTTTAAGGGTTTTGAGTTCTCATGGTTAATGAAGATTAGGGTTTAAAGGTTTAAGGTATAAGAGATTAAGGTTTAGGGTTTAGGTTTTAGGGGGTTGAGGTGTTCAATTTTTAGGGTTTAGGGTTTATGGTTTAGGGTTTAGGAGTTGGGGTGTTCAATTTTTAGGGTTTAAGGTTTAGGGCTCACAGTTTAGGATGAACAGTTTAGAATTTAGGGTTTACGGTTCATGGTATAGGGTTTATGGTTTATGACTTTTATTGTTTACAACTTAAGGGTTTTGAGTTTTTAAGGTTTAAAATACACAATAAACGATTTAGGATTTACCATTTAAAATTTAGGGTTTAGGATTCATGGTATAGGGTTTATGGTTTTGGGGAAGTTGAGTTTTTTGATTCTTGGGTACGACGATATCAAATGGGGCCATCTAGAGTGAAATACTCCACCACTCCACCACTTGACCTAGTAGCACGACGCTCGGATTGTTTGTTCTAGATCTTTGGTCTCATTCCACAATGACCATCTTACAAGTTGCTTTCCACAATACTCAACAAACAACAATATAGTTCCCATACGCACCAATCCCAACTGAGACTGCCACACCAATCCCCGCACAATAGTTGCATGCATGTGTAAATAAGCCAACACAAATCTTCCAAATAGTATTCTAACCCATGACCTTCCCTGACACTAAAATGTGACACATACATCAGACATGTATTTTGTCCCTTAGTAACCAAAAATACATCAGAACCAAGTTACTAATATGAAGTTATAAAACAGTGTGACAATGAAATAACTAACAGAATTTTAACATTGAACAAACAACAAATAGTATCAAGGTTTAATTGTTTCTTCTAACATATGCTATTCCAGACTTGAGATAAAAAAAGTTACTTTTCCTTCCCTGACACTAGAAAACATACACAATTAAATTACATAATTGGTGTTACATTATCCTTATCAGCCAGAAAATCATGAAACATTTTAGCTCTAAACAGGTGAGGAGCATCATTTTCGTAACTTGTGCTGACTTCATTTCTTTCATATACGTCTACAGCTTCCATCAAGACAAATATTCCACAATCTAAACTGCCACATCTTTGTTGTGGTGCTGTTTTTACTTCTGTGAATACTTCCGGGATTAGCTCCCAATTTGGCAAGTCTTTTGGCTTAGATGACTTCATTATGTGCCTGACATGATTGAACTGAAATAATACAAATTTTGTCAATAATTAAATGTGTGTTTGAATAAAAAAAACAGATCAATTATATTTGTTATGTACTTACCACAAGTCTTGCATCTGGTGCATACTTATCCTTCCCTTTTCTTTCCCTCAAGGAATTGTAGTAAAGAAATTCTCCTGTCTCTGCATCGAGAACAAGGAGAGTCCAGTGCTCATGAGTACGATTGCCTGATGTTGTGTGAATAGGCATCAAAATGAACCTTTTGGAAGCAGCCAAATGTTCTTTAAACACTTTATCCACTAAAATATCCACAAGATTCTTTTTCTTCCATTTAAGGTATGACTAAAAAAAAAGTTAAAAAAAATTGTTAGAATAATTATCTCAAAATAAACAAACCAACCCAAACTTACATACTCATTATGGGTCTGAGACATGAGGAACATGCATGGTCTGAGACATGAGTAACAGGCCAGTTAATAAAAACACAACATTACTTACAGATGCACACGCAGTGATTATTCCAACAGATGAATTCTGTGAACCAGTTTTGGGTGGATCTTTCTCGTATTTTCTACTCATTATATCCAAATATCCATCCAATATCTGCCAAGATAGTTCAAATTGATTACAAATACCCAGATATAACTTCAGAGTTAATGGAGACTATGTCAAGATAGTTTTTATTTAAGTATCACACACCAATCAGTTTTTGCTTTGCAACAAAAAGTAATGTCTGAGATATAAATCACAGACTATTTTAAGGGTCTAAGACATGTCTCTCAGACCCTTAATGGTTTTGTTAATGTGTTTCGAAAATTGTTGAAAAAAAAATTTAATCATCAAAGCATTAAATTATGATACCGATTCTGATGTCATAGAGTCATGTGCTAACTCCCACATATCTAAGAGAGAAACTAATGAGTTCCCTGCTCGCCATAACGTACCGCTGCAAGGTAATGTAAGTCATTATGAAGAAATCATATAATAATTATAAAATAAGATAATGTTGAAGTTATTTAATTTTTACTTACCTCCTGCCAAGAAACTTCTCATATTGCTTGTATATATCTCTATCACCCTCTTCAATTGCCAATGTTGTTTTGCTGAATTTAGCTTTGAAAGGTGGCAAGGGTTTTACAACCATTTTCCGAGTATTGTCCTCTTCCTCACCAACATCAATAACCTTTTCACATTTTCCAGCATTTTTATCATTTTTCTCTTTTCCATCTTTTTTCTCTTTTCTAGTCTTCTTCTGTTGTTTTGTTTCGACCAGAAAGTCTGCATAATCTTTTTTCTTCCTCTCTGGATCTCTATCAATGACCCTTTTCGCAAGTGAACTTGGTGATATTTGTTTCTTCTTTATTCTTTTTTTTTCCCTTCTTCTTTATCTTCATTGTTCTCTTGTTTCTGTACTCCATCATTTCCTTTTTTATGCACTTCTTCATGTACATTTTTCAGATTCCAAATCTCTTTCTTCAATGCTGCATTTTCTTCTTCAAGCTTCTTTTCTTTCCTTGTATTGGCCATCTTCAAAATCTCTACTTCTTTCTTTTTCTGTCCAAGTTTCTTTTCAATATACTGAATAGTTTTATGAGCATTTGCTGCATCTACTTCAGATGCGAATGAAACTTCTCCACTATCTATCATTAACTGCTCATTTTTCTTCAATTGACTCTCCAACTCAGCAATTGTAACGACCATAGAGTCACATTCTTCTATTAACAACTCAGCTTCACCCAATTTCTTCTCACTATCACTCAACTTCATTTTCAACTCATTAATCTCAGCAATCAAAACCTCATTTTCTCTTCTCAATTGTTCTAGACCAATCAACTTCTTCTCATTATCACTCAACTTCATTTTCAGTTCATTAATTTCAACAATCAAAACCTCATTTTCTTCCATCAATTGTTCAAGACGACTCAACTTCTTCTCCTTATCACACAACTTCATATTCAGATCATCCTTTTCTCTTTTCAGGTCATTAATCTCAGCAATCATCAAAAATTTTTCTACCATGAGCTTATCAAAAGTTGTTCTTCCTACTTCTTTATTGTAATTCACTCCATCAAACTGATCATTTTTTTCCTCCTCTTCCTCGACTAATACTTTTGTTAATGAGTCAAACTCAGAACTGTTATTGTTGCAATGTGGTGAGTAGTTGAACTCAATGTGCTCACGTTCAATCTCATCATTATTTTCTTCATTTTTATCATTTGAAGCTTCATTCTCTTTGAAAAACACAAAATCTTCAAACATAGTCTTCTCTTCATCATTTAAATCCAGCTCTCCTATAATAACCTATTCAAAAATTTATAAATATTAATAGCACTTTAACTAAAAGCTTAAAAATTGATAATTAGAGTTTGAAAGGTCTGAGATTCATATATCAGACTTTTTTAAGTGTCTGAGAGTCATGTCTCATAACACTTAAGTATCGTAGAGTAATATATGATAGTTTTCAAAAGTTTTAGACTCATATCAAACTTTTTTTAAGTGTTTAGAATCAATAACCAACATGTACATATAAAATGTAAGTATGATTTAGAAACTAACCTGACTTTCTTCCAATGGGTCAATTTTTTCAACCTTGAAGTTATCTTGTCTCTTTTGCAAATTCCATTTCATGAACCTAGGTAAAAGTTGCCTATCTGGTTCCATAATTGTCGTATGCTCACTAAACCAATACTGTATAACAAAATGATCATCCAAATGTTAGTAATAATGTAGTTATAATAAATGATCAAAAAAATAAAAGACAAGTATTAAATTATACTTACACTCAACAATGAGACGCATCCCGTAACTTTTAGTGGACTATCATGTAGTTCCTTCACAGAATGCATTAGGTAGTCACGTATGGCTTGTGCCCAGTTATAACTTTTCATCTGGTCAATGTCATCCACATAATGTATGTAGGAAGCAGGAATATGTGATCCTTTTGTTGTAAAAAATAGTGTTGCTGACACAAACACAGTCAATAGTCTCACGACATCCTCGACATCCTCATCTTTTTCACTCTCACAAATACTTTTCAAGACATCTTTGATTTTGATTATTTTGACTTTTGTTGGGCAAGTTGAAAATCACCTTTTGATCAATCCATATGACTTCGCTTCAAATTTCTTCCTTAAATCCAACTCCTTTGACCCACAATTAATTCCAAAAATTATTGCAACATCCTTTGCTGTGACAGATAAATTCACTTTTCCTAGTTTGAAGTTTTCCTCTTCAATGTTGTAACATCTTATAATTTCTGAAATCATAAAATCCAATTTGATCTGCTTGGTTTCAAGGTTATTGTGAAGGGAGTTGAACATATTGTAAAACGGAGATTTCTTCAACTTTTCCAAATGAATTGTTTTCAATTTTAATTCCATGATCATTTTAAACACTGATTGAACGTTTGATCGGTAACCAAAAGTCTTTCTCACCCTTTTTCTCAAACCTTTAGGACTTTTTCCTTTTTTTGGAATAGCTTGTTTTGTTGATTTACCTCCCATTTTTGATTTCTTCACCTTTGAAGGACTTTTAGACTCGGCACTGCCCTTGTCAGAACTATTCTCAAATGAAGGACTTTGAACTTGTTTTGATCCAGTTGACCCCTAGTAGGATAGGTCCGCTTTTCAACTTTGTTCTCTCCGATCTAATAACAAATAAAATAATATCAGGTCTCAACACATACGAATCTTTAGTATGATAGATGACTTTCAATCAGTTATTAGGACCTTAATAGTACTATTTAGTCTGATACACATGCCACAAATCTAAGATTCAAGTAAGAGTCGTGACTCACACTTCCAATACTCAGTTACCATCACTTTTAATAGCAATATTTTAGGTATGATAGCTGTGCCACGGTCTTAAGATTCAAGTCAGAGTCATGACTCTCACACTTGCCATGATCGGTTAACAGGACTTTTAATCGCAATATTTTGAGTACGATACATGTGCCACAACTCTAAGATTCAAGTCAGAGTCATGACTCTCACACTTCCAATACTTAGTTAACATGATTTTTAATGGAAATATTTTATGTATGATACATGTGACACAGCCCCTATGATTCTAGTAAGAGTCATAACTCTCATACTTTCAATGCTCGGTTAACATGGGCTTTAATCAAAATATATTTATGTATGATACATGTGACACATCACTATAATTCAAGTCAGAGTCAAGACTCACACACTTGCCATGATAGGTTAACAGGACTTTTAATCGCAATATTTTGAGTACGATACATGTGCCACAACTCTAAGATTCAAGTCAGAGTCATGACTCTCACACTTCCAATACTTAGTTAACATGATTTTTAATGGAAATATTTTATGTATGATACATGTGACACACCCCTATGATTCTAGTAAGAGTCATAACTCTCATACTTTCAATGCTCGGTTAACATGGGATTTAATCAAAATATATTTATGTACGATACATGTGACACAGCCCCTATGATTCTAGTAAGAGTCATAACTCTCATACTTGCCATGATCGGTTAACATGGGCTTTAATCGCAATATTTTGAGTACGATACATGTGCCACAACTCTAAGATTGAAGTCAGAGTCATGACTCTCACACTTCCAATACTTAGTTAACATGATTTTTAATGGAAATATTTTATGTATGATACATGTGACACAGCCCCTATGATTCTAGTAAGAGTCATAACTCTCATACTTTCAATGCTCGGTTAACATGGGCTTTAATCAAAATATATTTATGTATGATACATGTGACACAGCCCTACAATTCAAGTCAGAGTCATGACTCTCACACTTCCAATGATCGGTTAACATGGGCTTTCTAATAGAAATATATTTTATGTATGATACATGTGACACAGCCCTACAATTCAAGTGAGAGTCATGACTCTCACACTTTAAATGCTCGGTTAACATGGCCTTTTAATAGAAATGTTTTGAGCGCGATACATGTGACACAGCCCTAAGATTCAATTCAGAGTCATGACTCTCATACTTCCAATGCTCGGTTAACATGAGCTTTCTAATAGAAATATATTTTATGTATGATACATGTGACACAGCCCTACAATTCAAGTGAGAGTCATGACTCTCACACTTTAAATGCTCGGTTAACATGGGCTTTTAATAGAAATGTTTTGAGTGCGATACATGTGACACAGCCCTAAGATTTAAGCCAGAGTCATAACTCTCACACTTCCAATACTTAGTTAACAGGACTTTTAATAGAAACATTTTTATGTATGATACATGTGGTACAAGACTACAATTCAAGTCAGAGTCATGACTCACACTTCCAATACTCAGTTAACAGGACTTTTAATAGAAATATTTTTATGCATGATACATGTGACACAATTCTATTTTAATATATATTAAACACTTCCAATACTCAGTTAACAGGACTTGTAATAGAAATATTTTTATGTACGATACATGTGACACAATACTATTTTAATATATATTAAACACAAAAACTCTAATTATAGATCTTTGAAATACCTTTGAATGAGTTTTTGTTGGCCTCTTCCTCTTTCGTGGGCGAGTTTCATTTGATTTGCTATCCTCCTTTTCGTGGGCGAGTTTCATCTGAGCATAGTGTCTTTCAATTTAGTTTTCCTCCTCTTAGCCACATGTTTGATCGTCATCTAAAAACATATAAAACTAACTATTTAGTTATCAGACCTATAAAATGAAGTTACATGTCTCAGACACAAAATGTTTGAAGGTACATGTCTCAGACACAGAATTTTTGTTGATACACCATATATTTTGAAGTATCAGACACTTCAAACCAATCAAATTAACTAGAAAATTTTCACTAAAGCATACAAACGAGTAGTTCAGAAACTAAAAATTAACTTCAAATCTACTAATAATACTCGATTTCAGCAGAAATTGGAGCGATTTTGGGGGTTTCTTCGTTTATGTTTGTGTGTGCCCTAGAGAGAGTGAATTCAACAATTTATACATAAGATAGTATGAATCTAACCCTAATATATTCGATTACCTTCGATTGAAGAAGAAATTCAGTGGAATTTTTGAGTTCCTTCGACTATGCGTGCGCCCTAGAGAGAGAGAGAGAGAGGGGTTCTGGCCGATCGAAGAGAGAGAATGAAATTTGTGGAATGAATCGTAACTCCACCAAACCCGCTACTTTAGCCCTTTAAACGAGGGTATTTAGGTCCAAAAATTGTTCCTGGGCTTTTGAGAAATAAAAAAAATTTGAAGTCCTTATAACTAATAAAAGTTTGTACGGAGGGCTTTTAAGAAAAATTCTCAATATTTTTCTGGTCAGGCCGGTATATCTGAAATATTTTAATGAGCAAGGAACGACAATAATATATTTTTTCCTCTTCTTGACCAATTGATAAGATATTTTGAGATATTTTCCAATTTGGATAACCATCTTTCCGACTCCGGCTTTCCGCTCCGTCGTGCGCGCTCCGGTGTCCCGGTTGTCCGCGGGCCCAACATATTGGATAACAGCGAGCAGTTCGGGGGGGTTGCGGGCCCCGTTTCCGGTCCCGCACCTCGAAAACGAAATTTTTGCCTGTTTGCTAGTTTTTTCGCTCTGATCATGAATTTGAAGTCCGTTTATCCATTCGAAGCACCGATAAGGCTCACGGCAGTCCCGCACAGCCAAATCGAGGGTTTTAGGTCAATTTTCGGGTTTAGAGCGATTCAAGGTGGGTTTTTAGGGGTGCGAGATCAGGGTATCTACAGAGCCCCTCGTCGAATCTCCTGCTTAAAGGGGATTCTACGATTCACTAAGAGACACTCGATCTCGTCTAGGGTGTAACGGCTGGGTCCAAGGTAGGACTTCCTACGTATCTCTTTCGAGAATCAAGCCTCCGTAGTTCTAACTCAAACTATCATCAAACACAGACAATGGTCGGTTCCGGTTTCCCGGTTTACCTACGTATCTCTCTCGAGAATCAGACCAAACGTAGTTCAGGTTTATTAAAATTTAAAGCAGGGGGTAGCATTGAGATGCGATATCTCTTTGCTGGGGATGGGGGTTGGCATTGAGACATGGTTATGAGAATGGGCGACTGAGCTCACCAAGGTAAGCTGCCTACGTATCCCTTGCGGGAATCAAATCGCGGCGTAGTTCTGGGGAGGTACAACTCGGGCCCCCGAGATGACCAAGGTGGAATAACATAACTTCAACTGGGGAACGTACGACCGAGAAGACCAGGGTGGAACAACATAGCATTGCTGGGGAGTTGCATTGAGAAGCGAAGTCTCTTTGCTGGGGGGTTGGTATTTGACCAACAAATTGCGAGAATTGGCGACTGAGTCCAACGTTGTGAACTGCCTACGTATCCCGCCGTGGGAATCAAGTCGAGTCGTAGTTCTGATTAGAACCGACTCGAACAATTAAGAGAAGGTTTAAGACCAACACGACTCAAGGGTTGACGCAAGGTACAATCCGAGTAAAGGGTGCATTGAGATTTGATCTCTCTTTGCAAAGGGATGGAAATCATGAAGCGAGAACGTACGACGTTGCGCAGTTCGGGGAGGTAATCTCGGGCGCCGGAGAAGACCAAGCTGGAACAACATATCTTTTCAAAAGGGGGACCTACGACGTTGCGCAGTTCGGGGGAAGTAATCCCGATCTTTCGAGAAAACTGAGGGCAATAAACAACTGAAGCCATTTATGTAAACAAACTAAAATCAAGGATACGCTGCATTCTGCGCCGTCCAGATTCTTCTGCCTTTGTTTTTGCTGTGTGATGAGATTTTTGTACTTTTTAAGCGAGAGACCACCGCTTTGTGTGATCCACTGGTGCTGTTTTAACCCCGACTGATTCTTTTTTGCTATTGGGAGGGATAACAGGATCGGCTTCGTCCGTTGATCTGCAAGTTAGCTTTGCATGCAGTGGTAGATGTGATTCACACAGATAAAAATTGGATTATTCTGACCGAACACAATCTTTCTTTTATTCTGAAATTCCGGATACTCTTTTTTTTTTTTTTTTTTTTTTAAATGACACCGACTCGCGATTAATGACCAACACTGAATCAAGCCCAGATTTTAGAGGGCGGCTGCGGTTATATTCATGATAAAGGGGACAAGGTTCAATGCCTAGGTATGAGGACAAGGAAAATGTCAGCTTTTCTAAGAGCCGCCGTACGGACGACTGACACCTTCTGCTGGGTTTTTGACTTTTCGAACCTTGCTTTTGGCTAGGGGGGACGGGGAGACAACCCCTTTTGGAATACTGATGATTTAGGCCGAGTTTTTGGGAGGTTATAAAAGGGGAGGGGGAGCTCTTCTTATTTCTCACACCAACCAACTTCTCCTTCTTTCCTGCTTTGCATCCTTTAGCTCATTTCCCTTCTAAAATGGCTAATCTTGGCCAAACCCTGGTTAACATCGAAGAATACTGGGTAGGACTCGATTGCTGGGTGAATTCATACCCAAATAATGTACGAGCGGTGCTAGAAGAAAACTATCATTTCAAGTTGCTCTTTACTCTGAGGAAGCTTCCCATTCAGTGGGAGATGATCCGCGGTGCTTCTGTTTTCTGGTCAACCCGGACCCACTTGTTCAATTTCAATCAAGACGAACTGTGTCCCACCTTTGAGGAATTCTGCGCCATTACAGGCAATACCATTTACGGCGAGGCTGTTGGTGTTGGTGCCCTAGGCACATTTGTTAAACGTTGTATAAGTTATCATTTTATTCATAATGATAAAGAGATAATAAGATTATTATTATGGCTCGTGTTTGCTTATAATAATCTCCGTCCCTAGAGCTTGTTAAGCACTAGTATAAAGGCTAAATGATCATGGGATGATCATGTTAGATTTATGGGTACTTGTTTGGAACAAGGTACTGGACATAACCCGCGGTATGAGATTTATGTCATGGTCGATGTCATATATAAATCTCATATTAGTTATGTCATTTGAATCCTTGGACATGAAGTTATTATAGTCTTCCACTTGATGAACATTATGTTTGACATATTCAAACGCTGCCTTAACACGGTAGTTATAAAGGGTATGATTGGCATGATTGGATTCACGTAGGGAAGAATAATAAGCCAAATGGATTTGTCCCTCTTCGGAGAGATGTCAAGCTTGGGCCCCTCGAAGGAATGATGTTGATGAAATGTTTGGCCAAACTCAAATGGATTGATTGGATCAATGTCATTTGGATTATCAACATATTCGGAATCGAGAAAGTATTGAACAATACAAGTTGACTTGTTGACCATGACTTGTGTTCAATGACATCGTGGACAAAGGGATTATGACATGTTCTAAAAAGGAATGCGAACTTGTATCTAGTTATAATATTTGGGTAGGTATGACGGTTTGCTAGAACCTAATCATATCTTATGGTTTCATGTTTGAACCCATTGCCAACTTAGTTTAATCCTAGAGGGTCACACACAATAGAACGAATCCTAAATAAGGACTATATTGGAAATTTGGAAAAATTGGATTTTTTTTGGGCCTTTGGGCGACCGCCCAAATGGGCTGGGCGACCGCATAAGAAATTGGGCGGCCGCACACCTCAGTTTGGGCGGCCGCACAGTACTGTCGGGGACAGATTCCTAATTTGATTCGGAAAGGAATTTTGGACGGGTTTAGACACAAGTTTCCTATTTGGAATAGGTCTAACTTGTATATAAACATCAAAATTCGGCCAAGAACAGAACCTAAGCTTTTGTGCAAGTCTCCAAAGAGTTTGAGAGAGTTTATTTTGTTCTAAGAAATCCTAGATTGAAGAACAAAATTATACATAAAGAAAATTCCATATAGTTCATATTAATTATGAAAACGTGTTTCATAATTTGGTCTAGCAACCAAGATCAAGTGTTCTTGATATTCGTTCGTGGTGTGGATACCGCTAGAGGGTGAAACTTATCATCTTCATAGTTCGTGATTCTTGCTTTGTTCGTGATCAAGATTTTAAGCCTCCATCGAATTCAAGGTTGCAAAATCAAAGGCATCAAGGGTTAGTATTCTAGTATTCATATTGTTGTATTTGACTTAATCTTATGAATGGATCTATGGGCTTTGGGTTTCATTAAATTTATATGCTTAATTCCGCTGCGCATGTGACTACGAAATCCAACAGTGGTATCAGAGCCCCGTTCATATTGATTATTTCAATACTAGATCATGTTGTGTGTATATAAATTGTTTATGTGCCAAGCATGATATGAATATTGGATTATATAATGTTTATGTGTTATGTGATTTTATGTGGTTTATTGTTTTACAACTTTAATCGCACGATTCAATCGCAATAAATATTATGATGGATTCTGAATTGTTTGATTATTAATTCTGATTGGATCATGGTCTTAATAATCGGGGAAAGACAATTTTGAGACAAATTTTCGAACTTCAAAATTCCTTCTGATGTGTTTGGGCGACCGCACAAATCTCCCTGGGCGGCCGCACATGTTTGGGCGACCGCACAGGAGAGTTTGGGCGGCCGCACAGTTCACTGATTCTGTTCTGATTTTGGTTAAAATTGGAATTTGGAATTTTCGAGAGGTGCAACCGAACCAGTAACAAAACCAGACCAGACTTGCTGATCTGGAATGGGCTTTGGGTAGTTGGTTTGAGTGTGGATCTTGGGGTTTGATTTTCCTATTTGTTTTAGTCTTGTGATTCCTAGATTGGTTCAAGTTTTGGATGGCTAATTTGCGTTCATCGAGATTGTGTTTCCCAAAATTGATCGCAATCAAAGTTTCAAAGATAAAACGAAGTTAGAATTATGAAGAGTTCATAATTGCTAAAATTGAGAAACAAAGTTCTTGATTCAAAGTTTGGAGATCCATGTGGAATTGTGAATGCAATTGGCCTACGTTCATCGAGACCATCTATTTCTTAGTTTCGGCCACATGGACTACTTTCTTGGTCTCTTGAATTAGTGCGGGATTGTGGTTGCCTAACGGCTTAGTTCGACCGCACTTCTTGTTGTCTTGATTTGGAAATAACGACCAAAGTTGAAAAGGTCTCATCCTCATAATTATAGAGAAACTAATGACACATAAATATTGTGCTTAAATTAATGGAGATTAATTTAGTGGCTAAACTTGATGCGTAACATGTTTATCTTATGTGCTCATAAATATGTTGAATGCTATATGTAATGAACCTTCAAAGAAAGTTTTAAGTCCTCTTGCCACGCCATGATTAAAACACTTGTTTGTGCAAGGGTATTTTCATGTGGGCTCGCCAAAGCGAGGTGCATTGATTTTACTTTTGTATGAGCAAGATGAGTGAATAAGAGTTTCATATGCGTTTAAAATGGTTGGACTTAATAAGGCGTCAAAACAGTTTTGGGCCTAGGCAAAGATGAGATTAAACATGCTTTCGAAATTGGATCCCTAAGAATCATATGAGATATGATTGACAAGAAATTGTCTACCTAATTAATTTGATTTTGAGCGGTGCGCCATAGCGTACTTGAAATTAAATTAAAGTTGGATCTTAGCCCAATTTAAAAGAATCTCAGAAAAGGATCTAAGAGTCATATTGGATATGATTGACAGGGTTGTCTACCTAATTAATTTGGTTTTGTGTAATCCGCCATAGCGGACTTAAAATCAAATTAAAGTTGGATCTTAGCTCATTTAAACTATATTATACATTGGATGTATAAGAAGGTTATATAATTTAGTGGGAGTATTTTTTTTTTGGAAAATACATTATTTATCTCTTTAATGAGATTGGTACTTGTAAAATTTTGGAAATTTTGCATAAGTTGTAGATGACAACTAACTTTGTTGCGATCAATCCTTTAGAAGGATGAGCTTCATAGAGAATGGTACAAACTTCATGGATTGGATCCTGAGCCTAAGAATTGTTCTAAGGCAAGAAGATGGGTTGTACATTCTTGATGGACCTATTCCTGAAGAACCCAATGCCAGAGATAGACAATCACAAGAATCATGAATATGATTTTAGGAATGTGAGTTGTCTTATGCTCGCGATTATGTGCTCAAAACTCCAACAAAGTTTGGAACTTGTGGAAGCCTATTAGATAGGCGTGGAGTTGAGTTACATGTTTCAAAGAGCAATCTAAGCAAGAGAGGTATAAAACCATTATTGCATTCACTTCTTGCAAAAGGAGTAAAGGGCAATAAGTGGAACCTCACACGCTTAAGATAATGACTACGTAGAGTATCTTGAGAAACTTGGGAGTCCAATTGGATTGGAGCTAGCCATGGATCTTATTCTTGATTCATTTTCTAAGAGTTATAATCACTTTGTGATGGACTATAACATGCTTAGAATGAATAAGAATTTCTTCGAGTTGCATTAACATGCTGAAAAACTGCGAAGATGAAGATATTGGAGAATGGTTCTCCAGAGCTCATGGTTCATAAGGAAAAGGCCAAGTGCCAAAAGAAAGGTAAGACAAGAGTTGTCAAACCTAAAAGAAATAATTATGGTTAAAATAATAACTCTAATTGATGCAATTTGGTAAAAATGGCAATTGGATTGACCATTTAGAATTGTAGTCAAAATTCTGGATGATCAATAAAAGGAATGGTAGTGGGACTACCACTTGGGAATTTTATGTTATAAATTATTCTTTCTAAATTTAATTATTGGGTATTGGATACCAGAATAATTAGTAAAATGAAAGACTACTTATAGTAAAGTTTTATCTACAAACGGTAATGATGCAATGGTTGCAACATTGTTTGTAGAACACTTGTAAAGTGACTTTACTGATGAAGTAGAAAACATTATTTTGTTAAAAGATAATGAAGGATATTAATTTCTTGTTTGGAATAAGAAAAGTGCTTTATTTATTATGATTTACTTCATTGTGTTATCATATAAATAAATCTTATATCCTAAATCTTGAAGAACAAAGTAATAAAGGCTATAACATAAATAATTAAAATTCTTTATGCATTATTGTTTTGATCAAATAAATAAAAGATGCATATCTAAAATTCCATGGGACGGAAGTTTTAAGTCATATGATTTGGAATCACATGATTTATGCAAATCTTATTTACTTGGACCAAGACATCCTTTACTATGATTGGTAAAAGGCTAATATCTTAATTGACCTAATACATTTTGATGTGTATGGTGCATTAAGAAGCAATTCTAAAAGAAATTTTTTTATACTTGGTAAAACTATTCAAAGACTCTGATTGGATCATGATGACGAATAATTGAACCAAGAATTTGACAGTCATCATTAAAGTTGTGAAATGGTTTCACAAATTAACTTCACTAAGAACATCATTTTAAATGATGTGTCTGCATGGAAGTACAATAACCTTATTGGATATGGTTCATTAGATGATAAAGTCAAATTGATCTTCCATTATTAATTTTGGGGTTATGTATTACAAACCGCTGTAACTACACTAATTTGAATTCCATCAAAAGAGGTTAATTGGTGAAAGAAAACTCGGTTTGTCTTTCATAAAGATTTAAGATGGTGAGACCTTTTTGAAAGGAGTTGTCTGGGACACACTCACATTTAAATCTAATAAATATATTTTCATGGGATATCCTAAAGAAACTTGAGGATAATAATTTTACTCATAAGAAACAAATGTTTTGTTAATTATGATGATACTTTTCTAGATAAATGGTTTATCTCTAAAAGAATCAGTGGGAGTAAAATGTATCTCGAATGGTTCGAGACCTAGAAAATATATTTTAACCTAAGATGGAAGTTGAACAAGTTTTCACAAGGAGTGGTGAAAAGTCTGTTCAAGATATACAAATACTTGCGATACATGATAGGATACAATCTATTAGTAAAAATATTGGATATTTCGAAATAGAAAGTATTGAGGTAAAGTTCATTTAGAATGAAGTATTTACCACCTATCAAAGATGCAATATCAACTCCACATTTAGATTAATGGCTTGGAGTCATAAAATCTAAAAGGCAATTCATGTATAATAATCAAGTTTGGAACTTGATCATTCTAACCTAAGGTGTTAAAACCAAGGGGGATGAATGACTTTTCTTGGAAAAAAATGTTACATGGGTAGCAAGAAACTTATTGGAATTTTCATAGTCACATGTTCATATTTGGAATATGAAATTTGACAAAATGATGTCAAAACAAGCGTTCCTCAACGGGAACTCACTTAAGGATGTATTGGATACAACCTAAAGGTTTTGATAGTCAAGAAAATTCTAAAAGGTATGAAAGTTGCGAAGATTCATTGGATGGATTGAAGCAAGCTTTTGGGAGTTGGAATCTCCGTTTTGATAAGTCATAGAGCTTGGCTTGATCAAGAACGAAGATGAATATTGTATATACAAGAAGATTAGTGGGAGCATGGTGCTATTCCTTATCTAATATGTGGATGACATATTGCTCATTGGAAACGACATTCCTACACTTTAATCTGTAAAGATTTGGTTAAGAAAGTGTTTCGCAATGAAGAATATGGATGAAGCATAAGTCATTGGCATTAAGATCTATAGAGATAGATCAAGGAAGCTAAATGGTTTAAAGCCAATGTACATACATTGACAAAGTCATAAGAAGATTTCGCATGGAAAATTCTAAGAGAGGACATTTGTCAGTGTTACATGGAGTTTCTCTAAGCAAGACTCAATGTCCTAAAGACAAAAGATGAGCATAAGAAAAACGAATGAGATGCCATTTGCTTCGGCAATTGGATCCATGATGCCATGATAAGTACTAAGGCGGATATATCTAATGCTTGGAGCATGACGAGTAGATATTAACCCGATAACCGGTGAGAGTCATTGGATGGCTGTGAAACAATTCTTAAAGCACTTTAGAAGGACTGAAGAATTGTTTTGATCTATGAAGGGATGGAAGATGATCTCGTCGTATATGGGTACGCGGATGCATGCTTCCAAACCGACAAAGATGATAAAAGATCGCAATTGAGTTTTATAAATAATAGTGAAGCTGTAAGTTAGAATGGTTCCAAGCAGAGTCACTAAATTCTACAACTAAATCTAAGTATATTGCTGCATTGGATGCTGCAAAGGAAATCGTTTGGATTAAGAAGTTCATGGTGAACTTAAGATGGTTCCTAGTATTGCTAATCCAATAGACCATATTAGTGATAATAGTGGTGCTATTAATCAAGCAATGGAACCAAGGGCACATCCTAAATCCAAACACATACTTAGGCGTTTTCTTATCGTTCGAGAAATCGTTGATAAGGGAGACGTAAATATATGCAAAGTACCAAATAATGATAACGTTACGGACACGCTAAACAATGGGACTTCCACAAGCTAAACATGATGGTCATGATGGGTCTGTGGGTATTGGATACCTAGGGAATTGGGCCTAGGGTAAGTGGGAGATTTTTGGTGTTGGTGCCCTAGGCACGTTTGCTAAACGTTGTATAAGTTATCATTTTATTCATAATGATAAAGAGATAATAAGATTATTATTATGGCTCGTGTTTGCTTATAATAATCTCCGTCCCTAGAGCTTGTTAAGCACTAGTATAAAGGCTAAATGATCATGGGATGATCATGTTAGATTTATGGGTACTTGTTTGGAACAAGGTACTGGACATGACCCGCGGTATGAGATTTATGTCATGGTCGATGTCATATATAAATCTCATATTAGTTATGTCATTTGAATCCTTGGACATGAAGTTATTATAGTCTTCCACTTGATGAACATTATGTTTGACATATTCAAACGCTGCCTTAACACGGTAGTTATAAAGGGTATGATTGGCATGATTGGATTCACGTAGGGAAGAATAATAAGCCAAATGGATTTGTCCCTCTTCGGAGAGATGTCAAGCTTGGGCCCCTCGAAGGAATGATGTTGATGAAATGTTTGGCCAAACTCAAATGGATTAATTGGATCAATGTCATTTGGATTATCAACATATTCGGAATCGAGAAAGTATTGAACAATACAAGTTGACTTGTTGACCATGACTTGTGTTCAATGACATCGTGGACAAAGGGATTATGACATGTTCTAAAAAGGAATGCGAACTTGTATCTAGTTATACTATTTGGGTAGGTATGACGGTTTGTTAGAACCTAATCATATCTTATGGTTTCATGTTTGAACCAATTGCCAACTTAGTGTAATCCTAGAGGGTCACACACAATAGAACGAATCCTAAATAAGGACTATATTGGAAATTTGGAAAAATTAGATTTTTCTGGGCCTTTGGGCGACCGCCCAAATGGGCTGGGCGACCGCACAAGAAATTGGGCAGCCGCACACCTCAGTTTGGGCGGCCGCACAGTACTGTCGGGGACAGATTCCTAATTTGATTTGGAAAGGAATTTTGGACGGGTTTAGACACAAGTTTCCTATTTGGAATAGGTCTAACTTGTATATAAACATCAAAATTCGGCCAAGAACAGAACCTAAGCTTTTGTGAAAGTCTCCAAAGAGTTTGAGAGAGTTTATTTTGTTCTAAGAAATCCTAGATTGAAGAACAAAATTATACACAAAGAAAATTCCATATAGTTCATATTAATTATGAAAACGTGTTTCATAATTTGGTCTAGCAACCAAGATCAAGTGTTCTTGATATTCGTTCGTGGTGTGGATACCGCTAGAGGGTGAAACTTATCATCTTCATAGTTCGTGATTCTTACTTTGTTCGTGATCAAGATTTCAAGCCTCTATCGAATTCAAGGTTGCAAAATCAAAGGCATCAAGGGTTAGTATTCTAGTATTCATATTGTTGTATTTGACTTAATCATATGAATGGATCTATGGGCTTTGGGTTTCATTAAATTTTAAATGCTTAATTCCGCTGCGCATGTGACTACGAAATCCAACAGAGGCTATGGTGCCCACTTCCCGCAGGACACCTGCTCGGTGGCTCATTGAAACCTTCGGCTTTGATATTGACTTCTCAAGGGTCCTCCTTCATGGGACCCACCTTGACATTACTTGCTTCCCCGAACTCTTTGGCGAGGCTGACCCTCATAACCCGGTGTACTCCGACCGTAGGGACTTTGCCTTGGTTATGTGCCTATTTGCAGAGAAGTTTTTTGTTTCTTACGATGGCTTCATCGACTCAAGGATGGTGGACATCGTTGGTTCTTGCAAGCGTGGTGCCGGCAATGTGATGACTGTCCTCTTGGCTGAGACTTTGCATGGGCTGGACGGCTACTATCCCAGAGGTGGTGCTTTCACGTTGGGCAATCCCATTCTATTGCAGATCTAGCTTCAGGAGCATCTCAAGATCATTCGGCCGGTGTCGAATCCAGTCTATACCCCTTCTATGCTTCCAAGGCGAGGTTTATACAGGCAAAACTGCACTACCGTCAAAGAGTGGGTTGGACACTTTTGGCGGATCACATTGGCAGACATCACGTGGGTGCCCTCGCATTGGGGTTTGAGCAGGTATCTCACTACGAGTGCGGGTCATTCCTTCATCTGGCTGGCTGGGCTTCGCTCCACCACTTTCTACTTGGGCCAACGGGTGGCTCGCCAGTTCGGACAAGTCCAAGGGATCCCCTTTTCTGACCTTCCCATCACAGATAATTTGCCGGTGAGTACCAACATATGCAACTTGATCAAATAGGTTTGGTATCATAATGGTGCACACATCGGTCGAGGCAGGCGCCGGGGTGAAGGGGACACATTTTATGAACCCACTTTGGAATATCTTGAGTGGTTGGGCCCTCAAATTGCTGAAGAAACCACTACCATTGCAGCTTTGGTACTGGAGCTCGTAGGTCCAGAAATTCTGTCTGGAGATTACTATTCCCAGATAACAGGGCCGACAGTTTTCCAGAATCAGATTGGCGGGAGTCAACCACGCAGCGGTCATCGATCTGGACGCCGCAGAAATGATCGGGGCTCAACTTCAAGGAACACCCAGCCTGATGCAACGAACTCTGAGAATCAAAGGGGAGAAAGATCGACGGGTCCTTATTCGAACGTGTTCGATCATCTCAGTCCCTGAATAAATTTTCAGTTATTTTCACTTTAATCCTTGGTTGCCACGCCAAGATGATGTGTTTTTATTTCAAAGTTTGTTGTGTTTGTTTTTCCTTTTGAATGTAATGTTTGCAAGTTCAACGTGGGGAATAAAAAGCTCTCTTTACTTTTAATGATCGGACCCGAAGGTTGCCTACGTTCCTTTTTAGAGGCTCAGGTCAACGTAGTTCGACACAGTTACATGAAATTTTGCGCGCCTCCTGTTTTTTACCTTGAACTGCCCTTTCGGGTTTTCACCTCTAGTGGGGCTGTCTTTTGCGCTTTTTTTTTTTTTTACAGACTCGATAGGAAATACAAATCTCTGCGTCTTCTATGCATAATACTTCTTCAATTTGCTGAGGTTGCAGGGCTGAACTAGGTCTTCTCCAAATTCAGTTTGCAGGAACACGGCTCCACCAGACTGTATCTTCTTGACAAGGTAGGGGCCCAACCAGGGAGACTTCCATTTCCCTCGGGGGTCGACATAACTTGGTGGCTTTTCTCGCAGCACAAGATCTCCCATTTTGATATTGCGGTCTTTCACTTTCTTGTTAAATGCTCTGGCAATTCTGCGCTGGTACGCACGATTGTGCTCAAGGGCCAACAACCTCTTTTCATCGAGCAATGCTAACTCTTCATGGTGACTTTGTAACCAATCAACTTCAGACACTTGATTCTCAAGTAGCACTCTCATAGAGGGGATTTCAAGCTCAATCGGGAGAACTGCTTCCATGCCATATGCAAGTGAATAAGGAGTAGCCCCAGTCGGTGTCCGAACAGATGTGAGGTATCCCCACAAGGCTAAAGGCAGCTTCTCGGACCAATCTTTTCCAGTGATAGCCATCTTTCTAATGATGTTCTCCAGGGTTTTGTTCGCCGCTTCTACTGCTCCATTGGCTTGGGGTCGATAGGGGGATGACTTGTGTCTGACCACCCGGAATTCGTCAAGCAATCGGTTGACTTCCCCTTCAAAGTGAGTTCCATTATCTGAGATCATCTCATAAGGGGCCCCATATCTGTAGAAAATGTTGGTACGAATGAACTCGGCTACCTTCTTGGCATTCAAAACTTTGTAAGCAGCGGCCTCAACCCACTTGGTGAAGTAATCGATAGCTACGAGCACGTATTCTTGCCCACCCGAACCTTTCGGTTTGACCTGACCAACAACATCTATCCCCCATGTGGAGAAAGGCCAAGGAGCAGTTGATTGATAAAGAACGTGTGGCGGCAGATGTTGTAGACTAGTGTACCGCTGACACTGATCGCAGGTTCGCACTTTCATAATACAATCCTTTTCCATCGTGGTCCAGTAGTACCCTTGCCTCACTATCTTCTTAGCGAGCATGTGCCCATTCATGTGGGGTCCACACATTCCCCCATGGATTTCATCCATAATTCTATTCGCCTCGGTCTTATCTACACAGAGCAAATTTGGTCCGTGATGATACCTTTTGTACAACTGATCTCCGGAAATCACAAATTGGGAGGCCCATCTGCGCATTACAATCCTTGCCCTTTTGTCCCTTTCTGGAGGGTAGGTCCCATTCCTGAGCACATTCCATACGTCTGTATACCACGGCTCTTCATTCTCTTCGCTTTCTAGCTCAATATCCAGGCAGTAGGCTGGGATTGATCTCTTACTAACCATAAACGGCTTTACCATAACATCTGCAGGGAATTCCATGATGGAGGCTAGGGTAGCCAATGCATCTGCGAATCTGTTTCGGTCCCTTGGGAGATAATGGAATGAGATATATGAGAAGCGTTCTGTGAGCGCTACCAGTCGAATATAATACTGCTGTAGTCTTGGATCCATGATTTTCCATTTTCCCTCGACCTGATTGATGATCAAGGCGGAGTCCCCGAACACTTCAATTTCTTTGACCCCTCGATTTAATGCTTCTCCCAGGCCGGCGATGCAAGCCTCATACTCTGCTGTGTTATTCGAACAGTCGAAGTCTAACCGGATAGCAATGGGCGTGTGCGCATCACTTGGATCAATGAGAAAGATTCCAATTCCGAAACCTCTCTTGTTGGCAGCCCCATCAAAGAAGAGTTGCCACTTATTCTCCGAACAATCAACAGTGTAGATCCATTCATCGGGAAACTGAGCTTCTGGTCCAGGCTCAAGATCAAGAGCCAAATCTACAAGCTGGTCTGCTATCACCCTTCCTTTAATGGACTTAGGCGTTGCATAAGTCATATCAAACTCGCTTAAGAGAAAAGCCCACTTGGCCACTCGATTGGACATGGTTGGCCTTTCGAGGATGTACTTCACTGGATCCATTCGGGATATAATCTGGACAGGTAAGGATTGCAGATAAATTTTTAATCGCTTCGAGACCCAAACCAAACCGGTACATGCCTTTTCCAATGCTGAGTAGTTCAATTCACTCCCTTGTAGCTTTCTGCTAACAAAATAGATGGCACTTTCCACCCAGGAGTCCTCTTTTTCTTGTGCAAGCATTGCTCCTACTGCAGTATCAGTAACTGTTAGGTACAGTCGTAAGGGTTTGTACAAATGAGGTGGCGCCAAGACCGGTGGGCTTGTCAAGTATTCTTTGACCTTTTAAAAAGCAATCTGGCATTCTTCATCCCATGATCGATCGGTATCCTTTTTTAGGAGCTTAAAGAGCGGTTCACACATCATGGTTAACTGCCGTATGAATCTGCTAATGTATTGAATCCTTCCCAAGAAACCTTTCACCTCTTTTTGAGTTCGAGGTTGAGGCATTTCTGTGATGGCCTTTATTTTGTCGGGGTCGACTTCAATCCCTTTTTCAGTTACCAAGAAACCTAAGACTTTTCCTCGGATAGTACCGAATGTGCATTTAGCAGGATTCAATTTCATGTGGTACTTCCGCAACCTTTCGAAGAACTTTCTGAGGTCAATCAGATGCTGAGCGCCTTCTTCAACTGAGTGCACAATCATGTCATCCACGTAGATTTCAAGCTCTTTGTGGATCATGTCATGAAAAAGGGTCGTAGCACGTCTTTGATAAGTGGTTCCGACATTTTTAAGACCGAAAGGCATCACAGTATAGCAGAACGTCCCCCACGGGGTGATGAAGGAAGTTTTCTCTTGATCTTCTACTGCGTAGTTTCTGCTTGACCGGTTTGGCGTCAGGAAAGGTAGGAATTCGTTGTTCCACGATTGTCGGATCTAACCCTGGCATGTCTTCATACGACCAGGCAAACACATCAACAAATTCTTTGATTAAACTGATCAGTTGTTCCCTGTCAGCCCCTTGCATGAAGCTCCCGATCTTCATTTCTTTGACTTCTTCATTCAGCCCCAGATTGATGGTAGACAGATTTTCCCCACAGGCTTCTAATTTTCGTTCCCCACGCTGTTTTGCTAACCTGTTTAACTCGATTAAATAGTCTTTTTCATCTTGACTTATGTTTTTTAAAGATTCATGATTAACTTTAGTTGTTGTTAAATTTTCATTTGTTAAATCATTTTTTAAAATATTGGAAACCGAGGAGTAAGCGGAAATAGAGGAAACTTCATTCACAAAAGAGGGGAGTACAAGCTCGGCGACCGCGTCGAGGTCCTCGACAGTGAGGTCCTCTTCAGGAGTCCCGGAAACAACATTAGATAGCACAAAGGGTTCAAAAGCGGGGCCATCAGGGCGAACATAACCTAACTGCTCCACCAGAGTGTCAGTTATAGCGAGCGGGCCAGTGGTTCTGGACCAGTTATTAAGTGGTGCCACTGCCGGCTTGAGGTGCTTCACTGGGTCATAAGCTTCACCATTACCATTTTCGATCATAACCACATATCCGTCTTCAAGACCAATTCCTTCAAACAACCCGAAGACATCATCTTCTTCATCAATATTCCACGGAATAATCGGGTCCAGTTGCTTATAGGAACTGCCCACATCAAAGTTTTCATCGACCATCTTGATATTCTCAAATACTTCCCATCCAGCATGAGGCTTTTCATTAATGCCAATAACTGGCTCAAAAGGCATAACATACGCGACATCTTCAACTTTGCAAACAAAATATCCCTTCCAGGACTTTTCATAAGGACGGAGTGGGGGGAGCTTATAGGTCCTTCCACTTTTGATAGCAGTCTGTCTCTCCCTTTTCTGACGTACAACTTCGGCGATTTCGGCAGGAGTCGGTTTGTAGCCAAGCCCAAAAGGAAGGAAGAAAAATGGAACATCATCCTTGATAGGTTCAATACACCCTTGTTGCTCTTTTCCAAGCCCCATCATAGGCAGGAACTTCATCTTCTTGACCATATTCAAGGCCATTGCGTCTCCATACCTGGTCCTTTTTCTACCAATTAGATCGGTCTCCTTGACATATCCAATAGCATAGATCCGAGCTTGTGGTATCACTTCAAAACCACTCAAGAAGATGCCAGTATCTTTGTGCTCAATTCCCAAAATCGGGAGGTCATGAACTTGCGTATCATCTTGGGCATGAACTACCACTACATGATTGTCGTGGATGAACTTGATGCACTGATGGTAGGAGGAAGCTACCCCTCTTACTCCATGGATCCAAGGGCGTCCCAAGAGTAGACTGAATGAGGACTTGATATCAATCACTTGAAATTCAATCGGCTTGACAAGAGGGCCAATGGTGAGAGTGAGAAGGATAACACCCAGAACACAGCGACTGGTGCTATCGTAAGCACGAACCACTTGAGAAGATGGGGCCAAATCAGTTATCTTGATTCCCAAATCTGCGAGAACATGCACGGGGCATACATTTACTGAGGAGCCATTATCGATCAAAACACGAGCTAAGTGCTCACCTCCGACCCCAACTGTGATGTGCAGAGCCTCGACATGATTAAGACCAATTTTTGGTGCATCGAGATCGGTAAAAGTGATGATATTCCCAAAATGAATGTTGCCGATCATGTGGACAAGGTCATTGGGAGAAGTCTCGATCGGGATGACAGCTTGAGCAAGAGCTTTAACCAACACGTCTCGGTGCTCCTGTGAAGACGAGAGCAAACCCCAAATGGATATATTAGCCTGGGTTTTCTTTAACTGGGTCAAGACTGGGTTCTCGGCGACCTTCTCTTTCTGTGCGGGGACTTCTTCTTTATCCTTTCCCAATTCACTTGCCTCGGGATTTGGAGGCTGATAGGCTCTTCCCGAGCGAGTGAGGTAATTCACATTTCCGCCAACCCAAGTGGCCTTTTTAACAGGGGCCTTTTGCTCCTTAACAGCTTTAGCACTAGACAAAATCGAATCCCAAGAGATCATATGGCATTCAAAATCTTCGGAGATAACAGGAGTTACAGTGTAATTCAAAGCTTTCTTCGGAACGATGAAACTAGTCCTTGAGTAGTTTCCTTCAAACTCGATCACATGGATCCCTGGCAAGGGATTAGTCACCACATTTGGTTGGGGCGGCTTCTGAATGAGTCCATCGTCTATCATGTCTTGCAGAGTGTGTCTCAAACTCCAACATTCATTTGTCGCATGACCAGGTGATACGTGGTATGCATAATATTTACTTGCATCCCAATTCTTAGGAGGCGGATTAGGCGGGCAGTATCCTTCTATCGGCTTTAGTACTCCTTGGGCGACCAATCCTTGAAAGATAGTAGACAATGGAGCGCTGAATTTATCAAAATGGCGATCTCTCCGATTTCCACCATTCCTTCGCTGATCGGTGACAGAGTTCACAGACCTGTCTTGATTATAACACGGAGGTGCCCTATTGTAGCTGCTCCGGCTTGGTCCCACATTGCTATTCCAAAAAGGAGCAGGGGTCATAGCAACATTGTTCACAACTGGTGCCGGGGCTTTAGCAGCGGATCGGAATCTGTAGGAGCTAGGAGTAGAGCCGTCAATTCGGGACAACGGGACGGGACGGGACAAAACTATGTTGTCCCGCCAACTATACGGGACGGGACGGGACCAATTTATCGCGGGACGTGAATACCCCGTCCCGTCCCATCCTACCTCGGGACGCGGGACAATTCGGGACAAAGACGGGATAGGTTTGTTCAAAATAAAAAAAAAGGCAGCAAGTTTCTGTTCAAAAGAAAAAAAAATGCCATGAACATTGAACAATAACAGGGAAATAAATGCCATAAACTAGTACTTAGCAATGCAGTTTGTTCAAAAGAAAAAAAAAAAAAAAGCAAGTTTTTGTTCAACAAATACTAAGCAGTCCCACAGCCGGCACAGCCAGGCATTGCAGTTCAAAAGAAAAAAAAAATGCTGTTGGGCTTAGCGTACAGGACATCAGACTCCATAATCCAAGGATTTGGGCATAGTTACTCCAGCGAACAAAACAAGTTACCAATGTAACTATGAAGTAGCTTTAAAATGCGAGAATCATGTTTAAGAATGTGAAATAGACTAGTATATGTTGAAATATAAATGAAAAGTCACCGGAACGGCGAAGGCGAAACCGAGTAGAGTGATTATCTACAAATGCAAGAGCTGGTATTTGATACAATTCTGTTCTTTTTTACAATTTCAACAAATATATTAACTTAGCTATGGTGAAAATGTTGTTAAGAGTCATCAAAATTACATAAAAGCTGGAAAGTTTACTTACAGTTTTCGATGGGGGTGGGCTGCTGCTGTGTTGGGTTTTAAAAATGCGGGACGTCCCGTCCCGTCCCGTCCCGCGTTGTCCCGTCCCGTATAGTCCCGTCCCAAATAGTCCCGCATTTTTTCGGGATAGGAATATGCTGTCCCGTCCCATCCCATATATAAGGCGGGACGGTCCCGAATTGACGGCTCTAGCTAGGAGAAGAATCTAGCTTGATCACCCCAGTTCGGACATCTTCGTCAATACGAGAACCCACATCAAGAATAGAAGCAAAATCTGGAAACGGGAGATATTTCATCTTATCTGCATACACCGGCTGAAGATTCTTAAGGAAAATACGAGTTTGCTCGGCACTGTCAGGCCTCTCCAGAGTTTGAGCAACTTTCTTCCTCCACCTACTTGCAAATTCAGAAAAGGATTCCTTCTCACGTTGAGCACACGAATCGAGGTCACGACGGCTCTTCTCCCAGTTGGAGTTATCTTTGTATCGCTTCTAGAATTCATCCACGAGCTTCCCCCAATTATCAACCAGATTGGCATCCACAGTCATAAACCACTGCTTAGCGGATCCTACCAAAGTCAGATGGAAGTTGGAGGCCATCGCACCAACATTAGCCCCACGAGACTGCATTGCATGAGAGTAAGATTTCAGGTGGGCCATTGGGCAACCTGTACCGTCAAATTTCTCCACATCGGGCATTTTGAATTTAGGAGGCAGAACAACAAATGGAGATAATTTCAAGGAATCTGCAGAAAACTCCCCTTTATTCATGACTTTTCTCAACATTTTTTTCATTTCGCTCATTTCAATCTCAGCTTTAGTAAGGGGTACATATGGGACACCCTTGTAGAACGCTTCCATTTGGCGGACTAGGTTAGGATCTTGCCCCTGGGAAGTTCCTTGATTAATCTGAGAGGCACCGCTAGCAAACACACCATAAGCGTTGGGCTGCTGATTCGGATACAGAGTCTGCATATACTGAGCAAAGGCATTATGATCAGGCGGATACTGAGACGGATGCACAGCAAAATTTGCTGGATTCGGGATGAAGGGCTGGTGAGCGCCACTGAAGTCTGGATGAGCCACATTACCCTGAGGAGGGATGTTCTGGTGATGACTCTGGCCGATGGTGTTGCTACCAATAGGATTCAAGTTGATGGTAGGGATGCCACTTCCATTGGGACCTGTATTGCTATTGGGATTAGGATTGGGAACCCCATTTCCGGTCTGATTAACGTTCGGATCGCCATTGGGATTTCTGTTGGGGTTGCCATTGGGAGCCCCATTACTATTCTGATTCTGCATCTGCACAAGTGTAGCCAGTAGCTCATCTTGCTGAATCCTCATCTGACCCAACACATTCTGCTCCAACCATGCTTGAAGACCTGGTGGCGGCACATAGGCTTCCCCATTTCCTTCCTGGGCCATTGCAATAGCTTCTTCGGTTACAGGCACTGTCTCGGCAACTCGGATCAACCTCCCCTTACTGTTTCTTGCTCCCCCTTTCCAAGTAGATGCCAGGCTTAGAGTATCTGAAAGGGATGGTGTTTAGGGCTGATTAGAGAGTGAAAAGGATCGAGATTTTCCGAGTTTGATTCAAAAGGAGTTCAAAAATCAAAATCAATCCTAGAATGCCGGATAAGCACTTGCTTTATTTTGACATGTTTTTGCATGAATCTTGGAATAGTGGATACCATCTCCAAAGTATAGGACCAACGTTTTTCACCTGTACTATACTATTGGCCGTCCGAGCCCCTAGCGAAGGGCCTATACTCTTTCTGAGATCCACCATTCGGTTACGGTCTATGTGAGGGTCTTGACAATTTCAAGTCAATCCAAGAATTTCAACATGATATCCACAATTGAGGTCGATTATAACCTTTTGGGAATTCATAGGATTGAAGTAAAATTGTTTAGACAAAAACCGACATGAAGTCTGTGACGTGTTATTTTCGAAAGAATATGGACATCGCATTTCGGCTTTTGAAGCTTGGCTTACACCCATCACAGCGACCGTAGGCGCTGCTAAGGGGGAAACAGTATACCGTTGACCCTATGGGGAAGTCAAGTGAGCTCCCTTATGCCCCAGGTTTACCGTCTCGGGTTTGAGATTCTAAGACGCTTTTCAAAAACGTGCATGTGTGTGAGGTATCTATGAGTTCGAAAAATTATTTTGAAAGCACGTAAAGAAAACAAGAAAATCATTTTTTTTTTCTTTTTTACTTGTTTTACCCCTTTTTTGGGGAATCACTCACCACCCATCTCACATAAGTTTTTTGTCAAACAAAACACCCTTTTCATTTTAAGAACAAAACTTAAGGAAAAGTGTGGTAGGAAATAGTAAGTGGATAATTGTTGTAAGTGAGAAGGAGATAGAAAGTGAAGTATATATTTTCCTTTTTGAAAAAAATGGTACTGCCTCTGTCCCTAAATGAGTGTCCATTTTCAAGAAATATTTGTCCCAAAATGAGTGTCTTTTTTGAACATAACTTTGTCCCTAAATGTTTTTTTTCGAAATTTTTTTCACCGGTTTCTTTATACGTGCAAAACTAAATGTTTGGAAATGAGATTACAAGATTATATATGAATCTTTGCTAGCAAATTGTATATAAATTTAAGATTTTCAGTGTCCCTTAAAATGAAATTTTGACGCTCATTTAAGGACAGAGGTAGTACTTTCCAATGCGATGCTAAAAATAGCAAAATTGATATTTTCTTTTGAGACAAAGACAAAGAGTCAAGTTTATAACAAATTGATCATTTGTCTAGTCTAGTTTATTATAAACTGTTATGAAGTCCATTAAGAATATGGCACAACCATACAAACAGCTTCTATGAGGCGTTTGAGATTCAAAACTGATAAAGTCTAAGGTTTAATCTCAAAATCAATTGATAATGAGTGGGCCTAACTTTGGGTATAAGTGTAAATGGCCAGCTCTCAAAATCAATTGGCTATAAGTGGATCCACTTTGAGCTCGTACGTGTAAAGAGTCAGCTTTTATACAATGATAAAGTCTAAGATTTTATTTTAAAATGAATTGGCTATGAGAGGAGTGACCATAAACCTTTTTTTTTTTTTTAAAGTCTAGTACCAGACCAGGGAATTTCCATCATGTTGTATTGATCAATTGCCTAGTCTATTACATAGATTCCTAATCTATTACAGAATCCCTACAAATCAGCAACTGGTACACTTCCTCTAGGAGTTTCACCCATGGAAGACGCAGACTTGCACCTGAAAATAAGGGTTCTCCACACCTCCCCAAGGGGAGTCGAACCCAGGACCTCCCCTAAGGAAGGCCCTTGTTGAGTTTCGGAGTAACATGCGCAGCGGAATTAAGCATTTAAAATTTTATGAAACCCAAAGCCATAGATCCGTTCATATGATTAGATCAAATACAACAATATGAATACTAGAAAAACTAACCCTTGATGACTTTGAATTTGGTCTTTTATCTTGGTGGAGAACTTGAAGCTTTAATCACAAAAGTGTGAGAGCCCGCGCCCGAGATGATTGGATCAACGCGAAATGACCACCCGTGAAAGCGGTTCGCGCCCGTCTCGTGCTGATGCGCTTTTGGAAATGCGCTCGGTTCTCACACAATGGTTTCCTATTGATGCTGTGATTTGATTGCAAGAGTCGCCACCTCATTTTGATTTTAGGAAAAATGAAGAAAAAACCTTTTTTGAGAAAATGGGTTCGGGGGCTAAGTTACGAGAAGAGAAGGGGTTAGGCACTCTTCTCGCCCGTGATGGTCTCTATATGCGTGCCACTTATATTCAATTTTATGCCTTTTAATTTGGATTTTATGCCCTACCAAAAAATGGTGATGAAATATATATGGAGGTCTTCCTATTCTAGGAAGTTTCATTTTTATTCACAACCGGGAACTCGGTTTGAGTGGATTCCCCGATTGGTTTTCAAGAATGGTTTTGATCATATCAAGCAATAATACATCCATGGGAGGGGAGATTACACAATTACAAATATACAAAAAATAGGGGAGACAAATCCCACAAATAATAATAAATATCCTCGACGGTGCTTTTGTTGATTTCGGTGACACTTTCCGTCCCCGAGCCGTCGTACCTGTCCTAAAACCAATCCGATTCCAAAACTAAAAATTGGGGGTTAATCCCTGAATACTAGGGATCACAAGGGAGTTTTTGTAGACTTTTTGGACCAAGTTTAGGCCCCAAAAACATGCAATAAAGTTGATCACAAAATTCAGCCCAGA
The DNA here is from genome assembly GCA_026119855.1 of Campanula takesimana. Taxonomy (NCBI): domain Eukaryota; kingdom Viridiplantae; phylum Streptophyta; class Magnoliopsida; order Asterales; family Campanulaceae; genus Campanula; species Campanula takesimana. The sequence goes on along the minus strand of JAOWBW010000078.1, from coordinate 419,033 downwards.
AAAGGCAAACAGAAACCTTAGCATGTTTATCACCAATTTTCACCATCTTAGCTTGGTAATCTGACAAAACCAAAAGAACAAAAGTTTAATAACACGCATAAAACATGAATATCCCAAAATTTGGAGTTCATAGGATGACTTTTTAGTGGTTCAAAAGGTTTCTGACATTTCAATGTCAGAAACTGGAAGTGCAGAATCTGAATTTTTGAGTTTGAAACATATGTTTGAAAGGAGAACTTCCAATGATCCAAAAAATTTATAAAAAATATTATAATCATTATGAGTTCGTGTAGAACAAAATCCATGTTTTTATATTTGTCCAGAAAATTATTTTTCATCAAGTTTGAAGCCCAACAACACAGCAAGGTACCACAGTGAATAAACAACTCAGAATCACTGAGACCCAAATTTATGCATGAAAATATGATATAGGAATGGAATATGAACATGAAACTTTAGGATAATATATTTCAATATGTTATGAACAACTTTTGTTCTTTGACCTAAACCAGAAAACCAATCTAAGATGGATTTACAAGCTCATAAAAATCAAGACTCTATACAGAAAGTCAAAACTGATTATATGAGGCATGATTATAGACCTCAAAACACTACTATATCTTCAAACCAAGGCATGAAACTCAAGGACTTTGATATTTAACATGTTAACAACATTATCCAAGAGCTATTTCTCAACAAATAATGATTTTCACATGCATGATCATGAAGGAAAGCCAAAGAGGGCAGATTTACGCCCTTTGAGAGAAACATGAAGATTTTCATACACAAATTAAAGCATATGAATATTATGACTATTATGAACATATATAAAGATAATGAACTGAGTATTAGCATCACATGATCATCATTTATATACATAAACAAAGCTTTACAAAGCTAAAAAATACATGGAAGATGAAGGAAACCTAGTCATTATTTGACTAGGTTCCAAACCACTCCCAATATTGCTTACATATCTAAAGAGCCAAGGTTTACATAGAGTTTTACCTAGCTTTTGAGATTATGGGTGCTCCCTTTGTCAACCAAGGGAAGACTTTTTCTTTTCTTTTTGCTTTGTGTTTGATCAAAGTTTTGGCTTTGATGTGTTTTTTGTGGTTTGTTTGGTGATTTATGGGTGGTGTAGGGGTGGTGTATGAGTGGTGGTGTGGTGATGGTGTGGTGGTGGTGTTCTTGTTGAGAGAGAATGAGAGTGGAGGATGGTAGGGTTTTTTTTTTCTTTTTGTTTTTGTGTCTCTCCTTTTTAAAATGGATGAGAGTGGTGTATATAGGAGGAGGGAGGTGGTAAATTGGTTGTAACTTGGAGAGGGGAGGTTGTAAATTGGTGGATTCATCATCTATCCTTCTTGACTAAGGCTTAAAGTCACCTTCCTTATCTTTGTTCCGGCTTTCCGCTCCGCAACTGCTCCGTTGTGCGCGTCTCCGGTGTCCCGGTTGTCCTCGAGTCCAATATGAAAGTTGCTCGGAATATTTTTCTGGTCAGGCCGGTATATCTGAAATATTTTTATGAGCAAGGAACGACAATAATATATTTTTTGCTCTTCTTGACCAGTTGATAAGATATTTTGAGATATTTTCCAATTTGGATAACCATCTTTCCGGCTCCGGTTTTCCGCTCCGTCGTGCGCGCTCCGGTGTCCCGGTTGTCCGCGGGCCCAACATGAAAGTTGCTTGGAATAATTTTGTGGTCACGCCGGTATATCTGAAATATGTCAATTAGCAAGGAAAGGCAATAATATATTTTTAATGCACAGAATGGATAACAGCGAGCAGTTCGGGGGGTTGCGGGCCCCGTTTCCGGTCCCGCACCTTGAAAAACAAAATTTTTGCCTGTTTGCTCGTTTTTTCGCTCTGATCATGAATTTGAAGTCCGTTTATCCATTCGATGCACCGATAAGGCTCACGACAGTCCTGCACAGCCAAATCGAGGGTTTTAGGTCAATTTTCGGGTTTAGACCGATTCAAGGTGGGTTTTTAGGGGTGCGAGATCAGCGTATCTACAAAAAGTAAGAACACGAACTTTGAAGATGATGAGCTTCACACTCTAGCGGTATCCACACCTTGAACGAATATCAAGAACACTTGATCTTGGTTGCTAGACCAAAATTGTGAAACACGTTTTCACAATTAATATGAACTATATGGAATTTTATTTGTGTATTATTTTGTTCTTCAATCTAGGATGTCTTAGAACAGAATAAAACTCTCTCAAACCCTTTAGAGACTTTCACAAAAGCTTGGTCCAAGTTCTAGCCGAATTTTGGTGTTTATATACAAGTAAGACCTATTCCAAATAGGAAACTTGTGTTTAAACCCGTCCAAAATTCTTTTCCAAATCAAATTAGGAAATCTGTCCCGACATGCTTGTGCGGCCGCCCAAAACTAGTTGTGCGGTCGCCCAAAAACTGTGCGGCCGCCCAGCCCAGTTTGTGCGGTCGCACAACATGGTTCAGAAGGCCATATTTTCCATTTTAGTCCTTTTTTAAGATTCGTTATCTCGTGTGTGACCCTCAAGGATTATACTAAGTTGGCAATGGGTTCAAACTTGAAACCATAAGATATGATTAGGTTCTAGCAAACCGTCATACCTACCCAAATAGGTAAACTAGATACAAGTTCGCATTCCTTTAGAATATGTCACAATCCTTTTGTCCACGATGTCTTTGAACACAAGTCATGGTCAATAAGTCAACTTGTTTTGTTCAATACTTTTCTCGATCCCGAATATGTTGATAATCCAAACGACATTGATCCAATCAATCCATTTGAGTTTGGCCAAACATTTCATCAACATCATTCCTTCGAGGGGCCCAAGCTTGACATCTCTCCGAAGAGGGACAAATCTATTTAGCTTATTATTCTTCCCTACGTGAATCCGATTATGCCAATCATACCCTTTATGGCTACCTGTTTAAGGGTAACGTTTGAATATGTCAAACATAATCTTCATCAAGTGTAAGACTTTAATAACTTCATGTCTAAGGATTCAAATGACATAACTAATATGAGATTTATATATGACATTGACCATGACATAAATCTCATACCGCGGGTCATGTCCAGTACCTTGTTCCAAACAAGTACCCATAAATCTAACATGTTAGCCTTTATACTATTGCTTCTCTAGGGACGAAGATTATTATAAGCAAACATGAGCATTAATAATAACCTAAATATCTCTTCATTAATAAGAATATAAAGATAACACATACAACGTTTAACAAACGTGCTCAGGGCACCAACACCAACAATCTCCCACTTGCCCTAGGCTCATTCTCTAGGTATCCAATACTGTCAAACCCCGGAAATTCTAAAAATCCATAAATATAAAATTTACATAATATACATCTCCAAAAATGCTAAATACCAAACCGGCGCGTGAATTCAACTATAAAACCAATACCATCAGACAACACCTCCACGAGATAAAAACTCGGAGACTAGAAACAAACGCGGAAGCAAGAACAACTTATTAATAATACGACAACTCAACGGGTAACGGTATTTATACAACACTGTACTACCTTGATCTCACAACAAAATACATAAAGGCTCCGAAGAGCAACTACCCTAAAGGAGGTCAACCTGCTCGGAAGATTCCCGCTACAACGGACTTCACAACGCTATCACCTGATTTCCTGGGGGGGGTTAAGGAAAAACAACATTGAAGGAAACGGGGTGAGAAAAATCTCAGTAAGTTACTAATGCAGCTACAAGGCATAATATCATGCAAATCAACGATATAATTGAACAAGTAAATCATATAAAAACAAATGAGAAGCTCCTTATCGCCAACCGTCCCATACCAGTTGGAAATAACGACTAACTCATCATGCAGTACACAAGACTGAAATAAACACGTTACAAAGGATACTGAGCCAAGGTTTCACCAAACGGATATAACAAAGAAGCCTCTGCGCAGAACCAAGCCATCAACCAATCAATCAATCGTCGTAGTAGCACAAACGGCTGAAGATAAGAACCCGGTCAGAACCAACTAATCAATTCATCAACCATAGCAGCATAACAACTGAAGAGAACCTCGGACAGAACCGACTAATCAATCAATCAACCAATCTTCGCAGTAGCATAAACAGCTGAAGATCACAACCCCGGTACCGGAACCATAACAATGTAACATGTCACAAAGGACAGGGAAGATGACACAAAGTTAAAACCCAAAAGGTTAGCTAGACTACTTCCGAAGGAAGCTACCTCATCCCAACCAAGGCCAATCTGGAAGAGGAAAAGAGGAACCAATGGACGATACTATACTGGACTTGGCTCGTGCCATTATAATATTATCCATTGCCTGACTCGAACACAAGTACCAGCTGGACTTTCAAATAAATGCTAAGTAATAAAATACTAGCTCAAAGAACATCTAATGATTCCAAAGTAGGGAACCATAGCAATTAATCACCATAAAGATGCAAACGATTACTCATGAAGAGTTCAACAACAATGAACACAAGAAGTTTCACATAAAAGAGTCCAGCGACGATAAACGAGATTTCTCATAGAGAGCCCAACAACATTGACCATTAAAACATGATGACTCCAAGATAAGGCACATACCAAACACATCCTAAAGATGATACTCACAAGTTACTCATAAAGAGCACAACCCAAACGGTCGCTCACAAATAGTACAATGACTATTACCAAAATTTCCCTAAATGTTTACTCATGAAGATGTACTAAGACTATTAACTCCCTATATTTTTACACCTAGAATTCCAAATAGGAAGTCCGAATGACTACACCTTAAGGTTAATCAAACCGCAGGTACCCAATCGCCATTTCACGCTATACATCCGTTCATAACGAACCAATTCTAAACACCCCAAACGAATCCAAAAGGTTACACCTATTAGTACATGGTCACAACCGGACCAAACCCTACACTTTAGTGTTCAATAACAACCCTCTAGGTACTATAGGATATCGCCTAAAACCTAGACCAAGTATTATCCAAAATCAATTCGATTGGAACAATCACGAACACATCATAAGATGCCCAAACATTCCCAAACAATACTTGATCAAATTCCATAACACCATTGTTCACAAAGGAACCAATTCCAAACACTAAAGTGTTCCACGATGACCATTTAACCCAATTAGGGTAGTACTTCGAGCCTAGACCAAGCTTGACTCTTAAAACAACTCAAAAGTAGAGACCTTCAGAACAGCCCTCATGGGCGGTCGCCCAAAATCATTGCTTAACACCAAAACCAACTGACCGAGTGGGCGGTCGCCCAACCCAAAAGTGGGCGGTCGCCCAAGACCCCTGTTCTGCCGGAAATCGGCAAAAATGGCTGAATCCTTACCCATTTCTTCCCATTCCACAACTCAACCAAAATCTAGCACTTCTAACTAGCATACTAAGGTACTAAAACACCATCTAAGCTTATAAAGGCTTATATAACAACATCTACACACAAATCCAAGAAATGATTCAACCTTCATAAAAATCACAAAAGATGAACAAAATATAAATAATCTCTAAATTCAACCAAGAAGCAAAATGTAGTCATCATAGCATTATATGAACTTAGAATGAACATTTTTAGCATAAAAGGGGGAAAAGCAACTTACTTGGAATTTATGAAAGATGACGGAATTTGAATTTTCTTAGCTCTATACGATCCTATCGACGATCTAAGCATTTTTCATAAAATGAGCAATAAGAAATAGTGAAAGGAAGATGATCAAAAGAAGGAGAGAAGGAGAGAGCTTTTACCTTGCAACAATGGAGGGAGAGAGAGAATTTGGTAGGGGGGAGGAAGAAGTGTGCTAGAGAGGAGAAGAGAGTGAGGGGGGTGAGGGAGTAGTTGATGATTATTTCAAAATGTCACACCTAGGCCCCTCTACTACTACTACTTACAAATAACTCTTACTCCCCACTAACAACTAAGACCCAATAAACTCCACACTAGCACGAATGATCAATTAAAATGCTAGACATGAAATATTATGGAACACAAAATGCACACATAAATAAATAAATATTTATTACTAATAAAATAGATACGGGTTTTCGGGTCGTTACAATCTACCCTCCTTAAAAAGAATTCGCCCGCGAATTCACTTATCAAAAATCACCACACGCAATCACAACGAGGCTACAAAATATCGATTCTCATATAGCACTCATAACCCCAAATCAAGTACCTATTAAAGATTTCAGACATCGATTCCATGACTCAAATAAACCCACACATATTGAACACATACATATCTCAAGCATATTCATATCAAACATCCTAAAGTTAACTTCCTCTTTCATCCCAAATTTCACATTCTCAAGACTATCACTTGTTCACCAATTCTGAGACATAGCTGATTGATCCTAATTAGCATTACGCTCACCATCAACCCTGAAATCATCAACATCCATAAGTTTTACTTTTCCGGTTCATCCGTACGCATTGACGATCTAGACATCATCCCAAGTACTCATACTACTACCCGAACAAATAAGAGAAGGAATAGGGCTAACGATTATTGTCACCCAATGACTCAATGATATACTCAAAAATTTACCGTCATCAACTATCCGATCAAATGAGATTCCACTACCACACTCACTTCCTCATGAGATAAAACATAATACATTCATAATCTTTGAATTTCCCAAACTACTTGCATTACCTCATACTTAGTTTTCTAAGGAAATATATCCATCAACTTTTGATAGTCTGTCATCAACGTTTCAACTTGGTCCCAAAATGAAATAAAATGTATAATCCTCTAAGGCAATATCCATAAAATCACAACCAATCCCAAGTCATAGGTAGTTCCATTTATTAAGCGTTAATCCTCGAAGCATGTACAACTACTTTATTGCCCAAAATCGTTGCGTACCTCCATCTCTATTTGGAAGCGGTAATGGATTCATCAATTTTCACTATAATGGAAAACTTAACATATCTCCAAGAAAACATAACACTGATCACACCTTTTAAGATAACAGTGATACCAGCCCAAACCACGAAACTACATTAATACTGAAATTATTATCATTACATTACTCCAATCCTTGAAAGTTTAAAACAGTTCCAAGTACTCAGTAGTCCGCAAAACAATCCAAATTTTATCTTCAAAAGATTTCCTCTAACTCCCATTTAAGTTAATAATCTGTGCTTATATACCCAAATGAATTTTAACAAATTCTAAATCTTCAATGGCTAACCCAATTTAGTCTTTCACGTATACATTTATTAACCCAATATTACTTATGCTCAACAGTATTACCAACATAATAATCCAATTAGCGAATAACATTTCAACTGACCAAATGCAAAATCATAGCATCCTTTAATATGCCCAAGTATCTATACCCAACTTCCTTTACACATCCTTAATCCGAACGAGAAACGCCACAAAGAAAAGATCCAGAACCATGTGACAACTGTTTAACTAAAACCCAAAATGCCTTTAATATTGCCCGAGAATTTCTTACCTTCTCAAAATATGTTTAGTCCTTTAAACTTAACGCGCTTACCATCATTAATGATTATAACTTCCACAATATACTCATAACTCATATTGCTTTAACTCAACTCCAGTCATGTACTAAAATGATTCCAAAAGTATCATAACTCAACTTCTTAATATCACTCATAATAAACTATGTATTTCTTCATACTAAACAATTCTGATGCACTCACGTGGATGTACTAAAAGTAAAGAAAGATCTCCTATCAAGAAATTCTCAAATTGAATCTTTAACTCTATTAACCCAATCGATACTATATGTTCACTGATTCACCTATTAGTATTGTAGCTTATCTTAACTCATCAAATAACCCAAGTTCTCTATCGGTCAAGCGACATATTGCACCCAATAAAAATTATACCTAATATTTCAAAATTAATATTGCCAACTGAATAAGCTAAATTCCCAGTACAACCTTATAATAAAGATTTTCTGATTTTCAACATAGAACCTGAACATTATATATATATATATACCTAGTATGCTTCTAAACAAAGTCAAACATATCAATATAGAAATATTCTCCACCTATCGATGGCACACAAGAAATTCGTAGCATATAGAAAGCTAAACCATACCACTTAACTCATCAATATCCCGCATAGGTGACATAACTAAATCACCCTATACATACCAGTAGAAATCACGTAGTTCCCCATTCGGGAATACACCTCAACATGAATCCATGAATGATAACAAACATGCGAACATAGCACGAAACGCTGTCCACTTTACGAAATAGATATGCCCAAGCCTTCAAAACTCGCACTCTCGATTCCCAAACCAACTAACCCCAATGGAACCAACACTATTGACACCAAACCTACACTTGATATACCACAAGGAAAAAAACACTCGACGTCAATATCACGACTCATAACTCAACCAACTTCTACCTTAACCTCATCTTTCAAGAAAACTTAGTTTCCTAAACCGCTCAAAGTTATAACACCCAAGTATTGAAACCTATTAAATATCAGAGTTCTTATTCTCCTTCAAGATCTAAAACCATTGCTCTGATACCAACTGTCACACCCCGGAAATTCTAAAAATCCATAAATATAAAATTTACATAATATACATCTCCAATAATGCTAAATACCAAACCGGCGCGTGAATTCAACTAAAACCAATCCCATCAGACAACACCTCCACGAGATAAAAACTCGGAGACTAGAAAAAAACGCGGAAGCAAGAACAACTTATTAATAATACGACAACTCAACGGGTAACTGTAAGTACCCCAATCTGAAACCAACCTATCTTAGAGGTAGCCTTAGCACCGTTTCAGGGATAAGCTAATAGGCCAGGACCTCCTTAGGATAAGCTATAAATTCCAGGACTACTCTGGTATAAAATTGGAAAAATCCAGAAGCTCGCCAGGCTGAGCCGTACGGATGCTTTGGGTACTAGAGGGGCCTAGCCGTACGGCTGGTTTGGGCACCCTCAGTCCCTATAAATAGAACCCCTAGGGGGAGAAATACACATTAGGGAGGTCACTCTGCTGGAATTACCACAGAGTAAGAGTGAGAGTGATCACAAACCAAAAAAGAGAGAAGAAAGGAAGATTGGCCATAACCATCATAGGTAAAGCCACCTCCCCCCTCCCTTCTCTTCATCTTACTCCTATTTTCTTTCTTATATCTTGGTTATACATGTATTTACTCTTCATTCATGCAAAGACTTGTCCATTTCAAGCACCTTCTATTTCTTGCAAGACTTGTCCATTATCAAGCACTATATATCTATCTATTACATTACTATCTTGTCCAAGCTATGAGAAGTTCCAAGGTGCCCTCCATACCTTGTATGGAAGAGGTTCTAAGCCTAGACACTCATAGACTTGTTGATTGTCATTTAAATTCCTTATTCCTTTAAATGTTATGCTTGTTTGGCCATGATAATCATGAGGGTGATGAAACTTTAGTGTTCATCATTTTCCTCTTTGGTTTAGCCTCAAAATCCCACTTTTGGGTCATAAAGATTAAATCTTTATGTGTTATTTTGACTCTTGGAAGGATTTTAAGTCATAAAAATGTCATCTTGGTGATAAAGTTCCAATCTTTATTCACCAAATGACCAACTTTGGTCCAAAGGGGACATTCATCAACTTTCTTGATTTTCTCCTATGATTGCTCATGATCACACCCAAATACTTGTTTTGGGGGACCAAGTGATGATCATTTAGCATAGGAATGATGTTATAAAACTTGTAAAATGATTTCTTGCAAACTGGGATCAAAACAGTTTGTCCAGCTTCAGACAGAATGCCCTGTTTCTGTTCTGAACTGGACCGTTCATGAGCAAACTATAAAAACCCCAGAATTGCCTCCTACAGCCGTACGGCTACTTTAGGTAGGAGGGCAAAATTGCCTGCTTTGCCCTCTGACCTTTATCTTATCACTCAAGGGCCCTTTTTCAGCCGAGTTTCTCAAATAAAATCAACAACAGAACTTTTTCTGTTAAATACACACACACACACATATGCACATTTTAACTAACTTAGGGAGACTCGGCTTTGTCCGAGGTAACTTGAGAGGACGTAAAAACTCCTCCCAAGTTGTAACCTGACCTCCGAACCTTTGAACTCAAACCTTTGTCATTTTGTTGGGTTTAAAATTAACAAAATGTGGCGACTCCGTTAAATTTGACCGGTTCCCGTGTTTGGCGTTTCGCCCCATACTCATCGCGTTTCCGCGCGGGGCAGGATCCTTACAGTGGCGACTCCGCTGGGGAGAAGAGTGCTTTCGGACTTCTTTCTAGAAGATTCGGGGACATTCTTGTGTGGGTCAAACTCCCGTTAGTTGACTTCTTGCGTATTTGTGTGTGTTTGAAGTTTCTGTTTGAACTGTTTTGAGTACATACGTTCTGGAAATACAATAAACTGGGGCTTGATGATCAGAAGTTGGAGAAACTGAGAAAAATCTTCACCCTCTTGCTTTAGCCGTACGGCTACTTTGGGTAGGGGACAGAATGTTGCCAATTAACAGTTTGGTGCAGGGCTGCGACATTCTGGGTTCCCCTCTGCTTCTACTTGTCCAGGTTCCAAATTTACAGTCTTACTTGTGCACATTACCTTCATTCTTTTGGCCAAAACTTGGTTTTAAAAGGTAATAAAACTTGGTTATGCATGATCTTTTGTCAATAAAATGGTTTCCAAAACCTCATCGTGCATAATCCTTTTTGTAAGGGTTTTTTCTTGAATCTTCTCGTTGTGCACAAATTGTTTTGTACAAAAGGGTTTCAATGTAAAATATTTCTTTTGCAAAAGTTTGATTCAAAATTCTTTGTTGTGCACAACTTGGTACATGTACAAGTTTTGGTCTTTGTTTGCTTATATTCCTTGATTTGTTGTGTATAAATTGCTCAATGCATGCTTGTTCATACTTGTTCATATCTTGCTTATGCCATGCTCATGCTATCGAGAAACGAATTGAAATTCTCTCTTTTTACTCAAAAAAGGAGCATAGAATGACTTCACACCACGCGCACTTGACCGTGAACGTTCCAAATACCCTTTAAACCCGGGGTGGATGCCACGATGCAGCTCGTTGGGCGCTCTTGTTCCCTTCGATGCGCGCACGGGTCCATCCCACCTTCCCTTCCGAACTGAGTCAACCACACTTGTCCGTGACACACAAATACCGTGACTATGGTTGGTTTTTGGTCTAGTTCACGTTACCACATCCTTGATACGCGCTCAAAGCTAATTGTGGCCAAATTAATGCCCGAGTTGTGACTCTTTGATGTAATGCAAGCGTGGCCTAACCAGCCTCCAACTCGTGTGTTAGTGACGACCACAATTAGCAAGGGCCATGTACTAAGGATAGGGTGACACCGTGTCGTCGAGCCCTAATGTACGAGTTATTTTGATCATCCTTAAGCCCATGGTCAAGGATCGAGACGCCTCATTCAAAATGAGGTCATGTCAGAATGTCGGTGCAGCCTTCGGTGTAGCCTTCGGAGAAAAGTCTCGATCCCGACTGGGGCCTAACCATGATTAGGATGACCCGCATATTGGGAACCTTACGATGCACTAGACCCTAGGTTCATTTCTTTTGATCGGTGGAAGCCGCGTGCCCTATAGGACCCTCGCCCGGGATAGTCCGTCTTTGGGAGCGTGCAACACAGGTGAAAAACGAGGGGTCTATAGACGTAGTGATAGCCTCCACTGATCCAGGATTATAGAATAGTTGCGAAAAAGAAGAGCGATCTTTTCCAACCAATTAGGAATAAGACATGCCTTGAGAAAAATGAAATAATGAAAGTTGAGCCCCTGAATTGTGCACTAACGTTTGTTTATGTGACAAAGCCGGCTAAGGTAATCCAAAGAATAAATGATTTTTTTTTTAAGAAAAAAAAAAGAAAAGGAAAAGGGAATTGCTAAATTCATCAAAACGCTTGGCTTGGGTTCCTTCCCCCTAAAGAAGAGTCAAACTTGTTATCTCCTTCAAGTCAGTGTCTCTTGTGTGTCGAGGTTTTGTTTTACTTCAAAGCATGACTTCCCGAAAAATCCTTCCACGGTGCCCTTACGGTTTGTTGGTCATTTGTAAGATAGGGAACAATGGAAAACAAGTCCCAAGTAGTCGAGGCAGATGTCCGTTTGGATGTGCAAGCACGGCTAGAGGGTAGGGTTAAGCTCCTGGAACGAATGGTGGATACAATGAGGAACCAAATGCGAAAGATGGAGGTCGACCGCAATGAAGCGATCAAAGTGGTCCAACAACTTCGAAAGGAGATCAAGGAGGTACTTCACAAGAAAGTCGAGGAACTATGGGAAGAGGGGGGAAAGAGACTCAAAAGGGACCTTGAGAAAAAATATGATTGCCGGTACGATCTTCTACATAGCCGAGCAGACTTGACCGATGAATTGGAAAGGCACAACTCAAGGAACACCCGAGAGTGCCTCCACAAAATTGTGAAGTCCATTGAGGAGCTCAAAAGGTCTTCCGAGAAGTCTTCCTCCCCACCAAAGACTGCCCCCAACCAGATGGCTCAGGTCAAACAAGAGCCCCGCGATCAGCTCCGACCTGTCGCGGTATCCCATGGAAAGCCCGCGGCGGCTGTGGGAGAATTTCACCTCCAGGGCAAAGGGGATCACTACCGCTGGTTCCATGAGTTGGGAATGCCTAGAGAGAAAGTGTTAGACCACCTTCTCGAGGCCGGAAAGGTTGAGCTTCTTGGCCGACATGTGATATGGACGGAGCCGGTCGGAGCCCATCACGACCCAAAACAACATTGCAAGTACCACCAAGCACCAGGTCATTCCACAAACGCATGTCTCACCCTGAGAAATCACATCCAAGCACTCATTGATGAGGGTGTCATTACCAAACGAGGGGACAAGTGGGTCTGAGCCAGGGACGCAAGGAGAAGGAATGAGGAAGAGAAGAAGTCGTTAGGAGTGGCCTAGTATTTGTGTTCTAGAGAGTCTCCTAAATCCGTGGTGGATATAGTCTTTTGTCTTTCTTTTTCTTTTAGCTTTCCCAAAAGGCCCTGCGAGGCCAAGGTATGTAAAAAGCCACAATGTGGCGATGGTCGAGTCAATAGTCAAGTCCAGAGTTGTAAAAATTGAGTCTTCCGTGAAATGTATCATCTTTTACTTCTATTCTCCCTAGACTTGAGGCATTATTTGAAAAATTACACTAACTCTCGGAATCACTCCCATTAGTGTTTCCAAATGATTGTTATATCCCCGATATGATGAGTTGATTCCCCCAAACATAGAAGTCAACAACGACTCATAAAGGGATGAACGGATCTAAACGTAAAAGGTGCTAAATTCCAATGATTAACCTTGAGATGAATGAATGTTGTGAACCGTTGGCATAAAAGAGACCATCAATGGCAAATCTTCCCCCATACATTACCCGATACACGACCCAAGACACCTTTCTGAGGCAAACTCCCGATGCACATTAAAAGCATCCCAAGACAGTGAAAAGATGAGGACGTTGTTACTCAGCCACCAAAGTTCAGCCATAAGTGCACATGCAGACTTTCCGAATTGTCAAAATCAAAGATAGGATAGGTGAAAAACGGTGAAAAAAAAAAGAAGAGGCCAATGCCCACGATGATAAGTTGGGGCTGATGGGCGCCCGTTCCCCTAAAAAAAAAAAATGCTTGCAGTAAATAGCCCGTCCATATCAAAAAGGGTACACCCAAAAGGGCCCATCTCAAAAAGTTCACCCAAGGCAAAGTCAGCAATGACGTCCTCCGAGACAGCAAAAGATACCAACCCCGGTCAAGGTGGCCCAAGAGCCGAATTACGATGACCTGAGCTCCTCACACTGAGGGGAACATAGGCAACCTTCGGGTCCGGTCATAACACGAAATGAACCCATACAACCTTGGTCCTCCCAAAATGATCCGGTTCTCCTTCCCCGGTCCCATCAATGACCAATTCTCCAGATAATGACTAATCCCCCCATAAACAACTTATCCTCCCAATCTTGCCATTGATCGAATCTTAATCCCAACGGGTCGTAACAGTTATGCACGTTAAGGCTAATTACTTGAATTTTGACCTAAATACTAATCAAGATCTGTTCAAGCAAACATCTTGATTACATTAATTGAAGTTGATTTCGAATGCCTCGACAAGTCTTCTCTTCCACATCTTAGGAAAGAGCCAAACACGTGAATTTCTGTCCATAGGCTTCCTCTCTCAGAAAAGGGACTCACTCCCGTAAAAGCCTATGTGTCGCGTGAGCGGGTGTAATCTGCTCTTGTCCGTGTCAAAGTCAACTTTTGCTTTCGTCCGTGTCAAAAGTCAACTAGGCCACTCCTAAAGAGGGAAGATAAAGGAAATATGGAAAGGAGAAAAGTGATACGGTTGGACAATTAAGGGAAAGAAACCCGAGGAGTGATTCCCGAAAAGGTGAAACACTGGGGCTGGCAAACCGTGGTCGAAAAACCCGAGGATTAGACATCACAATGCGGCTGGCTAGCCGTAATCGTGCAATGGAAAGACCGACGAAAAGTCATGCTTTGAGTAAAACAGTCTAAGCCAAATAAACCCTCATCTGTCAAAATTCCCCAGAAGCACCCAGAAAATCTGGTCGAAAAAGTCAACCATGCTTGAACAACCCGTACGGCTGGTTTGTCCCTGTAAAAAAAAAAAAATTCACATCAGCAGCCTATATCAACTGATCTCCCACAAGCTAAACTCATTTTCGCTTGTTCAAAGTCTGTCAAACCCCTTGTGATTGAGTCCAAACACATCTTGGGAATCCCCGACGGTCCAAAAAGCCCTCTCGAGGCCCAAGCCAGGCATAAATGATGAATTTACAATGATTTAAACAACCAAAGATAAAAAAAATTTCATACACTGTTTTCGAATAAAACAAGCCAAAAGAAAAATTGTTCAGGTTGGTGCACCCTAGTCTGAATCTGGGTAAGGATCCTCCGGAGGCGAATGAACTCTCTCCAAAGGACGACGCGGGTACATGCTAGGGTCAAAGAAGAAAATGGATTATGCCATGCTGGAACCTTCACCCGAAGAGGATTGGACTGGAAAGAAGGAAGGAGGAATCTGGGAGTGAAAACCCGAATGTCTTACCGGCAGGGGATCCACGCGCTCTAAGGCCAAGTGGGCAAATGGGTCCGGAGCGACCTCGTGGGAGCCAGGATCACGAAGCGAATCACGAAAGGCCTCCAAGTCAGCCCCGCCTAAGGTATGGCGACGAACAAAGGACGGCGGTAGCTCCACGCTCGACGACCGATGGAAAGGCCTCTCCCCACCACTCACCGAGTTTCTGCCCGGTGCAAACCTGGATTCTGTCCGAGGCCCCTTAGAAGAGCGCCCAACGAACCTCTTTAGCCACCTTTTGGCCCGTTTTAGGAGAGAAGGCCTCCCCAGCAAAGCCCGCGCAGCAACCTGCACACGGATAAGGAAACTGCTCAGCAAGGGAGGAGACAGAAATATGGGATGAGTGTTGACAAATGGAAAAGAATGCATACCGTGTCAACAGGAATTTCTCCAACCGGGGCTTCCCCTCCTGCAACAGACACGGCCACTATGTGAACCCGGCCGTCAGCATAAACGAAAGAATAGTCCTGCCACACTGGAGGAGTTACCCCAGAGGCCACCACCTGTGGCGATCTCAGCCTCGTGGCCACAAACCGCCCGTATGGCTCATCAGTGATCAATTCAGCGGCATCCGCTCCCATGAGAAAAGGGTCATCCCCACGGTCAGCAACGAACATGGTCTCGGGCGGATCAACGGACGCCCTCTGCATGAGGCCTAGTCCATGCTGCAACAAAACCCTCTCGCCTAAATAAAAGGCCTCGCCTCTAAACCCCACCAGCAATCTCCTCTGTCTGGTCACCCTCAGGGCTTCGCTCGGATCAAAGACCACTTCCCGCCCCTCATACCGAGACCAAGGGAAAAGGTTGAGCTCCGCTGGCATGGCACCCCTTAAAACCGCTTTCACATCAGCATAGCGGACAAAAACTCATCCCTTAGACCCTCTCTTCTCCCGAGCTTCCCTAGCCCAGCAGGTCATAGCCGGAAAGATGAGGTCCCGGTCAAGAGCCAGCCTCCATGGATAGTTGCCAAAGATCTCGTAGTACCAAGCCTACAAAAGAAACGGCAAGGAAAGCCGTTTGCACACTGAAATGAAGAATAGGCCGAATGCAAAAAGTAAAGCAAAGGCCGAAGTGGAAGTACCTCTAGGGCAAACTGAAAGCAAGCCAAAGACTTGCTCGCTTTCCAGCTATACTTGTCGAGCTCCTTGAATAGCTCGGCCAGACCAGCCTCACCCCAAGCAATGTCTCTGATGGCCTCAGGTGTAGTCAGAGGCCCAAGAAGAGGGAACATACAGGTAGTGTCAGCATTGGCAAAAATGGTGCTACTAAGGAGGAGCCACACATAGGAGCGCCCAAGCTGCTCAGCGGTAATCTGGCCCGCCGCATACTCTAGAAAGTTGGCCCGAATGACCTTCTCCACTATTTGCACTAGGATGCCCAAACCCTTGGTAGGACCTGAAAATCCAATGAACGCCCTGATCTCGGCCTCAGGGATCCTATCCCTCCAAACAACCGGATGCCCGCCAAAGGAAAGCCCGGTAATCATCGCAAAGTCAGTAGGGGTCACAGTCACCTCTCCCCAGCTCAGATGGAACGTGTGGGTTGTGTCCCACCAATATTCACCCAGTGCATTAAGAAGCCCCATACTCCTATTGGTGTTCACCAGCTGGCCCACAGCCTCTATAAAAGGCACCAGTCCCGTGCGTGCCACCCACTCCCTCGGACCGGGAGTATCATCAACAGACTCAGGCATGGCTTCCCACAAAGAGAAGCAAGCATACAGCAACCCTCGAGACTTGGTATCACCACCCTACAGGTAAACACGACAAAGGTATGAATAACACAGTTTACGGATACCAATGCTCATAATGATTGCACAAAAAAAAAAAAAACAAAGGAGAGAAAAGTTTCTGTCCCCTTTAAAATTGCATAAGTCATTTTAAGGGCCATTTTTGGAGAAAAGTTTCTGTCCCCTTTAAAATTGCATAAGTCATTTTAAGGGCCATTTTTGGAGAAAAGTTTCCGTCCCCTTTAAAATTGCATAAGTCATTTTAAGGGCCATATTTGGAGAAAAGTTCCCGTCCCCTTTAAAAAATGCATAAGTCATTTTCAAGGGTCATATTCTTTCCGTCCCGAAAGACATAGTCACTTTTGGAGAAATTGTCATTTTGGTCTCAACAACAATATGCCCATCCCATAATTTCCCCCGCAAACATACAACAACTTATCTTAGAAAATGCTAGCATGCACTTAACTGCGCCAAAATGACTAGTCGAACCTAAGGTACAAGTAGTTTATGCATGGACAACGGGCAACATACTTTGATTTTGGAAAGTTTAGATAGGCATGTCCAAATGAGGCAATGAGCACATACTCACGTCCCTAATGGTCCCAATGCCACAAAAATGAGGTCAATTTCATGAAATCGCGTCAAGAAATGCGAAGATCTCAAATGGCATGGACAAAAACCCTAGGCCTAGGAAAGACGTGCAAGGTTCAAATGTGAGTAGAAAGAATGCTTACCCCGTCACCATGGCACAAGTGAATTGTGGGAGACTTGTAGAAACCCGCTCCCTCATCCTGGAGATTGATAGCGGAGCCTCAAAAGTTTCGAGCCATGTCTAACCTCTTCTCCGCCCCTCTAGGATAACCCGCGCGTGCCCGTCCCGCCATGATCAATCCTTGAGGAATCCGAGTAAGAAAATTTGGAAATTGATGGAGTTTTCCCTCTCAAAATCGCCTCTTTTCTCTCTGTTTTTTCGTCTGAAGTTTGGGGCAACCATCCGTATGGCTGCCTTTTGAAAAAGGAAGAAGACGCCCTCTTAAGCCGTACGGATGGTTTGGGCGAAGAAAAATCTCAGCCTAAAATTACCCTTGTGCCCCTCGCACCTTGAACAAGATTTTTCCCAAGATTCGGAAATGCCCTCCTTGGCTCATGCTACTTGAATTGAACCTAGAAAATTTAGGTTCCCGAAGACACCACAGGCAGTCCTAGCGACGTAAGCCCAGCTTTGTGAAATTAATTATGGCGGTCCTAGACGTAAGCCCTTGTTGACCCGGTTGACCAAGTGAGAGTCAAGCCCTTTCTGAGAACATTTAGGTCCTCCGAGTGACCCTTGTTGAAAAAGCTTAGGTCCTCCGAGTGACCCTTGTTTAAAAAACTTAGGTCCTCCAAGTGACCCATTTTGAGAAAAGTCTAGGTCCCCCGCGTGACCCATTTTAAAGTCTAGGTCCCCCGAGCGACCCCTTTTTGCGATAAAATTTAGGTCCCCCGCGCGACCCTTTTGAGATAAAATTTAGGTCCCCCGAGCGACCCTTTTGAGATAAAATTTAGGTCCCCCGAGCGACCCTCTGAGACAAAAATCAGGCAGTCCTAGCGACGTAAGCCCAGCTTCGTGAAATAAAATTTGGCCGTCCTCGACGTAAGCCCAGTTAAAAGTTAAAATTTGGAAATGGTCTTTTGCCTAGTGCTTATTATGGCCGTCCCTGACGTAAGCCCAGTTAAAAATTTGTTGAGAAAATTTGGCCGTCCTCGATGTAAGCCCAGTTAAAAGTTAAAATATGGAAATGGTCTTTTGCCTAGTGCTTATTATGGCCGTCCCTGACGTAAGCCCAGTTAAAATTTTGTTGAGAAAATTTGGCCGTCCCCGACGTAAGCCCATTAGCTATGACTTAGAATAGTCGTTATAGGCTAGAGCCTTTGTCCTGGCCGTCCCCGACGTAAGCCCATTAGCTATGACTTAGAATAGTCGTTATAGGCTAGAGCCTTTGTCCTGGCCGTCCCCGACGTAAGCCCATTAGCTATGACTTAGAATAGTCGTTATAGGCTAGAGCCTTTGTCCTGGCCGTCCCCGATGTAAGCCCATTAGCTATGACTTAGAATAGTCATTGTAGGCTAGAGCCTTTGTCCTGGCCGTCCCCGACGTAAGCCCATTAGCTATGACTTAGAATAGTCGTTGTAGGCTAGAGCCTTTGTCCTGGCCGTCCCCGACGTAAGCCCATTAGCTATGACTTAGAATAGTCGTTATAGGCTAGAGCCTTTGTCCTGGCTGTCCCCGACGTAAGCCCATTAGCTATGACTTAGAATAGTCGTTATAGGCTAGAGCCTTTGTCCCGGCAGTCCTTAGAGGGACGTAAGACCAGTTTTCCCGTCAATCTCCCCAAAGATGGAGTTGACCCCGGTCAAGCTCGGACTTAGAATAGTCACCATAGGCCGTCCCCGATGTAAGCCCAGTAAAAATCTGTCCCGTGTAAGTCAACCCTCTCATATAGAGTCAAGTTAACCGTACCCCCAGCAAGTCAACCCTCTCCCATAGAGCCAAGTTGACCATGTCTCGCCTCTGACCCCTAGAGTCATGCCTCCTTGCGGACCTAAGTAACCCCACGTACCTCCGAACTACGTTAGGCTTGATTTCCCGCGAATGGGATACGTAGGAATCCTATACCACTAGGTCCAGCCATGCAACCAAAATCGATTAAAGCCGTCGTCCCGTCAGATTGGGATGCTTATTTCTATCGACAACCCCGCTCCTTCGAAGCGACGTTGCCGAGGGGCTCTGTAAGTACCCCAATCTGAAACCAACCTATCTTAGAGGTAGCCTTAGCACCATTTCAGGGATAAGCTAATAGGCCAGGACCTCCCTAGGATAAGCTATAAATTCCAGGACTACTCTGGTATAAAATTGGAAAAATCCAGAAGCTCGCCAGGCTGAGCCGTACGGATGCTTTGGGTACTAGAGAGGCCTAGCCGTACGGCTGGTTTGGGCACCCTCAGTCCCTATAAATAGAACCCCTTGGTGATCATTTCAGGGGGGGGAGAAATACACATTAGGGAGGTCACTCTCCCCAAAGATGGAGTTGACCCCGGTCAAGCTCGGACTTAGAATAGTCACCATAGGCCGTCCCCGACGTAAGCCCAGTAAAAATCTGTCCCGTGTAAGTCAACCCTCTCCTATAGAGTCAAGTTGACCGTACCCCCAGCAAGTCAACCCTCTCCCATAGAGCCAAGTTGACCATGTCTCGTCTCTGACCCCTAGAGTCATGCCTCCTTGCGGACCTAAGTAACCCCGCGTACCTCCGAACTACGTTAGGCTTGATTCCCCGCGAACGGGATACGTAGGAATCCTATACCACTAGGTCCAGTCATGCAACCAAAATCGGTTAAAGCCGTCGACCCATCAGATTGGGATGCTTATTTCTATCAACAACCCCGCTCCTTCGAATCGACGTTGCCGAGGGGCTCTGTAAGTACCCCAATCTGAAACCAACCTATCTTAGAGGTATCCTTAGCACCATTTCAGGGATAAGCTAATAGGCCAGGACCTCCCTAGGATAAGCTATAAATTCCAGGACTACTCTGGTATAAAATTGGAAAAATCCAGAAGCTCGCCAGGCTGAGCCGTACGGATGCTTTGGGTACTAAAGGGGCCTAGCCGTATGGCTGATTTGGGCACCCTCAATCCCTATAAATAGAACCCCTTGGTGATCATTTGAGGGGGGGATAAATACACATTAGGGAGGTCACTCTGCTGGAATTACCACAGAGTAAGAGTGAGAGTGATCACAAACCAAAAAAGAGAGAAGAAAGGAAGATTGGCCATAACCATCATAGGTAAAGCCACCTCCCCCTCCCTTCTCTTCATCTTACTCCTATTTTCTTTCTTATATCTTGGTTATACATGTATTTACTCTTCATTCATGCAAAGACTTGTCCATTTCAAGCAACATCTATTTCTTGGAAGACTTGTCCATTATCAAGCACTATATATCTATCTATTACATTACTATCTTGTCCAAGCTATGAGAAGTTCCAAGGTGCCCTCCATACCTTGTATGGAAGAGGTTCTAAGCCTAGACACTCATAGACTTGTTGATTGTCATTTACATTCCTTATTCCTTTAAATGTTATGCTTGTTTGGCCATGATAATCATGAGGGTGATGAAACTTTAGTGTTCATCATTTTCCTCTTTGGTTTAGCCTCAAAATCCCACTTTTGGGTCATAAAGATCCAATCTTTATGTGTTATTTTGACTCTTGGAAGGATTTTAAGTCATAAAAATGTCATCTTGGTGATAAAGTTCCAATCTTTATTCACCAAATGACCAACTTTGGTCCAAAGGGGACATTCATCAACTTTCTTGCTTTTTTCCTATGATTGCTCATGATCACACCCAAATACTTGTTTTGGGGGACCAAGTGATGATCATTTAGCATAGGAATGATGTTATAAAACTTGTAAAATGATTTCTTGCAAACTGGGATCAAAACAGTTTGTCCAGCTTCAGACAGAATGCCCTGTTTCTGTTCTGAACTGGACCGTTCGTGAGTAAACTGTAAAAACCCCAGAATTGGCTCCTACAGCCGTACGGCTACTTTAGGTAGGAGGGCAAAATTGCCTGTTTTGCCCTCTGACCTTTATCTTATCACTCAAGGACCCTTTTTCAGCCGAGTTTCTCAAATAAAATCAACAACAGAACTTTTTCCGTTAAATACACACACACACATATGCACATTTTAACTAACTTAGGGAGACTTGGCTTTGTCCGAGGCAACTTGAGAGGACGTAAACACTCCTCCCAAGTTGTAACCTGACCTCCGAACCTTTGAACTCAAACCTTTGTCATTTTGTTGGGTTTAAAATTAACAAAATGTGGCGACTCCGTTAAATTTGACCGGTTCCCGTGTTTGGCGTTTCGCCCCATACTCATCGCGTTTCCGCGTGGGGCGGGATCCTTACAGTAACGGTATTTATACAACACTGTACTACCTCGATCTCATAACAAAATACATAAAGGCTCCGAAGAGCAACTACCCTAAAGGAGGTCAACCTGCTCGGGAGATTCCCGCTACAACGGACTTCACAACGCTATCACCTGATTTCCTGGGGGGGTTAAGGAAAAACAACATTGAAGGAAACGGGGTGAGAAAAATCTCTGTAAGTTACTAATGCAGCTACTAGGCATAATATCATGCAAATCAACGATATAATTGAACAAGTAAATCATATAACAACAAATGAGAAGCTCCTTATCGCCAACCGTCCCATACCAGTTGGAAATAACGACTCACTCATCATGCAACACACAAGACTGAAATAAACACGTTACAAAGGATAATGAGCCAAGGTTTCACCAAACGGATATAACAAATAAGCCTCTGCGCAGAACCAACCCATCAACCAATCAATCAATCTTCGTAGTAGCACAAACGGCTGAAGATAAGAACCCGGTCAGAACCAACTAATCAATTCATCAACCATTGCAGCATAACAGCTGAAGAGAACCTCGGACAAAACCGACTAATCAATCAATCAACCAATCTTCGCAGTAGCATAAACAGCTGAAGATCACAACCCCGGTACCGGAACCATAAGAATGTAACATGTCACAAAGGACAGGGAAGATGACACAAAGTCAAAACCCAAAAGGTTAGCTAGACTACTTCCGAAGGAAGCTAGCTCATCCCAACCAAGGCCAATCTGGAAGAGGAAAAGAGGAACCAATGGACGATACTATACTGGACTTGGCTCGTGCCATTATAATATTATCCATTGCCTGACTCGAACACAAGTACCAGCTGGACTTTCAAATAAATGCTAAGTAATAAAATACTAGCTCAAAGAACTGTTGGGTTTCGATGTAACATGCGCAGCGGAATTTAGCATTTAAAATTTATGAAACCCAAAGCCCATAGATCCGTTCATATGATTAAACCAAATACAACAATATGAATAGAGGAAAAAACTAACTAACCCTTGATGACTTTGAATTCTAGCTTTGATCTTGGTGGAGAACTTGAAGCTTTAATCACAAAAGTAAGAACAAGAACTTCGAAGATGATAAGCTTCACCCTCTAGCGGTATCCACACCACGAACGAATATCAAGGAGCTTCTTGATCTTGGTTGCTAGACCAACAATTATGAAACACACTTTCACAATTGATAATGACAATATGGAATTTTAATTGTGTATTATTTTGTTCTTCAATCAAAGGATGTCTTGGAACAAAATAAACTCTCTCAAACTCTTTTGAGACTCACAAAATCATTGGGGAAGAGTGCTGGCCGAATTTGGTCTTTTATACACAAGTAGGACCTATTCCAAATAGGAAACTTGTGTCAAAATCCGTCCAAAATTCGTTTCCTAATCAAATTAGGAATCTGCCACCCGACACCACCGTGTGGCCGCCCAAAGAAGGCTGTGCGGTCGCCCAACTTTGGGCGGTCACCCGGTCCCTTTTGGGCGGTCGCCCGCCTGCCCAGAATAGCTGAAAAATTCCAATTTAGTCCTTTTAAAGATTCGTTCTATTGTGTGTGACCCTCTAGGATTATACTAAGTTGGCAATGGGTTCAAACATGAAACCATAAGATATGATTAGGTTCTAGCAAACCGTCATACCTACCCAAATAATATAACTAAATACAAATTTGTATTCCTTTTAGAACATGTCATAATCCCTTTGTCCACGATGTCATTGAACACAAGTCATGGTCAACAAGTCAACTTGTCTTTGTTCAATACTTTCTCGATTCCGAATATGTTGATAATCCAAATGACATTGATCCAATCAATTCACTTGAGTCCGGCCGAACATTTCATCAATATCATTCCTACGAGAGGCCCAAGCTTGACATCTCTCCGAAGTGGGACAAATCCATTTAGTTTATTACTCTTCCCTACTTGAATCCGATTATACCAATCATACCCTTTATAACTACCCGGTTAAAGGTAGCGTTTGAATATGTCAAACACAATGTTCATCAAGTGGAAGACTATAATAACTTCATGTCTAAGGATTCGAATGACATAACTAATATGAGATATATGTTCGACATAGACCATGACATAAATCTCACACAGCGGGTCATGTCCAGTACCTTGTTCCAAACAAGTACCCATAAATCTAACATGATCATCCCATGATCATTTAGCCTTTATACTAGTGCTTAACAAGTACTAGGGACGGATATTATTATAAGTAAACATGAACAACAATAATAATCAAAACATCTCTTTATTGATATGAAATAAATGATAACAATTACAACGTTTATTAAACGTGCCTAGGGCACCACTACCAACAATCTCCCACTTGCCCTAGGCCCAATATCCCATGTATCTAATACCCATGGACCTAACATGACCATCATGTTTAGCTTGTGGAAGTCCCTTTGTTAGCGGGTCCGCAACATTGTCATCAGTAGGTGCTCTGCATATATTTACGTCTCCCCTATCAACGACCTCTCGAATGATATGAAAACGCCTAAGTATGTGTTTGGATTTATGATGTGCTCTTGGTTCCTTTGCTTGAGCAATAGCACCATTATTATCGCAATAAAGGTCTATTGGATTAGCAATACTAGGAACCACTTCAAGTTCAGTAATGAACTTCTTAATCCAAACAGCTTCCTTTGCAGCATCTGATGCAGCAATATACTCAGCTTTTGTTGTAGAATCAGCGGTTGTACTTTGCTTAGAACTCTTCCTGCTTACAGCTCCACCATTTAACATAAACACAAAACCCGATTGCGATCGGCTATCATCTTTGTCGGTTTGGAAGCTTTCATCCGTGTAAGCATTTACAACGAGATCATCTTCCATTCCTCCATAGACCAAAAACGAGTCTTTAGTTCTTCTCAAGTACTTAAGAATCGCTTTTACAGCTACCCAGTGATTTTCGCCAGGGTCGGATTGGTATCTACTTGTCATGCTCAAAGCATAAGATACATCCGGCTTAGTACAAATCATGGCATACATGATGAACCCAATTGCCGAAGCATATGGAATATCATTCATTTTCTCACGCTCATCGTTTGTCTTAGGACATTGAGTCTTGCTTAGAGAAACTCCATGTAATACCGGCAAGGTGCCTCTCTTAGAATTTTCCATACGGAATCTTCTAATGACCTTGTCAATGTATGTACTTTGGCTTAAACCAAGTAGCCTCCTTGATCTATCTCTATAGATCTTAATGCCAAGTATATATGCGGCTTCACCCATATCTTTCATTGCAAAACACTTTCCTAACCAAGTCTTCACAGACTGAAGTGTAGGAATGTCGTTTCCAATGAGCAATATGTCATCCACGTATAAAACAAGGAAAAGCACTATGCTCCCACTAATCTTCTTGTATACACAAGGTTCATCTTCGTTCTTGATGAATCCAAATTCTTTGACTGATTCATCAAAACGGAGATTCCAACTCCTTGAAGCTTGCTTCATCCATAGATGGATCTCTGCAATTTGCATACTTTAGAATTCTGTTCAAAACCTTCTGGTTGTGTCATATACACATCCTCTTGGAGTTTTCCATTTAGGAAAGCGGTTTTGACGTCCATTTGCCATATTTCATAGTCATGATATGCGGCAATGGCAAGCAAAATTCTTATAGACTTGATCATTGCTACGGGTGAAAAGGTTTCATCATAGTCAATACCATGAACTTGCCTATAACCCTTTGCTACAAGTCTAGCTTTATAAGTATGCACATTCCCATCCATGTCAGTCTTCTTCTTGAAGACCCATTTGCATCCTATGGTTTTTACACCTTCGGGTGCATCAATCAAATTCCAAACTTGATTGTCTTGCATGGATTGCAATTCGGATTCCATGGCTCCAAGCCACTTGTCCGAATCAGGAGAAGACATCGCCTCTTGGTAGGTTGATGGTTCATCATTCTCAATGATTTCTACCTCATTTCTATCCGTTACGAGAAATCCATATCTCTCGGGCTCGGATCGTAACCTACTAGATCTGCGAGTTGCTTGTGTATTTTGAACAGGTTCCACAACTCCTTGTGGTTCTTGTTCTTGTTCCACTATTGGTTCAATGTTATTTTCTGGGTCTCAAATTTCTTCAAGATTTATTTTACTCCCACTGATTTCTTTGGAGAGAAACTCTTTCTCTAGAAAGACACCAGTTCGGGCAACAGACACTTTGTTGTCCTCTCGGTTGTAAAAGTAATATCCTCTAGTTTCCTTTGGATATCCCACGAAAATACATTTGTCAGATTTGTGTGCAAGTTTGTCAGAGACAAGTCTTTTGACAAAAGCTTCGCAACCCCAAATTTTCATAGAAGATAAACAAGTTTTCTTTCCGCTCCACATCTCATATGGAGTCTTTTGAACCGATTTAGTTGGAACACGATTTAGTGTGAAAGCAGCGGTTTCTAGAGCGTAACCCCAAAAGGATATTGGAAGATCAACTTGACTCATCATTGATCGAACTATGTCTAACAAAGTCCGATTTCTCCTCTCGGACACACCATTCCATTGTGGTGTTCCGGGTGGAGTCAATTGTGAAACTATTCCACAATTCTTTAGATGATCATCAAATTCTTGACTCAAGTATTCTCCACCTCGATCTGATCGAAGTGCCTTAATACTTTTGCCAAGTTGTTTTTCTACTTCATTTTGAAATATTCTAAATATCTCAAATGCTTCACTTTTATGTTTCATTAAGTAAACATACCCAAATCTACTATAATCATCAGTGAAGGTTATGAAGTATTGAAATCCTCCCCTAGCATTGCTACTTAATGGTCCGCATACATCGGAATGTATCAACCCCAATAAGTCGCTTGCCCTTTCACCAAACTTGGTGAAAGGTGTCTTAGTCATTTTTCCAAGAAGACACGACTCGCAAGTATCATATGACTCAAGGTCATATGAACCCAAAAGTCCGTCCCCATGGAGTTTTGAGATACGCTTCTCATTAATATGACCAAGACGGCAATGCCACAAATAAGTATGATTTACATCATTAGGTTTAGATTTCTTATTTACATGATAGACATTGTCATTATTTTCATTCTTGACATCCAAGATATAAAGGCCATTAAATGAATTAGCAATACCATAAAGCACATCATTTAAATAAATAGAAAATTTCTTATTCTCAATAAGAAACTTAAAACCTTCATTATCCAAACAAGAAATTGAAATAATATTTCTACTTAAATCCGGAACATAATAACAATTGTTCAAAACAAGAATTAATCTGGAAGGTAAAGTGACTTCATAAGTCCCTACGGCTAATGCAGCAACTCTTGCTCCATTCCCCACGCGTAGGTCTACTTCACCATCTTTAAGCAGTCTCCTATTCTTTAGACCCTGCACATTTAAACAAATGTGAGAACCACATCCGGTATCCAATACCCAAGAATCAGTGGTAGAAAGGAGAATATCTATCATATAGATACCTGAAGTCGACGCAGCCTTGTTGCCCTTCTTCTTCTTTTGATCTTCCAAGAAAGCCTTGCAATTACGTTTCCAATGACCAATTTCTTGACAATGGAAACATATTGCATCCTTTTGTGAATCGGGTTTTGCCTCAGAAGCCTTGGAAACACTTGCCTTGCTTATTTTGGGTTTGACAACTTTCTTACCCTTTCCTTTGGCACCAGCCTTCTTCCCATCATGAACTAAGAGCACGGGAGAACCTTTCTCCGCAATCTTCATCTCCGCAGTTTTAAGAATCCCATGCAACTCGGAGAGATTCTTATCCATTCCATGCATGTTATAATTCATCACAAACTGATTATAACTTTTAGGCAATGAATTAAGAATGAGATCCGTTAGCTCCAATGGGATTGGATAGCCAAGTTTCTCAAGGTGCTCTACATAACCTTTCATTTTCAGCATGTGAGGACTCACTTGTTGCCCTTCATTAATTTTGCAAGTAGTGAATGCAACAATGGTCTTGTACCTCTCTTGCCTAGCTTGCTCTTGAAACATGGCTCTTAATTCCACGCCTATCTCATAGGCTTCCAAATATTCCAAACTTTGTTGGAGTTTTGAGCACATAGTAGCAAGCATGAGACAGCTTACATCTCTAGAATCATTACGATGTTTCTTGTAATTGTCTTTTTCTGCCCTAGGGGCAGTAGGTTCTGGTTCAGCAGGAAGAGGCCCATCGAGAATGTACAACTTATCTTCTTGCCTAAGAACAATTCTTAGGCTACGGATCCAATCCATAAAGTTTGTACCATTCTCTTGGAGCTTATCCTTCTCAAGGATCGATCGCAACGAAATTGATTGAGTGTTAGTAGTCATTATCTACAAATATGCAAAATTTCCAAAATTTAATAAGTACCGGTTTTTCATTAAAGAAATAATTAATGTATTTTTCAAATAAAATACTCCCACTAAATTATATAACCTTCATATACATCCAATGTATAATATAATTTAATTGGGCTAAGATCCAACTTTAATTTAACTTTTGAGTCCACGGAGGCGGACCGCTCAAAATAAATTAATTAGGTAGACAATCATGTCAATCATATCCCATATGATTCTTAGATCCTTTTATGAGATTCTTTGTGAAATCCAATTTCCAAAGCATGTTTAATCTCATCTTTTGCCTAGGCCCAAAACCGTTTTGACGCCTAATTAAGTCCAACCATTTTAAACGCATAGGAACCATTCAATTTAATGTACCTTGCGGAGGCAAGCCCACATTAAACTAATGAACCTCATCTTGCTTATACTGAATAAAATTAATGCACCTCGAGGAGGCGAACCCACATCAAGATCACCCATGTATAAACAAGTGTTTTAATCATGGCATGGAAATTAAGGACTTAAAACTTTCTTTGAAGGTTCATCACATATAGCATATAACACATTTATGAGCACATAATATAAACATGTTACACATCAAGTTTAGCCACTAAATTAATCTCCATTAATTTAAGCATGATATTTATGTGTCATTAGTTTCTCTATAATTATGAGGATGAGATTATTTCAACTTTGGTTATTATCTCCAAATCAAGACAACAAGAAGTGCGGTTGAACTAAGCCATTAGGCAACCACAATCCCGCACTAATTCAAGAAACCAAGAAAGTAGTCCATGTGGCCGAAACTAAGCAACAGATGGTCTCGATGAACGTAGGCCAATTGCATCCACAATTCCACATAGATCTCCAATCTTTGAATCAAGAACTTTGTTTCTCAATTTTAGCAATTATGAACTCTTCATAATTCTAACTTCGTTTTATCTTTGAAACTTTGATTGCGATCAAGTTTGGGAAACACAATCTCGATGAACGCAGATTAGCCATCCAAACCTTGAAACAATATTAGAGTCACAAGACTAAAACAAATAGGAAAATCAAACCCCAAAATCCACACAAAAACCAACTACCAAAAAAACTCATTCCAGATCAGCAAGTCTGGACTGGTTCTGTTACTGGTTTTGTTGAATTTTTGAAAAATTCCAGATTCTGTTTTTCGGCCAAAATCAGACCTTCTGACCCTTTTGTGCGGCCGCCCAAAAAGGCATGTGCGGTCGCCCAAAGAACTGTGCGGCCGCCCAGGTGATTCTGTGCGGTCGCCCAGTTGATCAGAATGTGCAGAATTTTTTAAAGTTCGAAAATTTTGTCTCAAAATTGTTTTTCCCTGATTATTAAAACTTTGATCCAATCAAAAATTAATAATCAATAATTCTGAATCCACCATAATTTATTTATTGCGATTGAATCGTGCGATTAAAGTTGCAAAACAATAAACCACATAAAATCACATAACACATAGACATCATTTATTCCAATATTCATATCATGCAAGGCACATAAACTATAACAATTACAAACATGAAACCATAAGATATGATTAGGTTCTAGCAAACCGTCATACCTACCCAAATAGTATAACTAGATACAAATTTGCATTCTTTTTAGAACATGTCATAATCCCTTTGTCCACGATGTCATTGAACACAAGTCATGGTCAACAAGTCAACTTGTCTTTGTTCAATACTTTCTCGATTCCGAATATGTTGATAATCCAAATGACATTGATCCAATCAATTCACTTGAGTCCGGCCGAACATTTCATCAACATCATTCCTACGAGAGGCCCAAGCTTGACATCTCTCCGAACAGGGACAAATCCATTTAGCTTATTACTCTTCCCTACTTGAATCCGATTATACCAATCATACCCTTTATAACTACCCGGTTAAAGGTAGCGTTTGAATATGTCAAACATAATGTTCATCAAGTGGAAGACTATAATAACTTCATGTCTAAGGATTCGAATGACATAACTAATATGAGATATATGTTCGACATAGACCATGACATAAATCTCACACAGCGGGTCATGTCCAGTACCTTGTTCCAAACAAGTACCCATAAATCTAACATGATCATCCCATGATCATTTAGCCTTTATACTAGTGCTTAACAAGTACTAGGGACGGAGATTATTATAAGTAAATATGAACAACAATAATAATCAAAACATCTCTTTATTGATATAAAATAAATTATAACAATTACAACGTTTATTAAACGTGCCTAGGGCACCACTACCAACAAGATCAACTAATGATTCCAAAGTAGGGAACAATACCAATTAATCACCATAAAGATGCAAACGATTACTCATGAAAAGTTCAACAACAATGAACACAAGAAGTTTCTCATAAAAGAGTCCAACGACGATAAACGAGATTTCTCATAGAGAGACCAACAACATTGACCATTAAAACATGATGACTCCAAGATAAGGCACATACCAAACACATCCTAAAGATGATACTCACAAGTTACTCATAAAGAGCACAACCCAAACGGTCGCTCACAAATAGTACAATGACTATTACCAAAATTTCCCTAAATGTTTACTCATGAAGATGTACTAAGACTATTAACTCCCTATATTTTTACACCTAGAATTCCAAATAGGAAGTCCGAATGACTACACCTTAAGGTTAATCAAACCGCAGGTACCCAATCGCCATTTAACGCTATACATCCGTTCATAACGAACCAATTCTAAACACCCCAAACGAATCCAAAAGGTTACACCTATTAGTACATGATCACAACCGGACCAAACCCTACACTTTAGTGTTCAATAACAACCCTCTAGGTACTATAGGATATCGCCTAAAACCTAGACCAAGTCTTATCCAAAATCAATTCGATTGGAACAATCACGAACACATCATAAGATGCCCAAACATTCCCAAACAATACTTGATCAAATTCCATAACACCATTGTTCACAAAGGAACCAATTCCAAACACTAAAGTGTTCCACGATGACCATTTAACCCAATTAGGGTAGTACTTCGAGCCTAGACCAAGCTTGACTCCTAAAACAACTCAAAAGTAGAGACCTTCAGAACAGCCCTCATGGGCGGTCGCCCAAAGCCCCCACGGGCGGTCGCCCAAAATTATTGCTTAACACCAAAACCAACTGACCGAGTGGGCGGTCGCCCAAGACCCCTGTTCTGCCGGAAATCGGCAAAAATGGCTGAATCCTTACCCATTTCTTCCCATTCCACAACTCAACCAAAATCTAGCACTTCTAACTAGCATACTAAGGTACTAAAACACCATCTAAGCTTATAAAAGGCTTATATAACAACATCTACACACAAATCCAAGAAATGATTCAACCTTCATAAAAATCACAAAAAGATGAACAAAATATAAATCATCTCTAAATTCAACCAAGAAGCAAAATGTAGTCATCATAGCATTATATGAACTTAGGATTATACTAAGGTACTAAAACACCATTTTTTTAAGATTCGTTCTCTCGTGTGTGACCCTCTAGGATTATACTAAGTTGGCAATGAGTTCAAACAAGAAACCATAAGATATGATTAGGTTCTAGCAAACCGTCATACCTACCCAAATAGTATAACTAGATACAAGTTCGCATTCCTTTAGAATATGTCACAATCCCTTTGTCCACGATGTCTTTGAACACAAGTCATGGTCAATAAATCAACTTGTTTTGTTCAATACTTTTCTCGATCCCGAATATGTTGATAATCGAAACGACATTGATCCAATCAATCCATTTGAGTTTGGCCAAACATTTCATCAACATCATTCCTTCGAGGGGCCCAAGCTTGACATCTCTCCGAAGAGGGACAAATCGATTTAGCTTATTATTTTTCCCTACGTGAATCCGATTATGCCAATCATACCCTTTAGGGCTATTTATTTAAGGGTAACGTTTGAATATGTCAAACATAATCTTCATCAAGTGGAAGACTATAATAACTTCATGTCTAAGGATTCAAATGACATAACTAATATGAGATTTATATATGACATTGACCATGACATAAATCTCATACCGCGGGTCATGTCCAGTACCTTGTTCCAAACAAGTACCCATAAATCTAACATGATCATCCCATGATCATTTAGCCTTTATACTAGTGCTTAACAAGCTCTAGGGACGAAGATTATTATAAGCAAACATGAGCATTAATAATAACCTAAATATCTCTTCATTAATAAGAATATAATGATAACACATACAACGTTTAACCAGGCCCGGTGAATAGGCAGTGCAGCCAGACCAACTGCACTGGGCCTCCAAAAAATGAGGGCCCCCAAATTACTTGATCTCATGTAGTATAGAGTATAGGTATACTATTGAAATAGATGTGTGGTTTTCCATCATCTGAAGGCCCCCCAAGTCAGTTGATATATGAGTACTATGGTACCCAAGCCCGGCTGTAATTTTTTTTTTTTTTTTTGAACCAAGCCATGTGAATATCTGATTCCACTCAACTAGTATATGAATGAATTTTAATCGGTAAATATAAAGTCACAAAAAAGTTCCACAAAATGTGACTTACAAAATGATGTCTAAAAATTCTATTGGTGTTTTTTATTAGAGTGTGCCGGGTCCACAATTGATACAACCAATAAAATATCGTCACCTCACTTTGTATATATCATTTTGTAAACATCTTTTGTGCCCCTAGCATTGCCCATTTTAATCCCAAGTCAATGGACCAAACTCTAAAAAGATGGAAAAAAAAAAGAAAAAATCTCTTTAAAAAAATGTAAAATATTATAAGACAGAGGAGTATCGGTGTTTTCGTTTTAGTTATTGTTTTATTTTATTTCTAGTTTTGAGTGGTACACCTTATAGAAAGTACTTTGGTAATTTTAAGTTATGTGTTAAATGTAATGATTAAAGAAATAAATAATTTTTAAAGTTTTAGTGCTTATTTTATTAAAATTCGATAACTCCCTCCGTCCCATATTTTTGGTTACCAAAACTTAATCCGCGGGAATTAACGAAAAGTAAATATAATAATGATAGTGGAGTAGGTGTTGTGAGTATGAAAAGTAAAACAGTAGAGAGAATGTGGGATAGAGAATGGTAAGTTGATTGGTGTTGTGAGTGTAAAAGTAAAATAGGAAAGAGAATGAGTGTGAAGAATATCAAACATTTTTTGCTATTTTTGGTAGTAACCATTAGAATGGGACGCCCAAAATATAAATTAGTAACAAAAAATTTGGGATGAGTATTATATAGTATGGGCCCGTATGAATATTTAGCACAGGGCCCCTACAAATATTGAGACGGGCCTGCGTTTAACAAACGTGCCCAGTGCACCAACACCAACAGCCCTTTACCCACTCACACATACCGCTTGGTCAAGAGGCTTTTGGTTCCATAAACCTTTTTATAATTAAGGTTTCGCTAGTTCATTCCCTATCTATGTGGGATAGTTGCTCAAACGGAAACATGGACCTCCTATGGGAAAACTTCAAAGAACAAGAGGATACCACTGGGCCAGATGTCTTTGGTCAGCACTAGAAACGACACAACAATGCACCGTTCTGTATTTGCTGCGCTTTTTATTCTCAATAATTTATAATTGTTGACATATAATATTTCTAATCCAATTAAGAACAACATGTTTTAGACAAATTTAATAAATTATTATAAGAAATATTTCTTAAAATATAGTTGGTCATGTAAATATTTTTTAATTGCATTATCTCACATCCCGTCTGAATGGTGTATATCGTCTGGTATGCATATGGTCCGGTTTGGATCGGTTAGAAGATGTAACGATCCATAGAACATTCCGCCTCGATTTTTGACTGAAACGAAATTGACAACTATGGTTAGTGTATGGTTAGAACTGACACTACGGTTAGTGGTGAATGAGGATAATCTTCTATATTCTGCCTTGATTTTTTACCGAAATGAAACTGACAAACTATGGTTAGTGTTGGATGGAACTGACACTACGTTAGTGGTGGATGAGGATGATGAGAAGATTGGTTAATTATGTTAGTGTGTATTTTGTAAATGTTACTCATGAATAAATTTCAGGTGTGGATAATGTAATTTTTAAAGAAGGCCGTCGAGTTTCCCGTTAACTTCTTTGAGTTTCATCCATTTTTTAACACCTAGTATTCAATAATGTCCCACATTGTCAGGGTGTGAACATGGTGGATGAAATTGTTAAAAAGCGTGTGCTATTAAAAAAATACAACGTTTTGTAAAATGTAGTCTACACAATGTAAAGTATGTGTTATCCAAAAATCAAACGTTTTTGTATAAAGTGGAGTAACACGGGAGCTAACGCATTTTTATATTCGTTCAAAACGTTTTGCATTGTATAACAATCGTTTTATAACACATACTTTACATTGTGTAGACTACATTTTACAAAACGTTGTAAAATGTAGTCTACAAAACGTTATAATAATGTATATTGTTTTAGGAATTAATTTTTGTATAAAAATACTGCATGGATACAAGTTGGTGTAACAATTGGAGAGCTTTATCATACTCCCTCCGTCCTAAAATGATTTTCATATTTTTTCTAACTAATATTGCGAAAAAACTTTGAGCAATAATTTTAATTTGATTTAACAGTGTTAATGAAAATCAAAATCTCGTTTATTGATAGTATTGTTGATGGTGTATCAATAACAATTTTTATATTTTCATTAGGACAAATAAATCAATATAAAATTATTGCTCAAAATTTTTTCACAGTAACAGCGAAAAAAGTATGAAGATCGTTTGGGAACGGAGGGATTATGAATTTTGGGGGATAAAACTAATTTGAGCACAGGTTAAGGGAAAAAAAACACCTCTTCCCTTCTGTACTATGTCCAACTGTAAGCGATATTAGTGGAAGAATTTTGAACATAAATTCAGTGGGAAATAAATACTGCCCTTAGAATTTAAGCTTCTTCAAGTTCCAGAAAATGGGAAAATACATATTTACGCGCCCATATTTGGAATAAAATAAAGAAATGCTCTTAAACTCAATAATTGACATCCTTACCCTTAAACTTACAAAAAGTAAAGGTATATTTAACCATTGTTAACTTTAAATCCAAAACTTAACGAAAATGATGACTCAATGGCTTATTTGCATAATTGACCAACAAATTGTTTATATTTTAAAAAATACCCCACCACGACTATTACCACCCTTTCATCACCATTACTGCCACTCACCACTAATACCACCACCTTCACCAATTCATCACCACCATCATCCATCACTCTCAGCTCCCTGTGGCGGATTTAGGACGATGTTTAAGTTGGTGCACCAATTAGACTATAAAGCTTCAAAATGTGAACTTTTTTTTTCTTCAAGAAATTGTCAAAATTCCAAATACTCCCTCCGTCCCACCTCACTTGAGACCCTTGAGGTGGGCACAATAACTAAGGAAAAAGAATAAAATAAAGAAAGTTTGTGGTAGAAAATGAAGAGAGAGAATGAGTGGGGTTGTTAATAGTAGGTTAGTTGAATGAATTGTGTGGTGGAAAATGAAGAGAGAGAATGTGTGGGTTGGGTAAATTGAATATAAAATTATAAAATCATGGCCATTTTGGGAGGTCTCTCAAGTGAAGCGGGACGGACCAAAATGGAATAAAGTCTCAAGTGAGGTGGGACAGAGGGAGTATGCCGTTGAGTCGCTTTTTCGTTAAGTTTTGGATGAATGTTGACGGTGGTCAAAGATATCAGCAATATTCGCGAGTTGAAGGGCAATGCTGTCAATTATTGACTTTAAGGGCATATCTGCATCTTATCTCTAAGTATGGGGGCACAAATATGTATTTTTTTTTCCTCTGGAAAATTGTCACAGTTTTTCCAAGTAAACAACACATTGGAAGAAAACTGTCACAAATATGCATAACATAACTGCATTATATCTCAGAGGATCAAAAATGCTTATTTATGATGAATGAGGGTTTTCCTAAACTTGGTATACGGAAACAGAACTGTAAAAGGACATGAGCGGGCAAAATCCGCTATTTACTTGTACAATAGCAGGACATCTATGCAAGTTTTACTCGATCAAACTCTCTGCAAAATCTACAAAGCTGAAAATCAGACTTTTTAACTTTTCTTTTTACTGGTTCTGATACTCCATTCCTCATTGAGCAGGAGACGTTGATTGGGATGCAGGAGACCTGAAGCAACAGAGATATATACTCCCTGTTGGAAAAATGTGTAATAATGTGAAGGAAATTTGCGCGCGTTTCCTTGAGAAAATCATTTGTTGATTAAGGTGAACATAATATTTTCTACATACTAGAAATAAGTTGGTGTGTCCAATTTATTTAATGGATGATAGAAAATAGAAGCTCAAATGAAATGGGTAAGTTGGGAAGTGGGTTGGTATCCCACATTGAATGGGAAGGTAAAATGCATATGGGTTCCTTCTTTAAAATGGGTATCCCAAAAGGGATAAGGAGGGAAATAAAGAAAAGGTTAATTGGTGGGTAAAGTCTTTGTGACTTATCCCACATTGGTTTGAAACAAAAGTTTGAGCTAGTTTAAATACAATGACCCATTTGTATGGGTTAAGATTGTATGGAGTAGAGGCTCTCTCTCGCGCCCGGGTGCGCAGGGGGGGTGCAAATTTGAGTTGAAATTTGACGATTTGTGCCTCGGTCCGATGGACTCATGTGTGCGCGACCTGCGGACCGGAATGGCCTAGCTCGACCAAGTGACCTTTTTGTTAATTTTTTTTTTCTTCCCACCAGGTTGTAATTCGAATTTTAATTCTGTGTTAAATTGTAACAGCAGAATTAAAGCTCATTTGCTAGCACAATTAAATCCCATTTACTGGCATTCATTTCCAGATTGAGTGAGATCATTTGGCCAGGATAAATTCAAGAGTTCACAAACTGTTTTGAAGACAGAAAATTCCCATCAGTTCCTCTCTCTCGTTCGTATCCTGTTCTTTGGCCCTCTTTGCAATTTCGTGGTGACATCGACCAGGCACTATTTTAGCTCGCCGGAGGTTCCAGTGTGCAGATTCCGTCCGGTTAACCCGTTGTATCCTGGGAGGCGAACGTCCAAGAACACCTCAAGCACAGCTCGGTGAGGGGGCGAATTTGTCTTAAGGAGAGTGTGGCATTCACACGACTCGGGCAATCCAAGAAGATTTCTGTTTTCCGTTTCTGATATTATTGTTTGTTTCTGTTTTGTTTTCAAGTTCTGTAAATTTTGTATAACACTCCCTCCGTCCCAAATGATCTTCCCAATTTTTTTTGCCGTTACCACGAAGGAACTTTGAGCAATAATTTTAGGTTGATATGATTATAGTAATGAAGATCTAAAACATGTTATTGATACATCATCAATAATACTATCAATAACAAGTTTTAGATTTTCATTAGGCTAATTAAATCAATCTAAAATTATTGCTCAAAGTTCATTCACAGTAATCGCGAAAAGTGGGAGGATAATTTCGGGACGGAGGGAGTATGTAATTCAGACACAAGTTCCTCGACAACAACATGACTCCATACTTACCGGAATCTCCCAGGGGTGCATATCTCAACAATTCGTGCGAGTATTATGCATACGTACATTATGCATAATGAAATGGAAAATGAATATGGAACCTCTACATGAAACTATAGTTACAAAATAAAATCACTTCTGAGTCAATTTGCAAAGAAGATCACCTGAATAAAGTCGTGTAGGTGAGATCCGGTTAAACACGTTCATAGATCCCTGCACGAACTCCCCAAGAAGACAAACCCAACCACAAAAAAGGGACCATCTCATGGCTTTAAATGAGATTCAATAAGCAAAGCATTCAGCATAATATGAACCAAAGATTCATAAACAAATTCACTGTAATGCATCCCATCCATCGTGCATCCAACCCCACATTTCTCAGTTAGCGATCGAATATCAAGTAGCATAAGAGGGCCACCATAATGTCGCAAAAGCTTACTTCTAAAAACCTCTTTATTATAAGCATCAAACACTTCAGTTGACAGTTTCCCCCTCTTTTCCTCGGTATTCAACATTGCATTCACCAACGTAGGCATCCCAAGCCAAAACAAATGTGGTGACCGAACAGAAACCGACCCCAAAACAGGACTGTCAGTCCCCAAATCAACTGAAACCGAAAGCAAAGAAACCAACGAATCCCTTAACAACCCTAACGAAACACCATAATCCAAAGAACTGCTAACGTGTAACATATCCCACAATCCCGCCCCCATCACCAAAACATTAGGAGTAGTATTATTCTTCCTAAACCCAATGATTAAATCATTCAATTTAGTAACAAAAGGCGCCCAAACAAAACTCAACTTCAATCCAATCTCACTAACTACAATCTCATAATCACTATCCCTCTTAAACAAATCATCCTTAACAACCTCCATCTCTTTATCTCCCAATACCAAACTCAACAAAGAAACAACAATCGCTCTCGTCTGCGAGTCCCCTGCCACAACCATCCACGATCCATTAAACAGCTTCATAGCATCAATCTTACCCAATCTCGAAAACCCGCATTCGCTAACCACTGTCCTAGAATCATCCCATTTCCAATACCCATCAAAATGCAACTCATTACTTGAATTTGTACCACTAACTGAATCATGATTAAATACAATTTCATGGAGCAAGGGAATGCAAGGACTTGGGTCGGTAAAGTTTAAATCTATATACAGAGAGGGTAAAGTGGAAGTCTTGAAAGAAGGGAAGTAAGGGATTAAGTGAACACCTAATGCGAGTGTGATGAAAAGGGCGCCAATGAAGAAGATGAGCATTTTGTTCCGGCTGAGCTGCCGGCCGGCAATGTCACCGGGCAGAATTTGGACTACACATGCTGTAATTGCTTCCAATTGGGTTCCAAACATTGCTTTTCTTATTCGATTTTTGGGGGGATTTGATCGATCAGGAACCAGAAAAAGAATGATTCTTGACTGCAGTTTCTTGATTTTTAAGAAATTTATTGAATTTGGGGGTTAGGGTTTGGAGTTCGGTGGAAGCTGTTGGACTGAACTGTGAATGGAGAATAGTGGTTGAAGTTTGGTAATTGTTATGGATTAACAACAAGACAAGCCGGAGATGGTGAGAAAAGTGCGTGTTTGTGTGTGTGAAATGAGCGCAGTTTAGCTGATGTTGAGAGGTTTTACTAATGTACGCTTGTTGTAAGGTGTCGAATCATGCCAGCATATTATCAACTACTCCTATATTATTTATTAAATAAATATTCTTTTAATAAAGGCGGATACATAATAAAAAAAAGAACATGAAATCGAAATAAAAAAGAAGATGAAATGAAAGACAAGATACAACTAGGCGCAGTTCAGATTAACTTTTGCTCTGAATTTCTTGGCTCACTTGTTTATGTGTGCAATTGCATTAGTTAATTCATGAAGCAATATAGAATTCATGGTGTTTTTGTTTCATTGGGGAAGAAGATGTCAGCCGTTTGTTTGCTTCAGTCAATTTTTCTCCAAATAAAACTAAAATGGACAAGTAAAACTAAAATGGACAAGTAGGACTATAGGAGTTTGCACACTAATTAAAAAAAACTAGTAAATGTGTGGTAGAAAATGAAGAGAGGGAATGAGTGGAGTAAATAGTACTCCTTCCGTCCCGGACTAAGTACAGTTCTTAGTTTGATTTTACACGGAGATTAAGAAAAAGTAAATGTTGTGAGTATAAAAAGTAAAGTAGGAAAAAGTAGGAAAGGGAAAGTGGGTAGAAAATTTTTGTTGTGAGAATGATAAGTGGGTCTCATTGTTCATTTTAGGTAATAAAGCAACTAAGAACCTTAGTCTGGGACAAACTAAAAAGGAAACTAAGAACCTTAGTCTGGGACGGAGGGAGTAGTGTTAGTTGGATAAATTGAGTGGTGGAAAATGAAGAGAGAGAATGAGTGGGATAAATAGTAGTGTTAGTTGAATAAATTGAGTGGTAGAAAATAAAGAGGGAGAATGAGTGGGGTTGAAACATTTCCATTTTGGGCAGTCTCACTTTTAGTGGGACGTCTCAAAAGGGAAAGAAGTCTCACTTGCGCTGGGACGGAGAGAGTATATATACAGTAGTATATCTTTAAAAATTTGAGACCCTAAATGAATGTAGATTTTTGGGGCGGCTTCCATCGCCTACCCTTAGGCCGGCCCTGGTTCCTTACTACATCCACCCAATATAAATATAAATGTACATTTTTAAACCATCAGGCTTTAGCCTGGTGGGCCAGAGCTCATGGCTTCCAACCTGGAGGTCATGGGTTCGATCCCCCTTCCCCAGAAGTTAGAGAGAAGTTTTTCTCTCCCTATGATTTGTCTCCTAGGCGCTTCTGCTGATGATTATGTATTGAGTTCAACTATGAATTAAATTAAATTAGAAAAATAAAATAAAATTAAATGTACATTTTATTCTTGAATAAAAATAAAAATAAAAATAAAAATAAAAATAAAAATAAAAATAAAAATAAAAATAGACATTAATTACGGAACGGATGATAACACAGCTACTCTGCAACTAAACAGCACAATAGTTCAATCTGATACCAGAGCAATCCAAACAAATCTAATGGTATCAGATTTCGTCCTTAGCTTAATAACTTGAAATTGAAAAACAAAAGTAAAAGTTAGGTACTTTAAGGGTAATTTTGACAGATTAGTCAAAGCCAAAGACCCCAAAAGTTTTGAGATTAAAGCTTTGTTGTTGTTGTCGTCACTGAAAGAGTGAAAGTGGTAAAATACAACACACACACACACACACACACACCCGCGGCGTAACCTTAGCTGATAGTAGCATTCAAAAGCCAGTTTACATCTCCCTAAAACATTGTCCAGAGAAATTTGCATTCTCTGGTTTAATGACATCTTCTCATCAAACAAAGCGTGACAACAACTCATGGGAAAGCTGATATAAGATCTCTTGACAAAGAGCGCACACACACATACACGCACAGAGTTCAACTGATATCTATGAAAATGAGCGAGATCCCATCCTGATTAGGAGACTGAGTTTCCTCATCGAGCAGGAAACATTTTCAAAATCCAGTACGCTGTGAATTGGGATGACGAAGGATATCAGTTACTACCTCAATCAGACACGAGGGCCCTATGAACACATCACTCCATATGTTTCCGAATCTCCTAGAGGTGTGTATCCCAACCATAGCGGCCTTGACCCTGGCATCAGTCAAGATGGTAACAAAAGCTATATCGAAGGTCGGGTTTATGGTAATTTGGACAGATGGTGGGAGATTTTCGTGCAACTTGGAGTAGGCATCAAGCGTGGTATGATTATAAAAGTGCAATGGCTGGACGAGGATCAGTTGAACAACTCATAAGCCAAAACTGCACTTAAAGAACACACACGGACTGATAGTGTTGTCTTCAGTGTTACCCAACACGAACACCTAGACCAACATCACCAAACAAACAGAAGTATCTTAGCATCTTTTAAAAGGTTTTCTGATTGAAGATTAGAATGTTGTTAAATTGCAAAAACTTGTTGTTTTAAGATTAGTACTTGGTTCCACTGTTCTTAATCGTATTATCTATAAAGAAATTTTGGCCTTGTAACTCACAAAGAATATTCATAAACATCTTCTTTTGGGGCACCATCAAGTCATATCTATATAACGAGCAATGCTAGGGGAACAAAACAAAGTCACAAAATCATGCTCACACAATGAGGTGGCGATATTTTATTGGTTGTAGCGATAGTGGACCCGCCACACTCTAATTAAAAACACCAATAAAATCACTACACCTAAGATTTTGTGAGTGAGATTTTGTAATTTTTTGTGCCCATAGTATTATTCTTATATAACTTGAGAAAAATCAATATTTTTGTCTGGTTTATTTTTCCGCTCCAAGACTCTGTTTCAAAATATGGCCATTGAGAAAAATCAATTTTTTTGTGGCAATGTCGTCTTGTGTTACTGTTGGTGTTGTCCAACGTCAAGCATAACACCCGTGTAACTACTAATTACAAAAGAAAATCACATCTGAGTTACTTTGCAGCGAAGTTCACCTGAGCAACGTCGTGTAAGTGAGATCCGATTAAACGACACCAACCATCAATAGAATTTATCACGTCAGCCAGCACGTTCAGGCATACCAGCACGAACTCCCCAGGAAGTCAAACCAAAACACGAAAAAAGGGACCTCTCAAAGATTTTGATGAAATTCAATAAGCAATGAATTCAGCATGCATAATTTGAACCTAAGATTCATATTCAACTCCACTGTAATGCTATATAAAAAT
Source organism: Campanula takesimana (assembly GCA_026119855.1). NCBI lineage: Eukaryota > Viridiplantae > Streptophyta > Magnoliopsida > Asterales > Campanulaceae > Campanula > Campanula takesimana. Next base: position 376,678 of record JAOWBW010000078.1, on the reverse strand, counting down.
CCAACTGAGAAAACCTAGAAAACAATATACATTTAATTTAGACAGTACTCCCCTATACATATGGCAAAAGCAAAATAAATAATGGGTTTTGGTGCAATTGGCAAAATCATCAAATCTCCTTACTTGTCCTCTGACCAAGCAAGTGAACGAGGAAAAGATGAGCAATGAGACATATAATAATGATGCAACAAATCCCTGAATATGAATTTGATGGTGATTCTGATGAGTGGTGGCGGTGGGGGAATATTGGCCAAAAACCACCTCTGCCGCTCCAACCACCCCCTCCTCCGCTCCGACGGCCGCCTCCTCCGCCACCACGGCCGCCTCCTCCTCCGCCACCACGACCGCCTCCTCCGCCACCACGGCCAACAGCAAAGTCTAGCAGGGTAACCATCGCAATAAAAAATACAACCACGATTAGTTTCGTTCTCATCATCTCTGATCTCTAGCTCCGATCCACACCAACCCAAAGTATACGTACGTCTACGACAATTTTAAAGATTCTGATCGTGAATTACAAACAATAAAGGCAGAAAAATCATGTATTTAATGTTGATGTAATTCTCAACATTTAGGTCATGAGAAAAGTCATGTATCATGTATTTATGTCGATGTAATTCTCATTATGTAGGGCATATCTTTCCGGTATACGATATTAAGGATATATACCGACCCGACCCGGATCCAACCCGAGCTACATCCGGTCGACCCATTGCCTAGGGTTCCTAGGTTTACTTGTTCTCTACTCTTTTGATATTCCTTGTATCTTGATAATTGTTAGAGAAGAATGTGACTTTGAAAGTCAAATAGAAAAGAAAACAAAGAAGAAGCAGCACATGAAGCATGATCCGGTCGGGTGGCAAGATAGGTGCGGTCGGACATGGTGAGGTCCGGCCGTCCATCCGGACCAAGGTCAAGACCCGGTCAGACCATGGGGTTTCGGACCTGATTTGGTTTTGCGCTGTTCTGGCTTTTGTGGAAAGTAAATTAAGTCCTTTTGGGATTTGATTTAGGACTCCTTCTGTCTTTTGGTTTAGGTCTCTAGCCTTTAAATACTAGTTGTAAATTAGTGTTCTCTGCGCGTGATTCAATGACATAGGGAGAGAGATCAATAATTCTAGATCTAGGGTTTTGCATAGGTAGGAACTTTGTGATCAAAGTTCATGCAAACATAGATTAGTGTGATCATCTTCTTGTAATTGTTTCTCTGTCATAATAATATCTGTTTCCCTTTGCCCGTGGACGTAGTCAATAGGTTTTTGGTGAACCACGTAAATTCTGTGTTGTTGATTTGCGTTCATTATTATCTGCTATCTCTTGGGTCTGATTTACTAATAAGTGGCACCAGAGCCTGGTTAGTTGAGAAAGATCAGGGCATTCCGCTGCGGTAGAAGAGATGGATTTCGGGATGGACCAGAAAATCGACAAGTCTGACGGGAAGAACAGATTTATTTTATGGTAGAAGATTATGCATTGGGCGTGCAGATCGCGTGCAGAAAATGTGCAGTTCGCGTGCAGTCTTGGTGCAGGTCGCAGTTTTGGTGCTAATCGCGTGCAGTTTTTCGTGCATCGCACGTGTAGTGTCCGTGCAGAAATCTGGGTGTCTAGGTTGGACACATCTGGTATTGTATTCTGTTTCCTCTGACATATTTGAGTTTGGAATTTTCCTGGTTATTCTGAAACTCTTCACTGTAGAGGATCGAGAATTAATAAATCTGAGAGCAGTCAGCGATTGTTCATCTGTGCTAGCAATAGCAAATCTGGTAGATCTAAATCTGAAAGTTCGTCTGGTGTTCGTTGGTGATCAAAGAACGCATCTAGAACGTGTCGGTGTCTGGTATCTATATCTGAAGACGGAGATCTGAAGCTAGGGTTTTGTGATTAAAATTTAGCTATCTGGTATAATCTGAAGATCTAACATCTGGTGTAGTCTATTCTAGTGATTTAGAAGTAGATAAAAAATCTGTATTGCGTGAGGCAATAAATCTGCTATCTCTTGGGTCTGATTTACTAACAATAATTATTGTAGAGGTTAGATTTGTATTTAGATTAGGCAACTATTATTTTGTACATAATTAGGACACTACCTCTTTTACTATATAATCATCTATTGTGAATACAAGAAGCAACTTTTGCTATTATCATATGGTATAGAGCAAGAAAAGATCCAATCCTACCTCCTCCTTTTCGGCTACCACTCAACCTCCCACCGCCGCCGCTTCTTTGCCATGGCCGGCTCCACATCCACCATTCCCAACTCGGCTGAGCCCGACCACCCCTCCTCCTTGTCAACCTCTCTAATTGCCGCATCTTAACTCCCCTAACCTATCTCACTTGGCCTCTCAAATCACCTCCATCCTCTTTGGCCTCGACCTTCTCAAATTTGTCGATGGTTCTCATCCTAAACCTGACGACAACCTCACTATCACAACCCCACCCGTCGATGCTACTGGTGACTCACCCGCCAAACTGGCCACCACCACTACCACCCCCAATCCTGCCGCCACCACCTGGAGCCAGGATCGCTTAATCATTGGTGCTCTCATCGGAACCCTAGACCCCACTGCTGCACCTCTCGTCAATCAAGCCGCTACCTCCCATGAAGCTTGGGAAATTCTCAAAACAAACTATGCCAATCCCTCTCGTGGCCACATTCTCCAAATCAAAGGCAACCTTGTCACCCTCACCAAACAAAACCTATCTCTCACCGACTACATGCAAGCCATTAAATCCTACACTGATAAGCTAGCAATTCTTGGCAAACTCATGAACTCTGAAGACATAATAGCCAAAATCCTCAAAGGCCTTGATTATAAACCATAAAAACCCATTATTGATTCCGTCCGTGCCCGTGACACCCCTATCTCTTTTGATGCCCTTCATGAAAAACTCATCCATCATGAACTCACTCTCAAACAATCAACTCCCCCACCTTCATCATTCCCCACCACTTCCATGACCGCCCACCACCAATCCAACTTCTCCCAACATCCCCCCAAACCCGCCTCCCACAATTCCTTCGCATCTGCCACCTCTTCCAACAACACCACCACCACCTTCAAAGGTAAGTGTCACGACCCGAAAACTAGGCTCTATTTTATTAGTAATAAATAATTATTATTTACTTATTTGCTTATTTATTTATTTAAATTATTATTTATTTAAATATTTATGTGTGCATTTTATGTTTCATAATAATTTATGCCTAGCATTTTATTTGGGTTAGTGTAGTATTGTTGGGTCTTAATTATTAGTGGGGAGTTGTTTATATTGGGTAGTGTAGGGGAGGGGCCCTAAATGTAACATTTCAAAATAATCCCTCCCCACTCCCTCTCTTCTCCCTCACCCTATCACCCTCACTCACACTCCACCTCCATTTCCCAGCTCATTTCTCTCTCTCTCTCCATTGTCAAGAAGGGTAAGTTCTCCTCTCCCTTCTCTCTTCATTTTCTTCCTCTTCCTCTCATTATCTCTCATTTCTCATAACTTGAAACTTGTTTAGATCGTCGATAGGATCGTATGAAGCCAAAAATATTTGAAATCCATCATCTTTGAGAAATCTCAAGTAAGTTACTTTTCCCCCATTTCTATGCTAAAATGTTCATATCATGTTTATATAATGCTTGATGTGTTATATTTGAATTTTGGTTGAGTTTGGAATTTATTTGGAATTTATTTTGAGTTTTGGTTAAAAAGGGTGATTTGTTGAATGATGGGATTTGATCTTAGTTTTGGTTGATGATTGGTGTTGTTAAGGTCCCCCTTTTGGTTAGATATTGTTTGGGTACCTTATGGATCTTGTTGGTTGTGTTTGATTTTGAGGATTGGTGAAAATGGTGAGAATTCTTGTTGAACCCAGCTCTATTTTCCCCGCTTGAAACCAGACCAGGCGCCCGCCCGGGTTGAACCAGGCGCCCGCCTGCACCCCCTTTTCCAGCGGCCAGACCTTCTGGGCAAATGAGCGCCCGCCTGCCCTGCCCGAGCGCCCGCCCGTCCGCCTGCTTGGAATTTTTGCCCTTTTGCTTGGTTTAGGGCTAATGACTTAACTAGTTTAGGTTTTATTCTTTTAATTAACCTAAGTTAACATCGTGGAACACTTTATTAATTGGACTTGATTCTTTTGTGAATAAATATGTTATGGAATTTGATTAAATATCACTTTGGGAATGTGGTCCATAATTGATGTGTGGTTTTGATTGGTTTACCTTTGTGGTGATTTAATTGGAATGGTTCCCTACTTTGGAACCTTAAGTTGTTTAATTAAGCTAGCATATATTACTTAGCATTTATTTGAAAGTCCAGCTGGTATTTGTGATTGTGTCGGGCGATGCGAGATATTATGATGGCACCGGCCAAGTCCATTATGGTGTCGACCATTGTTTTGCCCTTATTTTTCCTCTTCCAGATTGGCCTTGGTTGAGACGTTTGGGGCATGACTTTGTGGCATGGCTCCCGCCCTTTATGGCACATTACTCTGTTATTGGTTCCGGTACCGGGGATTTCTCTTCAGCTTTCATGCTATTATGAAGATGATGATTTGTTGATTATTGAAGCTGCGCAGCGACCTTTATTTGGTTATATCAGTTTGGGAAAACCTTGGCTATATCCTTTGTTATGTGTTTATTTCCGCTGCTATCTATTATGTGATAAATGCTATGTGCTAAGTGATAATTATTATTGTTTATTGCTTATTGCATTTAGCATGTCATGTAGTTGCATTAGTAACTTATTGAGATTTATCTCACCCCCTTTTCTTTTGTCTTTGTTTTTCCTTAACCCCCCCCCCCCAGGAGGAAAGGATTAGACTCGCTGATCACGAGACAGGACGTCGCGAGGGTTGAGCTTTTGGGGCAAGTGTACATTGATGGGTTTACATTATATAAATGTGTAACCTGTTTTTGGGAATAGTTGTACCACACTTCGACGTCACTAAGAATTGTATATTTTATTATTTTGTAGTGTGAGCTTATGGGGCTTACACTAGTACATTGTTGTTATTAAATTGTTTTCCAAAACCTTGTGTTACCATCTTTTGGTATGAAATGGAATTTTTATCTCCAATATTTTGGTATTTTGATTAGTAAGTCGACGTCCAGCTCGCGCACTCCGGGCCGCGGGTTCGGGGCCGCGACAGTTGGTATCAGAGCTATGGTTTAGCTCTAAGTATAAGTCTAGGTGGACTAGTATGACCTAGGTGGGTAGTTGTGTTCGGAGTGAGTAACGGTTGATATTTTATGCAGGTAATTGTTCTCAATGGCTAGAAGAAGTACAGGTGAAGGTTCTAGTGGGGCTCAGAATCATAATGATCTTCGGGAAGAGAACCGTGCAATGTTTCAGGGCATGTTTGAGGCGGCCATGAAGGCTATTCATGATCAAGGTCCAAGAGAGGAGTATGTGCCACCTCCACGTTACGGGTTGGAGCAGTTTCTGAAATTAAAACCAAGAGAGTTTGACGGTGAGCCCGATGTGAAGAAGGCCGAATTATGGGTCGAGTCAATGGAGAAAATCTATGATGTGTTTGGGTGCACGGACGAGGATAGGGTCCGGTTTGTGGCTTATAAGCTTGTGGGTGCCGCCGAGCATTGGTGGAAAGGAGTTAAAGCTAGTTGGGATGACACTCACACAGTGTATGCTTGGGAATTGTTTGTGCGGAAATTCAAGGAGCATTTCATTCCGGTGGTGGATCAGAACCGAAAGGAGATCGAGCTACTCAACTTGGAGCAAGGTTTATTGTCTATAGCTCAATACTCGGCTAAGTTCACAGAATTAGCCCGGTATTGTGACTATCTTGTGAGAACTGAGGAGCAGAAAGCTATGAGGTTCATCCGGGGTTTGAAGACTTCTATTCGGACTCAGCTTATAGCCCAGAGGATTGTGACATTTCAGGATGCAGTAGACCGTGCCTATCTTATCGAGCAAGATATTGGGGAACATAAGAGGAAGACCGAGGTAGCTAACCCAAGTAAGCAAGGAGCGCAGGGCAAGTCACAACCAAGGATTGATAACCGAGGTAACTTTGGGGGACAATCTCAGTTCCGAGGGCAACCGATCCCAAGGAACCCGGGTACTACTTCCGGGAACCAAGGGAACCAAAACAGGAGACTTTGTTTCCTATTGCCAAAAGGAAGGCCATTTAGAGGACCGTTGTTGGAAGAAACAAGGAAGGTGTACCAATTGTGGCCAAATGGGGCATTATGTAAGGGATTGTCTGAGGAATAGAGGTCAACCGACTGGGTTAGGAGCTGGGGCTCCTCAGGGTCAGAAAAGGGATGCTACGGGAAAGGCCAAAGTCCAAGGAAAAGTGTTTGCAATGAATCAACAACAAGCCACGGATGATCCCACAGTGATTGGAGGTATTATTTCTATATCTAGTGTGAGCGCGCGAGCGTTAGTAGATCCAAGATCATCTCATTCATATATTTCTGTGCAATTTGCTTGTTTGTTAAATGCTGCATCGGAGTCTTTTCCTTATGTGTTAGAGGTGTCAACTCCTATGGGAGAGTGTTTGGTGACTGATAGAGTCTTTTGTGCTTGTGACGTGCTTATATGTGGTCATGTCCTGTGTGCGGAATTGGTAGTCCTTCCTATTCAGGACTTTGATGTTATTTTGGGTATGGATTGGTTGAGCAAGTTTCATGCCTCTGTTGATTGTCGTAGGAAAGTTGTTACTTTTTCTATTCCCGATGTGCCTAAATTTGTTTTTGAGGCTATGCCTTTTGGTAGAAATTTTCGTATCATTTCTTATGTGAAAGCGAGAAAATTATTGCACCGTGGTTGTGAGGGGTATTTGGCTAGTGTTCTTGATACTAAGAAAGAATCCCCTAGTTTGGAGAGTGTTCGGGTAGTTAGGGAATTTCTCGATGTTTTCTCTTCTGAATATAATATGCCTCCCGATCGTGAGATAGAATTTTGTATAGATCTTTTGCCGGGTACAGCTCCGATTTCCAAGGCACCGTATAGGTTGGCTCCCGCAAAATTGAAGGAACTAAAGGTTCAGCTGCAAGAGTTACTTGATCGAGGGTTTATCCGCCCTAGTGTTTCCCCGTGGGGAGCACCGGTTTTGTTTGTGCGGAAGAAAGATGGTTCGTTGAGATTGTGTATTGACTACCGAAAGTTGAATCAGGTTACCGTGAAGAACAAGTATCCTCTACCTCACATTGATGATTTATTTGATCAGCTTCAAGGCTCAGTTGTGTTTTCGTTTTCTAAACTTGATTTGAGGAGTGGGTACCATCAGTTGAAGATTCGAACGGAGGATATTCCGAAGACTGCCTTTCACACTCGGTACGGTCATTATGAATTCTTGGTTATGCCGTTTGGGTTGACTAACGCGCCTGCTGTGTTTATGGATTTGATGAACCGGGTTTTCCATCCTTATCTTGATTCGTTCGTGGTGGTCTTTATTGATGATATACTCGTCTACTCTATATCTAGAGAGGAGCACGAGCAAAACTTGAGGACAGTTTTATCCGTTCTTGTGAGGGAGAAATTATTTGCGAAGTTTAGTAAATGCGAATTTTGGCTCGAGAAAGTGTCATTTCTGGGTCATGTTATTTCTAAAGATGGGATTTCGGTGGATCCTTCAAAGATAGAAGCCATAGTGGATTGGAAGAGACCCGAGTCAGTGACCGAGATCAGAAGTTTTCTGGGTTTAGCCGGTTATTACAGAAGATTTATTGAAGGGTTTTCGAGGATTGCTACTCCGATGACTCAGTTGACCCGGAATAATGTCCCGTTTGAGTGGACCGAGAAATGTGACAAGAGTTTCGAGGAATTGAAGAAGAGGTTGACTACCGCACCGATCTTGACCTTGCCTAATGGTAATGATGATTTAGTAATTTATAGTGATGCTTCGAAAGAGGGTTTGGGTTGTGTTTTGATGCAGAACAGGAAGGTGATTGCCTATGCTTCGAGGAAGTTGACCCCTAGTGAACAGAATTACCCGACTCATGATATGGAGTTGGCGGCGATAGTCTTTGCGTTGCACAAATGGAAGCACTACCTTTATGGGGCGAAGTTCGAAATTTTTACCGATCACAAGAGCTTGAAATACCTTTTCTCCCAGAAAGAGTTGAATAATAGGCAACGCCGATGGATGGAATTGTTGAAGGATTATGATTGTACGATTTCCTATCACCTGGGAAAAGCAAATGTTGTTGCCGATGCGATTAGTAGAAAATCTTATGTGGCTTCGATGATGGTCCGTGAGTGGAAGATGCTTGAGGATATGCGAGATTGGTCTCCTCGTGAATCGAGACATGGGGCTATTTTTGCGAATATTAGGGTATCTCCGACCCTAATTCAGAGGATAAAGGAAGCTCAGAAAAAAGATCCCGAGTTGGTAAAGATAATGGGTAAATTGAAGGAAAAGAACTTCGAGGATTTTTCTTTGAGTTCGAGTGGAGTTTTGACTTTCCGTGATCGTTTGTGCGTACCGGATGTTGGTGGAATAAAGAGGCAAGTCTTAGATGAGGGTCACAAATCGAGATATACTATTCATCCAGGTAGTACGAAGATGTATCAGAATCTGAAGCAACATTTTTGGTGGAATAAAATGAAAAGAGAAATAGCGGAGTATGTTTCGAAGTGTTTAACTTGTCAACAGGTCAAAGCCGAGCATCAGAGACCCGCGGGACTACTTCAGCCGTTAGAGATTCCCGAGTGGAAATGGGAGCATGTGACTATGGATTTCGTTACGGGACTACCTCGTACCCGTAGGAAGTATGACAGTGTTTAGGTGATCGTGGATAGACTGACCAAGAGTGCACATTTCTTACCTATTGACATTAGGTACTCAATGGAAAAGCTTGCGACACTTTACATTGATGAGATTATGAGATTGCATGGGGTTCCGGTTAGCATTGTGTCAGATCGAGACCCGAGGTTTACTTCTAGATTCTGGAAGGCGTTTCAAGAAGCTTTGGGTACAGACTTGCGATTCAGTACAGCTTTTCACCCTCAGACCGACGGTCAATCCGAGAGGACTATTCAGATTTTGGAGGATATGTTGCGAGCTTGTTCGATAGACTTCTCTGATTCTTGGGATTCGCACCTACCGTTAGTGGAATTCTCTTACAACAACAGTTATCAGGCTAGTATCGAGATGGCACCGTATGAGGCCTTGTATGGAAGGAAATGTAGATCGCCTATCTGTTGGGATGAAGTTGGTGAAGCGAAGATCGTGGGTATTGATTTGCTTCAGGGTTCAGTTGAGAAAGTTAGAGTTATCCGGGATCGATTGAAAACAACCTAGAGTCGACATAAGAGCTACGCAGACAACCGAAGGCGAGATCTTAGTTTTCTGACCGGTGATTTTGTGTTCTTGAAAGTATCTCCGAAGGTGGGTATTCGTAGGTTTGGGAAGAAAGGCAAATTGGCTCCGAGGTTTATAGGTCCGTTTGAGATTTTGGGGAAGGTTGGGCTTCTTGCTTATCGACTTGCGTTACCGCCATCTTTGGACCGGTTACATAATGTTTTTCATGTTTCTATGCTTCGGAAGTATGTTCATGATCCATCGCACGTGTTACAGAGGATACCGGAGGATATTGAGCCCGATATGACCTGTGAGGAACGACCGGTTCGGATTCTTGATTCCAAAGTCCAGGTGTTGAGGAACAAGAGCATTGCGTTGGTTAGAGTCCTTTGGAGGAATCATAATGTTGAGGAGTCGACTTGGGAGCTTCGTGATGAGATAGAGAGGAAATATCCGTGGCTTTTTAGTTCGAGTAAGTCTCGTTAAAATTCGGGTCGAATTTTCTTTAAGGGAGAGTGAATGTCACGACCCGAAAACTAGGCTCTATTTTATTAGTAATAAATAATTATTATTTACTTATTTGCTTATTTATTTATTTAAATTATTATTTATTTAAATATTTATGTGTGCATTTTATGTTTCATAATAATTTATGCCTAGCATTTTATTTGGGTCATTTGGGTTAGTGTAGTATTGTTGGGTCTTAATTATTAGTGGGGAGTTGTTTATATTGGGTAGTGCTGGGGAGGGGCCCTAAATGTAACATTTCAAAATAATCCCTCCCTACTCCCTCTCTTCTCCCTCACCCTATCACCCTCACTCACACTCCACCTCCATTTCCCAGCTCATTTCTCTCTCTCTCCATTGTCAAGAAGGGTAAGTTCTCCTCTCCCTTCTCTCTTCATTTTCTTCCTCTTCCTCTCATTATCTCTCATTTCTCATAACTTGAAACTTGTTTAGATCGTCGATAGGATCGTAGGAAGCCAAAATATTTGAAATCCATCATCTTTGAGAAATCTCAAGTAAGTTACTTTTCCCCCATTTCTATGCTAAAATGTTCATATCATGTTTATATAATGCTTGATGTGTTATATTTGAAGTTTGGTTGAGTTTGGAATTTATTTGGAATTTATTTTGAGTTTTGGTTAAAAAGGGTGATTTGTTGAATGATGGGATTTGATCTTAGTTTTGGTTGATGATTGGTGTTGTTAAGGTCCCCCTTTTGGTTAGATATTGTTTGGGTACCTTAGGGATCTTGTTGGTTGTGTTTGATTTTGAGGATTGGTGAAAATGGTGAGAATTTTTGTTGAACCCAGCTCTGTTTTCCCGGCTTGAAACCAGACCAGGCGCCCGCCCGGGTTGGACCAGGCGCCCGCCTGCACCCCCTTTTCCAGCGGCCAGACCTTCTGGGCAAATGAGCGCCCGCCTGCCCCTGCCCGAGCGCCCGCCCGCCCGCCTGCTTGGAATTTTTGCCCTTTTGCTTGGTTTAGGGCTAATGACTTAACTAGTTTAGGTTTTATTCTTTTAATTAACATAAGTTAACATCGTGGAACACTTTATTAATTGGACTTGATTCTTTTGTGAATAAATATGTTATGGAATTTGATTAAATATCATTTTGGGAATGTGGTCCATAATTGATGTGTGGTTTGGATTGGTTTATCTTTGTGGTGATTTAATTGGAATGGTTCCCTACTTTGGAACCTTAAGTTGTTTAATTAAGCTAGTATTTATTATTTAGCATTTATTTGAAAGTCCAGCTGGTATTTGTGGTTGTGTCGGGCGATGCGAGATATTATGATGGCACCGGCCAAGTCCATTATGGTGTCGACCATTGTTTTGCCCTTATTTTTCCTCTTTCAGATTGGCCTTGGTTGAGACGTTTGGAGCATGACTTTGTGGCATTGCTCCCGCCCTTTGTGGCACATTACTCTGTTATTGGTTCCGGTACCGGGGATTTCTCTTCAGCTTTCATGCTATTATGAAGATGATGATTTGTTGATTATTGAAGCTGCGCAGCGACCTTTATTTGGTTATATCAGTTTGGGAAAACCTTGGCTATATCCTTTGTTATGTGTTTATTTCCGCTGCTATCTATTATGTGATAAATGCTATGTGCTAAGTGATAATTATTATTGTTTATTGCTTATTGCATTTAGCATGTCATGTAGTTGCATTAGTAACTTATTGAGATTTATCTCACCCCCTTTTCTTTTGTCTTTGTTTTTCCTTAACCCCCCCCCCCCCAGGAGGAAAGGATTAGACTCGCTGATCATGAGACAGGACGTCGCGAGGGTTGAGCTTTTAGGGCAAGTGTACATTGGTGGGTTTACATTATATAAATGTGTAACCTGTTTTTGAGAATAGTTGTACCACACTTCGACGTCACTAAGAATTGTATATTTTATTATTTTGTAGTGTGAGCTTATGGGGCTTACACTAGTACATTGTTGTTATTAAATTGTTTTCCAAAACCTTGTGTTACCATCTTTTGGTATGAAATGGAATTTTTATCTCCAATATTTTGGTATTTTGATTAGTAAGTCGACGTCCAGCTCGCGCACTCCGGGCCGCGGGTTCGGGGCCGCGACAGTAAGTGCCAATACTGCCGCAATAATGGTCATGTTATCTCCCAATGTCGCCAGTTTCAGAAAGCCTATCCCAATGTTACATTCCCTTCTCCCTCCGCCACTAACCGACCAAACTGATCCTCCTCAACCAACCCGCAAGCTCACACCGTTGCCACTACATACCGGCTCCCCCTCCTTCTTGGCTTGTTGACAGCGGTGCTACGAATCACATTACTAATAATCTCTCCAACCTTGATCTTCACACCCCCTACAATGGCAGTGATGACGTAATCGTTGGTGATGGTTCCTCTCTTCCCATATCTCATATAGGTTTTTTCTCCATCACTTCCTCTCTTTCTTCTCTTTATTTTCACAACATCTTGCATGTTCCTCTTAGTTCACGTAACATTCTTTTTTTCTCTCAATTTTGTCGTGATAAAATTGCAATTGCTGAGTTCTCACACTCTTCTTTTCTTTTCAAGGCCAAAACAACGAATCAAATCCTTCTTCATGGCACAATTGAACATGGAGTCTACCTGTGGCATCCTCCTCCCATTCAAGCTCACCCTGGCATTGTCTCCACCTCTTCGTTTTGGCATCATAGATTAGGACAAACCTCCCTCCCTATTCTTAGTTTATTACGCAAGTTTTTTTACAGTTTCTTCTAGTTTTCCTCCTTGTAACTCATGCAATATTAATAAAAGTCATAAACTTCCTTTCTCCACTTCCACTCTTATATCTAAAGCACCACTTTACATTATCTTCTATGATGTATGGACTTCACCGGTTCACTCTCTAGACCACTTTAAATACTATGTTATCTTTGTTGACCATTACACCAAATATATATGGCTCTACCCAGTCAAACATAAATCAGACACTTATCACACCTTTCTTCGCTTTAAAGCACTAGTGGAGAAATATTTCCGTCGCCCTATCATTCAATTCTACTCTGACAACGGTGGTGAATACCTAAAACTCACACCCTCTTTCTTACAAGAAGGTATTTCTCATCTCACAACCCCTCCACATACCCCCGAACACAATGGGTATGCTGAACGTCGTCACCATCACATTGTTGAAACTGGCCTCACTCTTCTCTGTCACGCCAATCTCCCCTTAAATCTCTGGCCATATGCCTTCACCACCGCCACCCATCTCATCAATCGCTTATCGACTCCCACTCTCCAAAATAACTCACCTTTTCTCCGTCTTTTTAAGACACCCCCCAATTACTCTAAACTCTGCAGCTTTGGGTGTTTATGTTACCCATGGCTACGTTCCTATACCCCTCACAAACTGGCTCCCAAATCCATCCCGTGCATCTTTGTTGGCTACTCCCCTACCCAAAGTGCATACTATTGTATTGACCCTCAAACTCATCGAGTTTACACCTCTCGTCATGTCAAATTCATTGAAACCGACTTCCCCTACTCCACTCTCACCACCAAGCTGCCCTCCCCCATCTCTATCTCCCCCTCGGACTGGACCTCCTTCTCACTCTCTATTATTCCCTCTCCAAACCCAACCCCATCTCCGTTAGCCCTCATCCCCCAACCCACAAATCTGCCTACTCCCCAACTCCATGATCCGACCGGACCTCCTCCCTCACCTGGTCGGACTCCCCTTAACCCTACTTCACCCACCCAAGCTCCGGTCGAACCCTCTCCTACACCCGGTCGGACTCCCCTAACCCTAATTCCCTCATCCAAAGATTCCGGTGCACCCTCCCCTACACCCGACTAGACCTTACCCCTCTTTCAAATCCCTCGGCTGACCCTGCCGCACCCCCTGCCCGCACCATTTCCACTCGTCTTTCATATGGCATCATTAAACCCAATCCCAAATATGCCCACTTATCTCAATTCTCCTCCCCATCGAGCTTGCCAACCACCACTAAATAAGCTCTCTCCATACCTCATTGGCGTGACGCCATGCTTGAAGAATATCAAGCACTTACCCGTAACGAAACTTGGTCACTTGTTCCTCCTTCCGCTGCTCACAATATTGTTGGTTGCAAATGGGTGTTCCATGTCAAGTACAACCCCGACAACTCTATCCAAAAATATAAAGCCCGCCTTGTCGCCAAAAGCTTTCACCAGCAACCCGGTGTAGACTACTCTGAAACCTTCAGCCCGGTTGTCAAAACCGCTACTGTTCGTAGGCTTCTATCCCTTGACACCACCCACAAATGGCCTCTTTGACAACTTGATGTCAACAATGCCTTCCTATAAGGTACTCTCTCTGAAACCGTCTTTATGACACAACCCCAGGCTTTGTTGATTCCACCCATCCTACCCATGTCTGTCGCCTCTCCAAGGCGATTTATGGTCTTAAACAAGCACCTTGTGCCTGGTTCAATAAACTTAATACATTTCTTCTTTCCTATGGCTTTCACCCCTCACTAGCCGACCCATCATTATTTATTCTCAACAAAACTCCGTCCCCCTATACCTTCTTATCTATGTTGATGATATCATTGTCACGGGACCATCCACCTCTGCTCTCACCTCCTTCATCACCTGTCTTTCCAACCGGTTTTCCCTAAAATCCTTGGCCCTCTTTCCTATTTTTTGGGTGTTGAAGTCACTCCCAATAAAGATGGTCTTCTCCTTTCCCAAACGAAATATATTCACGAACTTCTCACTCGTCATAAAATGCATGACTCTAAACCTCTTCCCACACCCATGGCGGTCTCGCCGCCTCTCCACCCCTCTACCGACACTCATGCTGTCAACGCCACTACCTACCGTGCTCTTGTGGGTGGTCTGCAGTACCTCTCATTTACCTGTCCCGACATAGTCTTTTTTGTCAACAAACTTGCTCAATTCATGCAAAATCTACAACACACCCATTGACTGGAACTCAAGAGCGTCCTTCGCTACCTTCATGGGACCATGCATCTCGGCTCCAGATTTTCTCGGCATCTCCTCCCTCTCTCCATGCTTTCTGTGATGCAGATTGGGCTGGTGACAAGTCTGATTATGTTTCAACTTCTGGTTTTCTGGTTTATTATGGTCGCAACCTCATTGTTTGGTCATCCCGCAAACAACGTGCACTGGCTCGGTCATCTACCGAGGCTGAGTTCCGTGCAGTCGCTGACACCACTGCAGAGGTCACCTGGGTTCGCAACCTTCTTATCGAACTTGGGTACTCTCCTCCTCACCCACCGGTTATTTACTGCGGCAATCTTGGTGCCACTACATACTCTGCCAACCCGATCTTTCACTCTCGCATGAAACATGTCGCTCTCTCCTTCCACTTTGTTCGTGAACAGGTCCAGTCTGGCTCTCTCTATGTTCAACACATCTCCGGTGACGATCAACTAGCTGATGTTCTCACCAAACCCCTTCCTCGGATACGCTTCCAGCATCTCATTTCCAAGATTGGTCTTCTCCAATGATCGTCCATCTTGCGGGGGCGTATTAAGGATATATACCGACCCGACCCGGATCCAACCCGAGCTACATCCGGTCGACCCATTGCCTAGGGTTCCTAGGTTACTTGTTCTCTACTCTTTTGATATTCTTTGTATCTTGATAATTATTGTAGAGATTAGATTTGTATTTAGATTAGGCAACTATTATTTTGTATATAATTAGGACAATACCTCTTGTACTATATAATCATCTTTTGTGAATACAAGAAGCAACTTTTGCTATTATCATATACAAGTCCTCTCTTAGAATTTTAATTTTGGGTAATGCTAGGGGTACAAAAGATGTTCACAAAATGATGGATACAAAGTGAGGTGACGATATTTTATTGGTTGCATCGATTGTGGACCCGACACACTTTAATTAAAAACACCAATATAATTTTAACACATCATTTTGTAAGCCATATTTTGTGGCACTTTTTTGTGACTTTATATTTACCCTTTAACTTTTGTGTAATATTAACTGTATTAAATTTTGTCTTTTTTCTATTTAATTAATAATTTAGGATAATTGTAGATGTTTTAATTAATAATTTAAGATAATTATAAATATTAAATCTAATATAAACGAACTACTCCCTCCGTCCCAGAGTAAGAGTCCCATTTTCCTTTTTGGTCCGTCCCAGAGTAAGAGACCTATTCCAAAAATGGCAAAGAATCTTTACTATTCATCCCACTAATTCTGTCTCTTACTTTACTTTTACACTCACAACACCAATCAACTTACTATTCCCTCCCACTCATTTTCTCGCCTACTTTACATATACACTCACAACACTTACATCACTTCCATAATTTCTTAATAAGCGTACAAATGGGGGGTGAGATTCTTACTCTGGGAAGAAGGGAGTATATCTTTTAGGAGATAGGATATGATAAAGAGCTAAGTGATAAAAGATCTTTAATAATATAAATTGAACAGAAACCGACCCCAAAACTGACCATTGGTAACTACGTAAGTTGATTGAAACCCGAAGCAAAGTGACCAAAAAATTACGCAACAAAGCTAACGAAAACCCGAGTTGTGATCTCCTGTATCATTTTTGTGTGCCACTCTATGTACTACTTGTAATCTAACCGTTCACATATTTGATAATATTAATATAATGTAAATCTCAATAACTGTGAGCCATTAGATCACTTGTGGTACATGAAGTGGCACACAAAAGTGGTACAGAGGATTTGGACTCGCGAAAACCCATAATCTAAAGCACCGCTAACGTATTTATATCCTTCAAATCTGCACCCATAACCAAAACATCAGAAGCTGTCTTAATCCTCTTAAACCCAATCATTAGTTTGGTCAAATTCATAATCAAAGGCGCCTAAACAAAATCCAACCTTGACCCTGCAACAGACCAGAAATTCATAGATGATTGTAATGGAAAATGTATATTCAAACTCAGCAAATTCGAGAACAAGAGCAGCAAGAACTACTACAAAATTAAATGAAAGAACAGCTACAATAACTACTAGTGAACTAAGAAGAAGAAGAACGTGTTTTTCCATGGCCAGTTGTATGTTGCATTATCGAGTTACAAATTCAACACGTTAAATTTTTTTGATATGTAATGATAAGCGTGTTGGTTGTTTTGGTTGTTGTACTGATAATATAGTTTTGAAAAAAAGTATTTACTAATATTTAATTTATTGCTATTGTAGGGGTTGATTCGTTTATATGTGTTTACTGTTTATATTTTCTTCTTCCGTAAATGATACAAGTTCTATTTATAATACAAGTTTGATATAAATGAAGGAAAATCGTCGTCGTGCATCGCATGGGTGTACAACTAGTTTAAGTGGTAAAAAAAGGTTCTTTGTTAATTATCGGTGCTTGGTGTTGGAGCATTTATCCCATATCGGGAATCAGTGGCGGATTTAGGATTTCCAAGCACCGGGTGCACAATTTACACTAAATAACTTCATACCAAAAAATTTCCAAGCGTCTACTAGGTTCACACCCCTTTTAGTTAAATTGCCACTCTAATTAATTTTTTTGGAGGTGCACTTAGTAAAAAAAAAAAAAAAAACTTTTTTTTAGTTAAAAAAAATTGGGTTGACCGGGTGCACGTGTACCCCCTACTGACACTGTAGATCCGCCCCTGTCGGGAATTAACTAGCCAATGCCTGACTATGTAAGGATCCAGGGCCACTCCTCCCATAGCCAATTGGTTTTGGGATGGAACCTTAGACTTTATCATGGTATCAGAGCTGGCGCGTAAGCCCAAGGTATTTAGATTAGAAATGTAGGCACACGAAATGAGAAATCAACAAATTACAGTTAATTAAAACCGAATGACAAATGATGTAATGAATACAGACAATTCTTAAGACTCGTCGTGTATCACTTGTTATATTTGTTGAGGCACATAGTTAAGACTCGTTTTGCATCATATTCAATATTCCTCCGCATTTTCTCTTTTCAACAAAGTCCAAACCATGATTTGAATCATCATGTGAACCTCGGTCTGAACGGTGGTTTGAACCACTGTCTAACTAATTTGATTTGATTTTGTAGTCCTTGGTTTGGTTTGAACTTTTAGGTGAGGTCAAAAGATGATTTTAAAACCGAATGACTTAAAAGAGGAATGTTGTTGCGTGCTACTCCACCTCATTAATTAAATGAATGTTCAAATTTCAAGAAACTTTGTCTCAAAATAAATGTTATTTTTAAAAAAATTACTAAATCCTCGTTAGTCATATAACAAGTTTTAATACACACTTACACTCATCATGCAAGATTAATAAGAGTTTTTATGTATTTATGTTATTTTATGCTTAACTTTTCTACAAATATCCCTCACAAAGTACTTACATTTGGACTTATATTTCGGATACAAATAGACAAGCCCGGTTCACGGTTCGCCAAAACCTAAAACCGTTTATAAACCGTTAACTCACGGTTCACGGTACAGTTTGCAATTTTACTTTATATAAATATTAAGAAAATTTTGAATAACATATTTTTAAAGGAATTAGGAGGCGTGAGTGGGACGAAAATATTTTTTGAAAAAAGGAACGGTATCCTTATAATATATTAATACTCGGTATTAAGCAAATTTAAATAGAGAGACACAACCAACCTTTCCCTTTTATAATTAAGGGGGAACATTTAGGAGCTGAGCAATGCTAGGGGCACAAAACAAGCTCACAAAATCTTGCTCACAAAATAAGGTGGCGAAATTTTATTAGTTGCATCGATAATTGACCCGCCACACTCTACTTAAAAACACCAATAAAATCATGACACCTAGGATTTTGTGAGCAAGATTTTGTGACTTTTTTGTGCCCCTGGTATTATTCTTAGGAGCCTTACCTCAAAAATTTCAAAAATATTTTGAATTTATACAATATGAATCGTCGGTCCAAACGGCCTATGAACCGTAAACCGCCGGTTCAACGTCTTCATCCGGTTTACGGTTTTCAACGGTTTATCAACGGTTCAAAACCGCCGGTTCATCCGATTCAAACGTGAACCGTGGGCATGTATAGATACAAAGCGGTGGGTTGTACATCGTACCCGACCCAAAGACTTCGGGTTTTCTATATAACCAGCTGCTTCAAAGAGACTTGACACTACACGGAACCGGAATTTCGGCCCCCTTCAGCAAATTGCCATCGCCGACGAATAGCAAATTCCGGCGATCATCCGAACTTCTCCCTCCATCTCTCTTTCACTCTATAATTTCACTCGAGTAATGTTAGTGTATAAATCAGTATAATACGGAGATGGAAAGAGGGACGGAAGCTCAAAAATACGTTTGGGAAGGTGCCATTCCTCTACAGATTCATCTCCACGACTCCGAAGTCACTACTCTCCCTCCTCCTCCTCCAGCTTTGGTATTTACTTCTCTCTCTATATCTCTCATTTGACTTCATTGATCGCTTGGAAGCAGAAATGAAAGCCCTAAAATATTGTCTGTTGAAATGGAAATCGTTTTTAATTGCTGTTATTACTTTTATTTTTTGATGAAATAAACTGGAAATTTTTGTTTTTCACTTGTATGTTTGGATTTGGCTATTGTAATGTTTGGGGGTTTGTAAATGTTTTGTTTAAGGTGGATTTTTGAATTGAACTTTACTAGATCGAATTTACTGCATTGATTTTAGGGATTGCACTAGCACAATGTGTGCCTCTGATAACAACTCAATTCCACTTAGCTTTTGTTCCTTTAATTAGCTGGTGGTTAGCTATGTGAATCCTTTTTTGGCCATTCGTAGAGACCAATGCGAAATCGTGAGTCAACCCTTTTCACTTGTATTCTCCAGAGTTAGTATTTTGGTCATTTGTAGAGATTACACCACTTCGCGACGTGCAATCTGTGGTCTACTTCATAGTCTAAAGCTTAAGTTTGTCTTTGGTTTTGGTTTTGGTTTTGATAGCTTATACTACTAGAGCAAGTCTTGGTCAGAATGTTACATAAAGTAGTCAAGATCTACAAGTTTATAGGTCTGGAAAAGCTAACCGAGAGTTAATTAAACTTCGTTTAAATGGTCGAGGTGATTTTGTAAAGCAAAACTAGGGCTTGTCCTATGGGATGGCGGGAGTCCGTATTTCTTCGTGCTTGGTTGTGATTGATTCACTTCATCGACTAAGACCCTATAAGTTGTATCTGTTGAATGCAAGTACAAGAAAGTAGAAAAGAAAATCCCTAAGTAATCTATTGTGACTTTTGGGATATATGTATTTGTTTAGTGACCAGGAGAGTTCTTTTTTAGGCTGAAGCTGCAGTGAAAAATTTTCAAGCTTGCAGGAGACAAATATTTGTAAGTCAAAAGACATATCGTCACTAGTTTTTCTTTATAACCAAAAATAATATTAGTAAGAAGAAACTAAATTGCAGTACTGATGAACAAGAAGTCCAACAATATTAAGAAGGAACGAATTGGTAAAAACAAAAACAAAAGATCTAAATGTGAGAAACAAAATAAGCAGCACAAATGAGCACCTGCTCTGATTTTGAGATAGATCGTCACGGGCCTTCGGGCTGGGAAATAGTATTTGGAACTGCTTTTGGCTATTTTGTTGGTTGGAAAGTGGCTGGGAAAAAGAGAGAGAGAGAGAGAGAGAGAGAGAGAGAGAGAGAGAGAGAATTGCTAAAAAGATAGAAGTAGGAATTTTTTATTAAGAATTCCCCAAACTCCCTAGGAATTTTTTTATTGAGAATTCCCCAAACTCCCTAATACTTTCTTTTCCTCATAACTTGGATGTCCATTCCATTATTCAACTTAGCCTTTTTATAGGCATTACAATGACTGCAAAATTAAATGACTAATAATATACTTATCCAAAAGAACAGTTAAAACTTATCCCAATCAATGATTGTTGGCTTTCCATCTCTTGTGCATGCATCATTACTCCCTCCGTTGACATCAAGCTTGTCCTCAAGTTTGAAAAGTGAGGTCACAACGCAGCAAAAAATTTCTAAGTTGCAACCATAGTTGTCAAAAGCATCGCCTGCCTCGCTTTTTTGGCCGCCTTTCGAATTCGTCGCTTCTTCCCCAACCAGGCGGGCGATGATCGCTTTTCTAGGAAAAGCAACGTTTTAAAAAAAAAGAGAAGCAAAAATGCGACGCTTTTAAGGAAAAGCGTGATAGTGGAAAAACTATTGCTGCTTTGTCGTTTTGTTGTCGAATTACGTCCTTTATTTATAGCAGTCGGCTAATTGTTTGTAGCCTTATTTCGCCTACTTTTACATATCCACGACTTGGACGATGAGGAAGATGATTATAGTGCTTGATTCTCTTTATGTCTGATTATGTTAAAGACTTCATGTTTATTTCAGTCTCAAACTAGCAGTCTAGTACTTATTTTTTAATTTGAACATAACTACTAGTACTCATCCGCCTTATTGTCTTGAAATTCTTAAGGGTTTTAATTATATTAATGATACTATTAAACGTGGGTGAAATTGTGATATTTATTTACTGTTTTATTCTAGTTAATAACATGGTTTAAGCTCTTTTTATGTGTTACATGTATATATGTACATATTCCTGATTTTAACTATATTTTTTCTATTTTCGACACTATTCGCTTTTTTGTTGCCCGCCTCTCGCCTCGCTTTTGGCCTCGCTCTGGTCCCTCTCGCCCGCCTCACGCTTCTCGCCTTTGACAACTATGGTTGCAACTTCATTGCAAAGGAGTTCAAAAAATTTGGTTGCTCATTAAAGATTGGAAGATGCACAGTGTTGAAGAAGATGTCGGCAGGAGGTGGTTCTGGAGGTGGTTCCCGTGCCCACGTCACCATAATTCCTTGGTCACAAACACTTGTGGAATGAACCTTTTGGCCATTCGCCACTGTCACGCAAGTTGTGATTGGATACCCGAGTAAACAAGTAGTTTTGAAGTCGATGAAATGGTGAATGCTCCCGCAATCGTTCATTCCAAGTAAAGAAGTTTTTGATAATTGTAATAGCACTTGGACTGTATTGTGGTGATGAAGGCCAGCCATGGTGCAGAAGGAAACAATAGGCTTCGTGTGGTTGTCAAATCCTCCTTCTTTCTTGTCATCTTCCGTGGAAAACAGTTTTATATGTGCGGGAAAAGTTAAGAGTGTCGGAGAAGTACTTGTGTGTGGTGTAGTGGAGTTACTGGTGGTGGTGGTGTTGCTGGTGGTATGTTTGAGGCCATAGGAGGCAAAGACGGCTGTTTGGACAGGGGGAATTCAAATTGTAGCACTTGGTCATTACCGCAGCGTGATTCATGGTAGCATATGTGTCCACCTCTTGGTAATTAGCAGGTGTGATTTCTACGGCTGGAGATATGCCTCTATCTTCAAGTAATTTTTCTATCATCATTTCCATACGGGTGATGGATTCCTTCATACTAGAAACATCCTCCTTTGATAAAAAATAATCGCCCATGACGCCGGCAATGGAACCAATGTTATGGGCTGATTTTGAGATAGATCGTCACGGGCCTTCGGGCTGGGAAATACTATTTGGAACTGCTTTTGGCTATTTTGTTGGTTGGAAAGTGGCTGGAAAAGAGAGAGAGAGAGAGAGAGAGAGAGAGAGAGAGAGAGAGAGATAATTGCTAAAAAGATAGAAGTAGGATTTTTTTTATTGAGAATTCCCCAAACTCCCTAACACTTTCTTTTCCTCATAACTTGGATGTCCATTCCATTATTCAACTTAGCCTTTTATAGGCATTACAATGACTGCAAAATTAAATGACATAATTAATGATTTTGAGATAGATCGTCATGGGCCTTCGGGCTTGAAAAGAGGATTTGGTATGTTGTTGGTTGGAAATGGCTAGTAAGAGAAAGAAGAAAACTGAAATACATAAAGGGATAGAAGTAGGAATTTTTTATTGAGAATTCCCCAAACTCCCTAGGAATTTTTTTTTTATTGAGAATTCCCTAAACTCCCTAATACTTTCTTTTCCTCAAAACTTGGTTGTCTATTCCATTATTCAGCTTAGCCTTTTATAGGCATTACAATGACTGCAAAATTAAATGACATAATTAATAATATACTTATCCAAAAGAGTAGTTAAAACTTATCCTAATCAATGACTGTTGGCTTTCCATCTCTTGTGCATGCATCATATGCTGTGAAGAAAACCATATTCCGAAGAACTGAGAATAAGATCTGTGTGGGGAACTCCAGGCATTCCACTCCACTCACAAGCATTAAAAGGTCCTGAACCATGTATGGCCTACACACCTACTATTCTTCCCAAGGCACGGAATGGTGCAGGGAGAAAGCCTTCTACGGACGATGGAAACACACATTAGCCCAAAATACTAAAAAGGTTACAACATAACCTCTACGCAACAGGTTAATGAAAATAGTCGAGGAAAAAGTACTCAAGCATACACACTATCTTTCTTGCTCAGGCCAAACATGTCCGAACTCCGAAGAGAGTGCCTTGAGATGTCTATATTTCGGCAGTAAATTATTCGCGTTCAACTTGTTAAGCACGAGATCCCATCCAAGGCAAAAGCATTTAGCTTGTAAGTAAGGTGGGTGTTCCAATAAATTGGGAAAAGGAAAATAGATATAAAGATGAGATATACTCAAGGATCCACTAAGTAGCAGTTGCATTAGGGTGCAAAACACTTCTCTCAGGGAGATCAGAAGGGGTATGCCATATCAAAGTTTCCAAGAGAAAAGCATATTTCTTCAACTCCCTTTCACTAAGATTCTGAAGTAAAGTGAATTCCAAGATGCAGGAGCTTTATGTGAGCTGGATAGTCTAAGCACGTGGGGATGCACTGTAGCCAGAGAAAAGCAACAAATCCAGAAATTTTCTAACAACCTAACTCTATCACTTTGCCTGAGTGAGTATCCCTGTTTCTTTCAATATCTGGCCAAACGAAGGGTGAGATGGTTCTGATTGAGGTTTTCCATAAAGAATATTAAAAGCTTTACAAAATATAGAACAAGGTTTTTTGATGAGTTTGAATGGATAAACCTATAT
The DNA here is from genome assembly GCA_026119855.1 of Campanula takesimana. NCBI lineage: Eukaryota > Viridiplantae > Streptophyta > Magnoliopsida > Asterales > Campanulaceae > Campanula > Campanula takesimana. Next base: position 352,985 of record JAOWBW010000078.1, on the reverse strand, counting down.
TTCTTATAGCCCTTTTGTTTTGAGAAAGCATATTATCTGTTCCGGACATTCCGGTTCACATTTTAGTTTTAACATGTTTCTGTTACTTCTTTATTGATTTTTTCTGCTGTATTTAATTCACTAGTCAAATTCATTGCATTTTCCGTTCATCTTTGTGCATAGTTTGTGGCATTACATTGTTGGAGCTTATTGATAGAAATAAATCCCAACGAAGTATGGTAATCCAATACAATCTATTTGCTAAGCTATCTTCACTAAATCCCTCTAAATATACTTGAAAATAGAGAATTAGTCGAATGCTGGTTTGTTTTTTTGTTTGAATGTGCTTTTGAGGCTTTCAATGTAGCACAGCATTGTGGAAGTTATATTCTTGAATTTTAAATATATATTGGTGTATTTAAACATCCATTGTCATTATGAAATTTCAGATCTTAGCTCCTCGGATAGGATACCTACCTCTCTTAGCTCAACAAATCAAACCATTCTTCAGTAGTGCACTACCTCCTGGTGTGGACACTATCTGGTTTGAATACAAAGGACTGCCTCTTAAATGGTATGATCTAATCTCCACTATATGGATGCATATATTATTTTCAGGTATATTTATTGCTTTCAAAATTTCATATTTGAACTATCATGTGAAGGAGGATATGATTCTGATGTTAATACAAGCAGCAGTAGAGATAAAAATGTTCCACATGAGGTCAACGTGGTATGCTGTCATGGTATCATGTTTTTGTCTAAATTAAAGGGAATTTTTATGTGGAACTATCAGAGGAGGAAACATGTCAGAAAGCTTAGATGATTGTAGTAATCTATGAACTGAGAGAGTAAAAAACGCAGAAGCAATTTCAGGAGGGTCTCACTGCATCATGCGGTTGTATGCCCATGCCATTGAAGCTATATTTTCATGAACTTATTTTAGTTCAACATGGTCAAAAGGAAGACTTGTCCTCGTACCACCGCCATGTGGATTATAGCTATTGAAATGGGCATCTGACTTCATATATACCAAATTAACATCACAATAAATTACTCTTTGCGGAGTTCGTTAAATATGGGAAAAACAATGGAGATTAGACGGACTAGACAAACTTGATAAGGTCTTTGGCACAAACTGTATGGCGAAAAGGAATGCATGACCCCACAATAAGTAGTTGGGACAAAGGCTGTTTAGTTTGCTTGGTTGAGGACAGTTTAGAACAAGTCTTGCATGAACAATTTAAGGATCACGTTGGTTTTTTAGTTCCTATGTCCTATGCCTTTTGACCCGTCTTAAGAGAATATGGATATCTACTCCCTCCTTCCCACATTGAAGAGGTACATCTCTTTGGCAAATTAGATATGGCATAATTCTCTAATACTCTTTAAGAGAATAAATATGGCAACTATCACTCATGTTGAGGCTCTATCATGTGCTATTTAACTGTTCTTTAGTATTTTTTTTTTAACCTTTTTCATTCCTTTCACATATTGTAACTGATGTATCCTCCTTTCAGGTATATACCTACAGGGGTTCTCTTTGATCTTCTTTGTGCTGAGCCAGAAAGACCTTGGAATCTGACGGTATTAATTTTTTCCCTTGGAATTTTTTATGGTTAGTTGTGCATGTTAATTGTAAGAATCACATTTTTACCCACATAGATTATGAAGAACATGTTTGATCCAGTGCTTCTGGCGAAATAAATAATACAGTTGAACCGCAAATGTGCTTAGGAAGTTTGATCCATTATGGTATGTTGAGAGATTGTAGCAAATTGGTAAGGTGGAATTGAAAATGGAGACTAGTTTTCCACTGATTAGTTCCTAAGAAGAATCGGAAAGTAGCAGAGGGATTAAAATGTCAAAATATACGGTCTTCTTATCTAACACAGCATCCTCAGGGAGATATGGGTTGTATTATCTTCGTTTTTTTGGATAACTGGTTTATGCTGAAACTTTTTCTTAGCATGGAATGGGGTTCATGTTAGCAAGCATGATTAGAAGAGATGACTAACAGCTCCTTTTGTCTCATCTGGAGTATTTTTATGGAGTGAAACATGAGAAATTTGAAGGATTGGAGCTAGCTAGGTACAGTGTTTAATGGGATCATGAGTGAGTGTGGTAGTTTTGGATGAAGTTGTTCTCTCAATCCACACAATTATATTAACATTCTTGGGGAAACTTCTATGTAGGAAGTTACATTAGGGTTTTTGTAGGCTCTTTGTCAATCGGTATAGTATTATACCGCTATATTTTATTTCCCGCGGTGCCAATGAACAGTCCCACCTATTTTTTTGGGCTTATATAAAATATGTCCGTTCTGTAAAAAGGCAATAAATGTGGTGTAGTCTTAAGAAGGTACTAGCAAGTGTAGCATGGTTGATAAAAACGTTGACTTGTCAAATGGGTCAGCTTTCTTTGGAGGATGGAGGGTGTTTTCAGATTAGTTTATACTTTTTAGTGCAAAGTAACGATGAATATCATTCGACTTGTCAATTTTTATAGTATTTGGAAGCAGCTCAATATCTTGGTGAGAAATCAGGATAATCACAGCATTTACTTTTTTGTTTATTATTCTGAAGCTGGGTATCCTGGATTTTTTAGCTGTCATGGTTATAACCAGAATAATGATGGAACAAGTTGTTCAATCTTATATGTGTGTGTTCCAGTAGTTTGCAGGTTGATCTGAGTAATTTTATATTTTTCTGCAGGTACATTTTAGAGGGTATCCAGGAAATATTTTGACTCCGTGCGAAGGCGAAGATAGTGTAAAATGGAGCTATATTAATTCATTGAAAGAGGTTGGAGCATAACAGATTTTATCAGTTGGCCTTTTACTATTCCAGTGCTGCACTTTTCTTTCTTGTTCGTTCTCTTCTGTGCAACATAGATGGTCAATATTCTAAACATCGAAATACTATTTATGCAAGCCGTAATTGACGTTTCTGGAATTTTGAGCAGAGGCATTTATAGATCTTTTTGCTATTGATTTAGCTATGCATTGCTTCCGTGAATTTGATGCTTGTTGCATGAATTGGCTGTGGATGCTTACAGCATTTATGTAATGCTGATTAAAGTAATTGACATATCATCACATTTGTCTGTCTACAGGCAGCATATATAATAAATGGAAACTGCAAGAATGTGATGAACATGTCTCAATCTGATCAGGTTGAACTTTGGCGCTCTATTCTGAATGGTATGCTGGCCAAATCTTTTGGAGACTACCCCTTGTTTAGTTTACTCGAACTATCTCTGCACATCTGCTATCACAGACGATGTTCTAGCGCAGATTTTGATTCTTTATGCTATTTTTTAGTCAATGATGAAGTTTATTTCATCATATCGACGAGACAGAAAATCCTGCAGTACCCATTACTGAATGTCTGAATCGATTATGTATTGATGATGAATAAAATCCTATATTTAACAGTTATGGCTATAGCTAGTTCATCAAGAGAAAGGTAAGGCAATGTGCTAAATACCTCTGTCAACATAATCACACGGCTGCACCAATTTGGAGAAAGTATAATGCTACTTGGATACTCATAAGTAGTTCAAATTCTTGATGAGCAGTATACATATTACCCAAGTTGGAAATGTTACTTCAAGGGATATTTTATTGCCTTGTTCCTCATGTCAAGTCCCGACTTCATGCAAATCTTGTGGCAGGTAACTTTGAAGCCTATATCCGAATTTCATCTAAGCTTAAACTTGGAATATTTGGAGATGAATTTTCAACAAAACTGAAGTCCTCGCGGCAAAAACCTACCGAGTCAGATGCTTCTATTGCACTTAAAGCAGGTAAAGACGGCATTCTTGAGTTTATATTAATTTCAATACAATATTAATAATTTGCACGGATTACCTTGACGTTACACGAGTCTTTCTTTTAAATTGTAGCAAGAAATAGTGCATTTATTTTCTTTCTGAGAATGAAAGTACGAAACTAATAAAATATATATAGAGCGTGAGGGATTGCATGAGACATACATTGTCCTGATTAATTCTGGCCCGTTTCAGTTCCTGAATGCCTTGTGTGGGTTTACTGAGCTCAATTCAGAGGATCGCATCATGATGGATTGTATATTTTGATGTAATATAAGACTATGCATTTGCACTTCGCTGAATTATGGTTATGGGTTTTCAGGGCTTTTGTTGAAATTAGAAATTTAAGGTCTTATTCGGTTAAACTAGTTAGGGTTTGAAGTGTGGTACAGGTAAAGTTGCTTACGTGTAACCTGGACGGGATTGAACAAGGGAAACAACCTTTCTTACTTCGAGACTAGCTCCCTCCTATGCGTCGTACTCCGTCATGTACTTACTATTAGCTTGCTACTTGGACAAAAATAGTTAGTTATTGATTGTCGGACTGAAGGAAAATCGTTTACACTTTTGTACCTTCCAAAACCAAAAGAATCGTTGGGTATTCAACCGTAGCTGGAAAGTTAAAAACTATACTTCGTCTCCCTAAATGAGTGTGCATCTTCTAGTGTAAGTTACTAGTCACCTTATGTATCTTTATGTCTTACTTTGCACTTGCAACACATGGTGTGCTCTTTGTATACAAACCAATTGCTATCCATTTATACTCCATTCTATATATAGAGAATCCTGTAGGTGACAGTATAGCTCAACATGTCTTGAACAACTTCTCAGAAGCACAACTGGAAGCTTCTTCATTAATAATTTGACCAAAGCCCCAACCACTCCTAGCTTAAGCTCGTCTCCTTTCTGCCTGTGTTTGTTACATTTGATGAAAAGAGCTGTGGCAGGAATCACCGACACTGATGAGCAAATTGATGATGGTGGTTCACATGAAGCAATGCAATGACTGAGAGAGTTTAGATGCTATGATTGTTTCTGTCTATAGACTTTCTTATGATGTTGGCGTCAAACAGAATCGGTTGCGGGTACTTGTCTCGAACTGGATCCGAGAAACTGTACTTGCACTCCGTTCATATAGATCCAAAAAGTGTGGATACTTGGACATGCCCATGAGTGTATATTTCAGACTCCATCAGCAAAATTTTAGTTTCTTACAATGGATATGGTACGAAAACTAGTGGAACACGTCAGACACTCAGAAATGTGGGTATCTGTTACTCCTCCGATTCAAATTATCTGTCGCTTTAGGAGTAAAAAAATGTTTCAAAATATCTGTCGCTTTACTATTATCAATGCACTTTTACCCTTTTGTCTCAATTATACCCTTATTAATGAAGGTGAAAGTATCTCTCATGCAAGCATTTAATCACACCTAGAAAGTTGAATTATGTAGGGGCAAATGGGTCTTCTTAACATGCATTAATTACATTTCTTAATATGTGTGAAAAAGTCTAAAGCGACAGATATTTTGAAACGGAGGGAGTAATAAACAGTTGACAGTTTAGTAGCTACATTCAAACATCATTGATTAAGGTCATGAGCTGGAGTATCTGCATTCCTCGTTGAAGAGTCAGACAACCCCCACCATTGCTTGTGAGGATCATGGTGGACGATAGGTATAGCGAGTCAAGTGAAGAGTCCATGTTACACAAATACTACCCATACTTGGTCTCTGATGATAAAAAGGGTCTATGCACAAACAAATTTATGAAGAAGAGGATGGAAAAGACGCCTAGAAGTGGAAGATGAAGCCGGTCCATTTTGTAACTAATGTCATTCCATCTATTTTTGCATAGGCAAGGATTCTGAATTTTGATCTATATGGATGTGAATACTTTTCTTAACGGAGCTTGTTAGTACTACATTAATTAAATTTCCCTTATTTGGTTGCATGTTGTTCTCCTCAAAACTTTCATGTGCTTGTTAATTTGGTCGCCTGATCTTTATATCTTATTGGTTATGACCTCTGCTCAGGTAGAGTTCCAGTTCGCCTGTATCTTTGGTGTGTCGAAGATGATTTTGACGATTTAGAAGATGTATCGTCTTTTGAAAGCTGGGACAAAATCTCTTACATAAATCGGCCTGTTGAGATCGATGGAGAAGGTATGCTGATGTTTTTTACTCCCTCCGTCCCAAATATGTCATACTTTCTATTTTGGGCCGTAAATTAGGAAAGAATCTTAGTGAAATTTTACTGTTGTACATGCAACATACAAATAAGTAAAACACATTTCTTAATAACGTTGGCAAGTCAACTGGGACATCAGTTTTGGGACGGAGGGAGTATTAGTTTGAGAGAGTTTGAAACTCAGGTGTTTGGTTATAGTCACAAATTCTCATAAAAATTTCTTAGTTTACTAGATCGTGATAATTGGAGTCAATTTTTTTTTTATTTGCTCAAAGAAAGAATCCACAAAGGGATTATATTTCGCATGTGTAGCTTTAATTTCTTTGACTTCTAGATAACCTAGCTTTATTTTCTTTCTCTAATGGCCTATTGAAACGCAGGGAAATGTTTCACCTTACATGATGCAATCAAATCTCTGCTCCCGGAATATTTTTCTGACAACTCAGTGTCAACAGAAGGCGAAGATGAACATAAAAAAGATTCAGACGAAGCAAAAAACACATCAGAAACCGGAGAAACATCAGGTGATCTTGTAGAGATCAGCAGCCAATCAGACAATGCTGAGATTAAGCTTGTCAGAATTCAAGGGATCGAGCCAAAGTTGGAGATTCCGTTTGCTTGGGTGGTTAACAACTTGATGAACCCGGAACACTTTCTTCATATCTGTTTGTATATCAAAGTTTCCGACCCACTTTCTATATAGGTAATATTCGCTGTTAGGGAAAAATATTTCTTCATTCGTTCCCGTATATTGTCCTGAAAAGTAAAGAACTGTACAGAATTAGTTGAATGATCAGTGTTTTCTATCTTTGCTCTGGGCAAGGGCAAAAATCCCAAGTTTTGCTCAACTGTCATGTTTTGGCTGTGGCAAAAAAGCATAATTTGGACCAAACAAAAGGGAGCTGGCACAGGCTCAAACAAGAAATGAAGCTTTGTTAAATTTTGACTTTATAAGCTTATTTAATACTGTGTCCTTGGGTGTCATTTACTATGTGTTACAAGTTACAATTTAAAGGTGAAACGGAAATTTTAATGTTTTCGTTCGAAAAGTGACAATTATATTGGACAGTAACATTAGTCCTAATTTAACACTTGATTTGGACCGGGAAGAGTGGAGATTTTTTTTATTTCAAAATGAATGTCGTTTGCTAAGAAACTTTTATCTCTAAATGATTTTGTTACCAAAATACGTTCATTGTTCATATATATTTACAATTTGTAGAGCTTAGAACGTGGATACCAAGATTTTTTGCCATTAATTTTATAAAAAGTAAACATTTTCAGAATATTCCTCATACATTGACTCTGTGGAAGTATTTCATATCCTCCGTCTCGCACGGTCCTTTTTTTCATCGAAAGAATGCCCCGGGAAGTCCTTTATTCCGAACCAAGCTCACAAGTGAACGAGATATGGAGATGGCGACTGAAGTTGCAGTTGCCATTGTTATCCCGATAATAGATAAAATCAAGCGTCTGATCAGATCAAGGCTATTGTTGTTCCGAGCTAAAGCCGAGGCGTACCCTTTGTAGGCGGTTCAGCTCGAGGGTAGTTTTCAGATTTCAGGATTTCAATTTCTTTATCTCTTTTTTTATATATAATGGATTTACCTGGACCAATACATGATTTTCTTTTAGTCTTTCTGGGATTAGTTCTTATATTAGGGGGTCTGGCAGTGGTATTACTTCCCAATCCAATTTATTCTGCCTTTTCGTTGGGATTGGTTCTTGTTTGTATATCCTTATTATATATTCTATCGAACTCTCATTTTCTAGCTGCTGCGCAGCTCCTTATTTACGTAGGAGCCATAAATATTTAATGGGGTTAAGGCTCTTACGTAGCCATCGACGACATTGCCGCCATGTCCAACTATACAAATACAAATTTCCCACAAAAGAACAACCAAAGGACTGACAAAACCAAAGCATTTTATGAAGTTCCAACCAACAAGATTAATCCTTGAAATCTCAAATTCCAAACTAAACCTTCTATATAAACACTACCTACTATCACTGAATTAAAAAGAGAAAAAAAAAATTAAGACTTAAAAGCCAATTAAGATGTCAAAGGAAGGTGTGAAGCTTTTGGGCATGTGGGCAAGCCCATTTTGCATGAGGGTGAAAGTTGCATTGGCTGAGAAAGGAGTTGAGTATGAAGAGCAAGAAGAGGACTTATTTGGTGGCAAAAGTGAGGAGTTGCTTAAATCCAATCCTCTCTATGAAAAAGTGCCTGTTTTGTTGCACAATGGCAAGCCTGTTGTTGAGTCTACTAATATTGTGACCTATATTGATGAGACTTGGGCTACTCCATCGCTCTTACCCGCTTGCGCTTACGGACGATCACGGGCTAGGTTTTGGGCCGATTACATCGATAAAAAGGTACGGTTTCCTTTTTTCTTATCCATTATTTGACAATAACATAGTTGAGATGTCCAAGCCAAATCGAGCCTGTTCTAGTTAAAAGCCCGCTAGCCTGACCCGTGAGGGCCCATGAGCGCATGATCCTCTGGATCAGGCTGGACTAAGCTGTCATGGGCCCGAGCTCGTTTGGCCCACCCAGCCCAAAAAGGCCATTGGTTTAGTTTTCAGTATTTGTGAAATGACAAAAATGCCCCTGAAATAGTGTTGTAACAAATGGGCCAGATTGTTTTGGTCAAATAGGTGTATTCAAAGCCAATAATGACCGGACCGGGCCAAGCCTCAAGCCCATGGGGCCGACCCTATGAGCCATGAGCCAGAACGGGATCGAGCCGACCTTTTGGGAAACACACCACACAGCTAAACTTGTAATAGAGATCATGATCAATTTTCAATGAATGTCACATAGCAATCCATGTTAGGCTAATCATTTTTTTTAAAAAAAGAAAATTAGCATGCTAAATCTTATTTTGTATTTATTTCATCAAAATTTTAGGTATTCGAGGCCGGTGGCGCGATTTGGAGGGGAAATGCAGAGGAGGTAGAGGCTGGTAAGAAAGAATTCATTGGAATCTTGAAGAATTTGGAAGGAGCCATGGGGGAGAAAGACTACTTCAATGGTGACACATTTGGCTTTGTTGACATATTACTCATTGGTCTATCCTCTTGGTTCTTAGCTTTTGAGAAATATAGTGGATTCAAGGTTGATGATAGTTGCCCTAAAATCTCTGGTTGGATTAAAAGATGTTTGGAGAGAGAAAGTGTCTCAAATAGCTTAGCTGATTCTGAGAAAGTTTATGCTTGTGTGGGCATGCTAAGGAAGATGAATGGCATTGAGTAAATGATGCTTCTTTTTTTAGCCTTTGTCGGGTTTGTATTTGTGTTGTATTTTTATTTTCGGCCTGAGGGGCCTGGGAAAGTATCAAACTCTAACCGAGTCTTTCTGAAGCCTTAACTCTACCACTGAGCCACGGGTCCGCTTTTTTTTTCTTTTCTTTTGGGAATAACTTTTGGTTTTGTTGGTTTGGACACTTATAATTTGATTGGAGAGAGAAATAAACCATTTTTCTTGATTTCTTTTAATGCTCTTGAGAAGGGAGGGAGGGGAAAATGAGACCAATCTGCAAGGTTAGGATTGCTTTTGTAGGTGTGTTAATGTAAGGTGTGTTAATATTAATAAATAGTTATAAAATGTTTGGCTTGTTTGGCACTATTGTTATGGCTATACTTCTTTTTTTCCACATTGAAGTTTATAATTTTCTGCATATTCTTAGGAGCTTTACAACGAGTTAGGTCTAAAAATCAAAAAAAAAAAAAAAAAAAAAAATCTCAAATTTTCTTACGTTGAAATGGGAAAAGAGGGTCAGTTTTGTTTCATACACATGTTCTATGTCCATGAACACATCTATAGAAATAGATGTTATACATTTGTCAGCTGAGTATTTTAAATATAATTTTTTAGATTTGACACCACACATACTCCCTCCGTCCCAGTTCACTTGACATTTATTTTCATTTTGTTCCGTCCCAACTCACTTGACACTTCTTAAAATAGCCTACTTTTTACTCCATCTGTCCCCGAAAGTTTGTACCGCTTTTTCGTTGTTATTACAAATTATCTTTGATCAATAATTTAAGCTACTTGTAGTTATCCTAATCAATATTTACAACTTTCTATTGACACACCGTTATAAATACTATCAATACCAATTTTTAGATTCTCATTAAGATAATCAAAAGTAGTCTAAATTATTGTTCAAAGTTTATTCGTTGTAACAACGAAAAAAGAGAGAATAACTTTCCGGGACAGGGGAGTATAATTTTATACTCCCTCCGTCCTGCCGGAAATTGCAAAACTTACCATTTTTGGCGTCCCATAGAAATTGCAAAATCCATAAATGGAAAGTTTTTAATACTTTTTAATTAGTGGGTCCCACTTCTCATACTCACATCCACTAACCCACTAACTATTCTCTACCCCACTTTCTCTCTCCCACTCAACTATCAACACTCACAACACATCACCTTTTTCCCTTAATTCTTGTGCCATAATTTTTTTTTTGAAGTTTCCGGCGGGACGGAGGGAGTATTCACTCTACCTCACCACTCATTCTCTCTCTTCATTTTTCACCACTCAATTTATTAAACCAACACTACTGTTTACCACACTCATTCTCTCTTCATTTTCTACCACACATAAATTACTTTTCTTTAATTCATGTGTCCACCTCTTAGTTGTCAAAATAAGGTGGGACGGAGTATTACTCCCTCCGGTCCAAAATAACTGTCACTTTTTGACCACAATTTTGGTCCAAAATAATTGTCACTTTTGAGCTAAATGTCTCTCTTATCCTTGCATTGAAACTTGTTCTCTTTTATTAATTATCTTAGTGTGAGACATTAATATAAAAAAGTTGCACACTTAATAGGGGTAAAGTTGGAACTTTTGTCACTAAATCATGATAATTATTACATTTCTTAAGAGTTGTGTAAATACAAGACTAGAATAAATCTCAAACATGTGAAATTTAATGGATCCCTTGCTAGGAATCATCAACCCATAATGTACACCAACATTGTTCATTCATATGTTTTTATTGGTCAATATACATTTCCATGTGGGTAGTTGGCAAGCAACTATTTAACATGTCTCTTACCCTTTGTCACTTAGGGGAGCCAAATGTTTTGTAACATCTTCCAAAAACATGTGCAAACAAGAGGAGTATGTGTTTGTATGTGTGTGTTTATTTATTTTATTCTCATATTACACCAAAACTGTGCCCATAAAATATGAAATGATATATGACCCACATTTTCCCCCTCATCTGATTTTGCGTAGGGAAATTGATTTATTGTTCTATACAATACAAGGTTCTAAAAAGCGCTAGGCGGTCGTTAAGCGCCGCAGCAGCCTTTAGCGACTAGACGGAGTCTAGACGGGACTTAGGCGGGGCCGATAATTCAGAAATAGTTATAATATCCTAGGCGGGACTTAGGCGTTTCATGAACGCTTAGCGCCTAGACGGGCGTCTTTTAGAGTACTGGTTGTATATATATATATATATATATATATATATATATATATATATATATATATAGAGAGAGAGAGAGAGAGAGAGAGAGAACATTCACATGTATTCAAAATAGTGGTTAAATCAAGGCACTCATACTATCTAGGTCTAGTTGGGAAATTTTTGAAGAAAAGAGGTTGATAACAAATGTTAAATGACAAATATGCCAAAATTGATCATGTCCCATGTGGTCTTAATCAATGTAGGAGTCGGAGACCCTTCTTGTCAATGCAAAGATGTTTATGTTAACATCATTTTGTCATATCGAAAGCATAATTGAATTATTTTGGTAAAGAAGAATGATTTAGGCTCCGCGTTTGTTTCGCGTAAAATAACTTTCAGAAAATGTTTTCCCCATTTTTCGGTGTTTGTTACGCACCGGAAAATGAGGAAAATATTTTCCGGAAAATGGTTTTCCCTCATTTCTAAGTAAAATGACTTACAGATTTTTACTAAGTAAGTCATTTTCCGAAAAATGTTAACTCTCTCTCACACCCAACTCTCCATAAAACCCCACCCTACCCACCCTACCCACTACACCTCTAACACCACCCTCTTCCTCCATCCTATCCACCACCCCCAACTACCCCAGGCACCCACCCCACCACCCCACCACCCCACCCACTAGGGCTGTGCAGAAAATTTCAGAACCAGACCGAACCAATCCGGACCGGACCAGTAGTATTGGTCCGATTCTGGTTCCAAATTCCTATAGAACCGGACAGTTGGTCCGGTTCCGGTTTTGATAAATATTTCAACGGTTCTGGACCGGATCGGACCAATCATTTACACACACACACACATATATAATATTATATATAGATTAATGTATTATTATTTTTTATATTATTGAGAAAAAGAAACCCCCTAAATTCTTATGCAGTTCAATAGATGTTTGGCTACTTATGTACATTAGTGCAAGTCATAAGATACCAATTATTCAAATAGTAATATGAGAACAAAATAACATTGCAGCCTGGTGATGTAATGTGCCTTTGGCATTTCTTGCTATTTTTTGAAAATTGTTTTAGCTTTTGTCACTTTTGCATTTGGCCAATATTGCTTTGTGAGAAATTCTTTTTTTTTTGAGTCAGACAAACACAATCCATGGATATGACAATGCATTTCCACCTAATCCATTTCCGGCCTGCAAAAGGATGATGTTAAGGTTTAGTGAGAAAAAAATATATTGTACAATGAAATATTATATGGAACCGGGCCGGAACTGTACCAATAGAACCGGACCAATGAAATCGGTTCTGAAATGCTTTGGTCTGGTTCTGGTTCTTAATTTCTCCAGAACGGAAAGATTGGTCCGGTTCTGGTTTTATGAAATTTTGGTAAAAACCGGACTGGACCGTGAACACCCCTACCACCCACCCAAAAAAAAAAAAAAAAAAAACTTCGTTTCACTCATATTAAAAAAAAAATTGAACATCTCCACCACCCCCAACTATCCCAGCACCCACCCCACCCCCACCCTACCCCACCAAAAAAAAAAAAAAACCTTATTTTCACTCATATTAAAAAAAAAATTGAACATCTCCACAACCCCCAACTACCCCAACACCCACCCCACCAAAAAAAAAAAAAAAAAAAAACTTTTCACTCATATTAAAAAAAAAAATTTGAACATCTCCATCACCCCCACCTACCCCAGCACCCACCCCACTGTTGGGTTTCGTAGTGACATGCGCAGCGGAAAATAGCATTTAAAATTTTAATGAAACCCAAAGCCCATAGATCAATTCATATGATTAAATCAAATACTTGCAATATGAATACTAAAAAACTAACCCTTGATGACTTTGATTTCTAGCTTTTGATCTTGGTGGAGACTTGAAGCTTGATCACGAAGTAAGAACACGAACTTTGAAGATTATAAGCTTCACCCTCTAGCGGTATCCACACCACGAACGAATATCAAGGAGCTTCTTGATCTTGGTTGCTAGACCAAAATTGAGAAACACGCTTTCTCAATTGTATTTTGACTATATGGAATTATGTGATGATATTCTTGTTCTTCAATCTAGAGATATCTTAGAACAAGAAAAAATAATTCTCTCAAAACTCTTTGGAGGCACTCATAATGTTATCACAATTGCTAGGACTGATTAGGGCAACTAGAGATAGGTTTTATACTTGTTACGCCTATTCCAAATAGGAAACAAGTGGTCAAACCCGCAAGAAAACGGAACAAGAAGTTTCTGGCCCGAAACCGCCTTGCCCGACCGGGTATAGTAATGTGCCCAACCGGGTGCAGCATATAACCCGACCGGGTACACAAGGCTGCCCGACCGGGCGCTCCCTTTTTCCAGTTTTTCCGGTTTTCTCCTCTAAAACCCTAAAAACCCTTAAAGGTCCTTTGACCCAAAATTCCAATTAAGTCCTTTTAGATTCGTTCTAATGTGTGTGACCCTCTAGGATTATACTAAGTTGGAAATGGGTTCAAACATGAAACCATAAGATATGATTAGGTTCTAGCAAACCGTCATACCTACCCAAATAGTATAACTAGATACAAATTCGCATTCCATTTAGAATATGTCACAATCTTTTTGTCCACGATGTCATTGAACACAAGTCATGGTCAACAAGTCAACTTATCTTTGTTCAATACTTTCTCGATTCCGAATATGTTGATAATACAAACGACATTGATCTAATCAATTCATTTGAATCCGGCCGAACATTTTCATCAACATTATTCCTACGAGAGGCCTAAGCTTGACATCTCTCTGGGGAGGGACAAATCCATTTAGCTTATTATTCTTCCCTACGTGAATTTGATTATGCCAATCATATCCTTTATTTGAATATGTCAAACATAATGTTCATCAAGTGGAAGACTATAATAACTTCATGTCTCAGGATTCAAATGACATAACTAATATGAGATATATGTACGACATAGACCATGACATAAATCTCATACAGCGGGTCATGTCCAGTACCTTGTTCCAAACAAGTACCCATAAATCTAACATGATCATCCCATGATCATTTAGCCTTTATACTAGTGCTTAACAAGTACTAGGGACAGAGATTATTATAAGTAAACATGAACAACAATAATAATCAAAACATCTCTTTATTAATATGAAATAAATGATAACAATTACAACGTTTATTAAACGTTGTAATTGGTGCAAAGAGAAAAATAAAATATCATGTAATGAAGTTCCCTTATATAATACTCTCTCCGTCCCACCACAAGTGAGACTTCTTTCCTTTTTAGGCCGTCCCACTAAAAGTGAGACTACCCAAAATGAAAATGTTTCAACCCCACTCATTATCTCTCTTCATTTTCCACCACTCAATTTATTCAACCAACAATACTATTTATCTCACTCGTTCACTCTCTTCATTTTTCACCACTCAATTTATCCAACTAACACTACTATTTACTCCACTCATTCTCTTTCTTCATTTTCTATCACACATTAACTAATTTGTCTTAATTAGTGTACAAACGCCTCTAGTCCTACTTATGCTGGGACGGAGGGAATAAGTTTCATAAATATTTTATCAAATATTTAAAAAATATGTTTTACATATTTTTTTTAAATCAAAAATCTACTTTACTTATATGTATTATATTATATATTATGATAAAATTACACTCAAGTTATTATTATTTTTTATATAAAATTTCGAATCTAAGGAAAATTAAGGCCAACACTAGTTATAAAATGAATGGAGTAGTATAAATTTTTGATGAAGGCAAAAAAATAATTGCCGTATGCAAACCAACCACAATATCCAACAGTATGCAACTCTAATTCCAAAATTAGGGGTAATTGCAATTTAGTTATCAGAGTTTTTTGCACAAATTTTTAATTGGTTATTAGTTTGTCTTCGTTACACAATAGTAATTCTTAAGTTTGTTAAATGGGCGCTACGAATATGGACGAATTGTTAATATTTTAATGAAAATGAGTGAAAAATCTAAAAACATCTTCTAAAATTGCATTGTCAACCATGCAATTTAACTAATTTACATGTATACCCCATACAGTGGCGTATCCAGGATTTGAGGTGAGGGTGTGCATTTTTTTTGGGGGGTTCGGGGGCGAGCCCCCTTTTTTTTTTTTTTTTTTTTTTTTTTTTGTCTGATCAGGTCGGCTTAAAACTTTAAATGACAAAAAAATTAAAATCACACTATAAAAATGCACCAAGAAGGACATCGGGCATAAGAATACTATACTTGTATTTAACACTTCTAATGAAACACTCAAAATGAAAATATTTCTCATAATTAGTATTCTAATGAACACTCAAAATGCCTATCAAAAATGATAACAACAATTGCTCAATAAATCCCCAAAGCATCAATTTCAGATTTAAAAACCCTAAAATTGAATTAAAAAAAAAAAAAAAAACCTTTTTGAGATTGAGACATTGTGGAGGAAGGAAAACATGGGCAGATCACGGATGTATACCGACAGGTGACTTGCCGTGGCCGGTGGTCTGTGCGGCTGTGCCAGGCGTCTCCGTCGATTTGCAGAGCGCAGAATCGGAATGCGGCGAAAAAAAATAAAAGTTTCAGTCTGCTCTTCTGCGTTGCCCGTTTCAGTTTGGTTTAGTCTTTTAGTAATAGTTTTATTTTTAACACTCTACACCCCTCTTCTTTCAAAAATCACAATTTACACCCCTATAGTTTTTTTTTTTTTTTAATAACTACTCGGTAATTTTTTTCGGGAAATCCAGGGTGTGTATCGGCCCACCCTGGTTACATACTAGATCCGCCCCTGACCCCATAATGTTGATAATTAAACTATTCATCCTAAATATTAAAAAATAACAAAAAATATTTATCGTTTAACATTTAAAATCTATTTCATAATGTGAAGGGGCTAAAATAGATATTTCGCCCCAAATATAAAACCCGACACCTAAATCTAGATTGATTTATCTCCTAGCTATGTGGGTATTCTCAAATCTTATTTTCTGGGTTTTGAAATGCAATGTGAAAGAGTATGAAATACTCTTAATATCATTTTGATTTTTATAATTCTGATTTGCATTTTATTTAATTTAGTTTGTATATTGTAAATATTTAATTTAAGTTATTTTAGGATATAATATTATTTATCTTAGGAATAGTTTATTTTAAGATAGTTATTTTTATTGATTTATTTAACTAACCTACTAATGTTTATCTTTGGTAAGTTAGTATTTTGTATTTTAGGTAAAGATGGACTCTTATTTACCAAGGAATGGATTGGCTATAAAGGGTGATGAAATCAGCCTTATTCATTACAGATTCTTAGAGCATTCAAAGAGAAAAATCAAGTTTTCGTAAGAGTCTTTCTTGCCCTTGAAGTTGCTGTATGATTATGATCTAAAGTCTTCAAGGTTCTTTTGCAATCGTTCTTGTATTAAAAACACATATTGTTGCCATCTTTGGCCTTGAAGCTTTGATCTAAGTCTTTTGATTCTTCAAGGTTGTTTTGGTGTTTTGTTTGTTCTAGGAGTCTAGAACTCATTTAGTCTTTTGATTATTTTTCTTTCTTTCATTGTAATCGTTTTGTTTAACTTGTACTCTGCAAGTTTTTTATTAATGAAAGTTTTCCAGCAAGCATAGTCTTGCTGAAGTGTTTAAAATCGTGTTATTTTAATCCGCTGCGTTTTTACGTTTTTCTAAGATTATGTGATGTAGTACACAAAGAAACAATGGATTTGTGTTTTTCTTTGCGATGAGAACCAGTGGGTCGCAAAGGGCAAAGAAGAAAACGAGCCCCATCTTTCGTGAACTTAATACAATTTTCGCGCCCATTGTACACAATATTAAGATCAAATTGCCATGGGCGACCCAAAAGAACATGGCATGCAGACATATCAACTATATCACACAATACTTCCTCTTGATATTTACCAATGGAGAAAGGAAGAAGACATTGTTCATGTACCTTAATATTGCCCACATTGTTGATCCAGCCGACTGTGTATGGAGTTGGGTGCGTACGAACCTCAAGCTTCAATTTATCCACTAAACTTTGGGATACAAGATTCTCACTTCTCCCACTATCGACAATGAACATGGTGTCAAAATCTTTCACCTTGCCTTTTGTTCGAAAAATATTATGCCTCTCCGGGTTACGCTCCTCCGTCGTGGTAGTCAACATCATTCTACGAACCACTAGAGACTCATTTAATACATCATCATCAGCAACGTCCCCATCCTCATCATTGGGATCATACCTATATTCTTCGCCAGACTCGTCTCCATCATTCTCCTCTAACATATCCCGATGAACCATGTTAACACCTTTGCGATGTGGACACTGATTAGAGTGATGGCCGGGTTGTTGACACCGAAAACACTTATCACCATAATACTTGGTGTAAGGGTTAGGAGCCCGTTGACCGGTAGTGGCAGGAGGGGGCTTACGCCGAGCTGCAGGGGTCGGTGTCGGGGTGGGGGTCACCTGTTTACCATCATCCATCTTAGAACCCGCAGCTGCAGTTTGTGTAGTATCCGTAGCAGGAAAATTCACAGAAGGTTGGCTCTTGTTGCTGTTCGAAGTGCCCTCGCCAAACTTCTTATATGGTGCCGGAGAACGAAACGTAGAAGATAACTGGCGTTCCACCTTTTTCGCTCTGGTGATGGTTTCACTGAGTGAATGAGTAGTAAATAGGTCTACCTGATTTTGGATGGGAGGATGAAGACCCTCAATGAATCGTGCGACTTGAAGAGATTCTGTTTCATTCACATCCGTGCGGGCAGAACGGGCATAAAAATCGCGAGCATATTCATCGACTGTCCGGTTACCCTGTATACACTTCAAAATTGATGATAAATTTCCTGATCAAAATCATCGGGTAGAAAACGGTCTTTCAGTGCAGTCTTCATATCTATCCAACGACGAATTGGAGGCCAATTGTTACGAATTCGCTGTCGCGTCACTTGCGTCCACCACGCAGAAGCACCCCCACGTAATTTATATGAAACATAAGGAACCTTGTGATCCTCCTCAGTTTGCATTAAATCAAAGAATTTTTCAACTTCAGAAAGCCAATCCATAAAATCTTCAGTATTCAACTCACCAAAGAAAAATGGAATGTCAGCCCGAATCTTGGGTCATTGATCTGCAGGAGGCACTACCCTGGCCTCATAAAAATCACCATCTCGAAAATCCCCTTGAACCGGTTCTTCGCGGCGGAGGCGTTCCCCACGAGGATCTGCCCGATTTCTAGGGTTTTCGTTGTCACGCCCACCAAGACCATTCGCTAATACTGCCAGAAGTTCAGTATGACGAGTTGCTGCTTCTTGTGACGCGGTAGTAGTTGCCTGTACTAGTTGCGCCTGAGATTCAGAGAGTTGTCGCATACTGTCTTGCATACTGGTTGTCAAAGCGGCGATAAGGTCCTTGATATCATCATTGGCCATCGTCCAAGGATCGTCCTTTTGTGATACCAATTGATGTAAGCGCAGTGGAAAGATAACAAAAATTGATCGAAATCAATTCTCAAGAACAAGGATAAAGATCCCTCTAACAGAGATTACTCTGTAAGTCAATTGAATGACTTAGGGTTTACACAAGTTGTGCAAAAGTTGCAATTGAATAACAAGATGAATGAATAATGTTTACAAACCCTAAAATATGTTTTATACTCCTAAAAACGAAACCAATCAAAATACCAAAAATATCCTAAAACTGTTTAACTTAGCGTAAAAACGAAAAACTGGAAATCCCGTCCGTCAACCGAGCGGGCGCTCACACTAGACCAGGCGGGCGCCTGGTGTGAATCAGAAGGTCGGCCAAATTTCAACGAGGTAAGCGGGCGCTCGGGTGAGGTGGAGCGGGCGCCTGGTTGCCGAACTGCTCTACTGCGCTGCATCATGAATTTGTGGAGGAGTTGAAAGATAGTCCTGTTGTTTTTGCTGTGTTTAGTAAGGGTATTGATGGCAAGGTTTGTTTGGTCCCTATATCTTTGCAGTCTGTGTTAGATGATTTTCGTGATATTATGCCTGATGATTTACCTACTGGGCTACCGCCACTTCGTAATATTCAGCATAACATTGATCTTGTTCCTGGTGCGTCCCTCCCTAACCTCTCTCATTATCGTATGATCCCTGCTGAACATGAGATATTGCGAGCACAGGTTGAGGATTTATTGAATAAAGGTTATATTCAGGACAGTATGAGTCCTTGTGCAGTCCCGGCCCTTCTAGTACCTAAGAAGGATGGCACGTGGCGTATGTGTGTGGATAGTCGGGCCATCAATAAAATCACTGTGAAGTATCGGTTTCCCATTCCTCGTTTGGATGACATGTTGGACATGCTTCGTGGGTCCAAAGTCTTCTCCAAAATTGACTTGAAAAGTGGGTATCATCAAGTGCGTGTTCGCCCGGGGGATGAGTGGAAAACTGCTTTTAAAATGAAGGAAGGGTTGTATGAATGGCTAGTGATGCCGTTTGGGTTGTCTAATGCCCCTAGTACTTTTATGCGATTAATGCATCAAGTGTTGAAACCGTTTAATGGTAAATTTTTGGTGGTGTATTTTGATGACATCTTGATTCATAGCAAAACAGAGACGGAACATCTTGAGCACTTACGCGCAGTCTTGTAGGCACTGCGGGAGAATCAATTGTTTATTAATCTCAAGAAGTGTTGCTTTATGTTAGATAAATTGTTGTTCTTGGGTTATGTCGTCTCTGCAGATGGGATTCAGGTTGATGAAGAAAAAGTTCGTGCTATTCGCGACTGGCCTACACCGACGATAGTTAGTGAGGTACGCAGTTTTCATGGGCTTGCTACTTTCTATCGTCGTTTTATTCGTGATTTTAGCACTATTATGGCCCCAATTACTGAGTGTCTCAAGAAAGGGAAATTTCACTGGGGTGAAGAAGCCGCTGCTAGTTTTGTCTTGATCAAAGACAAACTGACTAGTGCTCCCCTGCTAGTCTTACCGGATTTTTCCAAGCCTTTTGAACTCGAGAGAGACGCTTCGATTGTGGGCATAGGGGCTGTTTTGCTCCAAGGGAAGAAACCGATTGTTTTTATGAGTCAAAAGTTGGAGGAAGCTAAACGGAAGTGGACAGTGTACGAGCTTGAATTTTATGCAGTGGTTCAGGCAATTAAGCATTGGGAGCGGTATCTTTTGCATCGCGAGTTCATTCTCCACACTGACCATGAGGCCCTCAAATATGCATGCTCGTTGGGTAGTTTATTTGCAGCAGTTTACTTTTGTTATTCAGCATAAAAGTGAACAGAATAAGGTGGCGGATGCCTTGAGTCGACGGGCTAGTTTGTTGTTGACTATGCATAATGTGGTTGTGGGGTTTGACTGTTTGAAAGAGTTATATGAGACTGATGCAGATTTTGCAGATGCATGTGCTAAGTGTCAAGATGGGCATACTGCAGATTTGTTTCTTTTGCATGATGGGGTTTTGTTCTATATGGATAAACTGTACATTCCCCAGGGTTCAGTTCGTGAAAGTCTTATCTCCGAGGTCCATCGTGCCGGACATTATGGTCGCGACAAGACGGTCACCTTGGTTATGCAGAGGTATTATTGGCCCCATATTCGGTGCGACACACACAAGGTCGTTGAGAAGTGCATGGTTTGTCAGGTTAATAAGGGCCAATCGCAGAATACAGGGTTATATACTCCCCTACCCGTCGCCGCGGGTCCTTGGGAGGATATTTCTATGGATTTTGTTCTTGGGTTACCTCGTACCCAAAGAGCTAATGACTCGGTTTTTGTTGTGGTGGATCGTTTTTAGAAGATGGCTCATTTTATTCCTTGTCGCAAAACTTCTGATGCTGCTCATATTGCCGGGTTATTCTTTAAGGAGGTAGTTCGTCTGCACGGGGTCCCTAAAACGATTACTTCGGATCGCGATACTAAATTCCTCAGTCACTTTTGGAGTACTCTTTGGCATATTTTCGCGACCGGGTTGCAGTTTAGTAGTTCTTTTCACCCGTAGACGGATGGACAAACGGAGGTGGTTAATCGCACATTGGGTTCGATGATTCGTTGTTTGTGTGGTGATCACCCCAAGAAGTGGGATTTGGTTTTAGCTACAGCTGAATTTGCCTTCAACAACATGCCCAATCGCACTACGAAGAAAACTCCTTTTGAGGTTGTTTACCAATGACCTCCCACCCATACTCTTGATTTGGTTCCTTTGCCAAAGCTTCCGGGGTACATCATTGCAGCTGAGAACATGGCAAAGAAGATTGAAGCGGTTCAGAATGCAGTGAAGACGAATATTGAAGCCTCGAACGCTAAGTACAAGGCTCATGCGGACAAGCGTCGGCGGTCAAAGGTCTTCAATGTGGGTGATGTAGTCATGGTTCATTTGCGCAAGGAACGTATTCCTCAAGGTACGTATAACAAGCTTCATCCCAAAAAGATCGGTCCTCGCAAGATTTTGAAGAAGCTTAATGATAATGCGTATGTTGTGGAATTGCCGGATGGGTGAAATATTTCTCCTACTTTTAATGTATCGAATTTGGTTGATTATCACTCGGATGTTCCTCTTTATGTTGATGTGGATTCGGGGACGAATCCTTTTGAAGTGGGGGAGCATGATGCAGCGCAGTAGAGCAGTTCGGCAACCAGGCGCCCGCTCAACCTCACCCGAGCACCCGCTTACCTCGTTGAAATTTGGCCGACCTTCTGATTCACACCAGGCGCCCGCCTGGTCTAGTGAGAGCGTCCGCTCGGTTGACGGACGGGATTTCCAGTTTTTCGTTTTTACGCTAAGTTAAACAGTTTTAGGATATTTTTGGTATTTTGATTGGTTTCGTTTTTAGGAGTATAAAACATATATTAGGGTTTGTAATCATTATTCATTCATCTTGTTATTTAATTGCAACTTTTGCACAACTTGTGTAAACCCTAAGTCATTCAATTGACTTGCAGAGTAATCTATTTGGGGATTATTGTTAGAGGGATCTTTATCCTTGTTCTTGAGAATTGATTTCGATCAATTCTTGTTATCTTTCCGATGCGTTTACATCATTATGTCCGTTGACAGTTGTCAGGTTAGTTGTGTTGTCACTTGTGTGATCATCCTTGATCATAAGTGTCCTGACAAGTGGTCGTTCCCAGAAAACAGTCCTAGCTACAAATCTTTCACACTGCCTTTGAAAAACCCAAGCCCAATGGCAGTATAGTTTTTGACTTATACTCTGATGATTTTTTGTGGTAAGATGGTGGTGACGAACACATGAGTAATTCTAGGGTTTAATGTGTAATATTTTATTTAATTTTATTTAAAATTAGGATGAATAGTTTAATTTTAACATTGTGTGTGTGGTGGGGGATTGAGGGGGGGGGGGGGGGATGTGAATAAGTTTAACTGGAGAGGTTAACATTGCAATTTTAAAATAAGCTAGTTAAGTTTTCCATCAATTTTCGTAAAAAAATAAAGAAATTACCTATCCATTTTTACACCACATTGCACCCATTTAATAAACCTAAGAATCATGTTGTAACGAGGATAAATTATTTAACTAAGTAAAATAATGTGTAAAACTCAGATAAGTAAATTGCAATTACTTCAAAAAAATTACCTAGTTTTGCGGTGAATTTAAATTTGTTACAGAAATCCTAATTCGTCCTCGGAAATGAGAAATATATATTTTTCAAGCACTATAACAGAATTATTTAATATTTGATTGCAAGTCGCGTATTTATATTTGTACGACTAGTATTATTCAAAGGGCTGGACTCGTGTGAGACCGTCTCACGGCATGAGACGGCTCATAGCCAAGCCGAGCCGAGCCGAGCCGAGCCGAGTCGGCGAGCCAAGTTGAGTTTTTTTTTTTTGGCCTCCAACTTTTTTTCCCTGCCATTTTTTTGCTCGCCAGCAAAAGTAACACATTTTATAAAGAAATGTAACATTTTTTTCTTATAAGTATGTAACACTTTTTTTTTTCTTTCAAAAATGTACCACAAATTTACTGAAATACATTAAAGATAACATGAGATTGACTACTAAACTAATGTTACATTTTATAATAATGAATGTAACATTTTTTTTTCTCAATTGTAACACTTTTCTAGGGTTTTACATTCAATTGAAATGCCAAAAACCGATTATATACATGATTTTTTACTCTCTTTTTTTATAAAAAAAGTCACATTTACTCATAGAATTGTGTTACATTTTTTACGACGAGCAGCTCACTTTTTTTGTGTGTTGAAGAGTATGTTTTTCTTTTAAAAAAATGAAACCATATAATGACCAATCCAGTTTTATTCGTCGAGTCGAGTCGAACACAACGGTATTTTAGAATTTTTTTTTTCGACTTCAAAATCTCAAGATATAGCATTTTTAAGCTATTGGAGTTTTTTTTTTTTACCCGCGACACGTATCACGATTTGAGAGGAGGTAGAAGCTGCAGCTGGCGGGTCACATGGCGGGCATGGGTAAGATCCATGGGTGGGATCCGTCTCACCGGTCTCACCCAGTATTTCCCTTATTCAAAAACCATTTATAAATGTGAGCAATTATTAGATTTACGCGTAAATCTGCTCTTTAACGTCTAGTGAGTGTCTTAATCTATGAAACCCTCTTGGAGCTTCATCCCTCTTTTATTGGGGAAATTGCCACCATTTTTATTTAAAAAGCAACAAAATTATTATTGAAATTTTAATAAAAAAAAACTCCAAAACAAATTTTAACGTCTAGTGAGTGTCTTAATCTATGAAAATAAATGAAAGATGAAAGATTTTTTTGTGGCTTTAGTTATGAGTAACAATCTGGAAAATGACAATACATATGCATATTTCTTAGGTCATGCCATTTAAATTCATCTTAAATATGTAGTACTAGTACATGACAACTTGCTTATAATCATACGATGGATGATGGGTGATGGGTGATTTTTGGTGCAACCGAATTGGCATTATTGGCTCAAAAATGAATGCCGACCGATTCTCTTGTCTCCGAATAAATTGTCACTATTTTTTATTTTAGAAGAATGAACATTTAGCAATAAATTTATTTTGATTTTGTTACTTTAATAAAATTACAAACTACGTTATTGATATATTATTATAAATACTATTAATAATAATGATTAAATATTTATTAAAATATTTTCATTAGCCTAAAATAATTGACGCCTATTTTATATTTATAATAATTGGGTTATTATTTATTATTTTATTTATTTATGTGAATTTAACGTCTTGTAAAAACATGTTTTTAAAAAAATACGTTGTAACTTTTTTGTGAATAACGGGAAAAAAAATTAACGCGCAGTGACATTTTTATAACAAGTGAAACTTCTTTTTAAAAGCATGGTGCATATGGCGCATATTCTAAAATGGCAGGAGTGTTATTCGTTATTATAATTATTTAAAGAAATGTCACCGTTCGTTTTAAAACAAGTCTTGATTATATACATAAATATCCTCGCGCATTTAAATAGAAGTTTTATTTATTTACTCTCTATGTCTCAGAGTAAGAGTCTTACCTTGTAATGCAAGTTTATTAAGGAAACAATAGAAAATTGGTAAACATTGCAAGTGGATTGAGGATATAATTATATATCCAAAACACTTCATAGTGCAAGTGAGCAAAAATTCGGGTTAATGACAGATTAGAGCCTGAACTCTAGGGGGGGCCGTCTAAAAGGGGCCTGTGTTTTTTTTCCCGCTCGAACAGGGCTCAAAATCATAATTTTTCGGCAGTTAAGGGCTTTTTGACGGAAATCGTTAGAAAAGTCAGTTAAATATCATGTGCCTCGCACGTGATCATAAAAATGGATGAAATTGAAATGAAAATTTGTCAAAAAGGGTCAAACTGTAAATTTTAAAATTTGAAGGGTTAAATCCAAAACAAAACCCTACCTCCTCCTCTTTTTTACGCATCTCTCACTCTCCCTCTCTCATTCTGACGCATTTCTTCCCCTCCCTCCCTCATCATTCTCAGATTTTATTTTTTAAACCAAGATTTAATTTTACCCCAAACTTGATTTTTGATTTTTCCCAAAACTCATCGCCGGACTGGAGAGTGATTCCAGAATTCAGTCCAGATGCGTGGCGGAGACGGAGAATTGGGAGGCGAAGGGTGAAGGAGGGGGAGGGGAGGAAGGAGGGGAAGGGCGGGAGGAGGCAAGGTAAGAGAGGACGGAAGCGATAGTGAAGAAGAGGAGAGGGGCGGCGGAGGTGGAGGTGAGGAGCGAGGAAGGAGTGGCGGTGGAGGAGGCGGCGGCGTGACTGTCGGAGAGGAAGGAGGTGGTAGGGTCAAGTTGATTTTGGATGTGAAGTAGGTTTGATAGCATTAACAAGAATGATTGATCCATCTCTCCCGAATTTTCCAGATTCCGGCGAAATGTTTACAGATTCCGGCGAATTTTTACACATAATGTGTTTGATTGAGAATGTGTTTCAGTTTGTGTGTGAGTGTGTGTTTGATTTTGTTGGTTTGATTTCTCTGTTAATTTTCGGTGGTGGTTGTGGTGGTTACAACGGGTGGATGGTGGCGGCCGGTGGTAGCTATGGTGGTTCTAAGTGGTGGAGGTGTTAGATGGTGGTGAACGGTGGTGGCATGGTGGTTTAAAGTGGAGGATGGGTGGGTGTTCATGGAAGATGATGAGAAGGGAAATGTTTTAATAATTTTTGTTTTGTTCGTATAAAGAGACGGGAAATTTTATTCGAAAAAAAAATATTTAGGAACAAAGTTATGCTAAAAAAGACGCTCATTTTGGGACAAATGTTTCTTGAAAATGGACACTCATTTAGGGACAGAGGGAGTAATTTTTTTATTTGATAAACAGGATAATCTTTTTTTTGCCCCCATAAAGATGAAATTTGATGGGAATATATATATATATATATATATATATATATTTGTAAATAGTGATAATTACTTTATGTTGTTTTAAATTTGGTGAATGTAAAAAGTAATTTATTATGTTCATAGAATAAAATTTGAATTTATTTATAATTTTCTTTATTTTAAATTTATTATTTAGAAAAATAATCTAAATCCTTTTATATTTAATATAGCTATTAGATTAATTTGTTTAATAATTTTGATTTTTTTAATAAATTTATTTTTTATATGATAACTACTTATTTTATTATATACTTTATTATTTAGAAAAAGGATTATTTCTTTAGAAATAATATTTATTTCATTTTTAAACCTTTGAGTTTCAAAAATTTCACTAAAGCCCTTACTAACTAATATCTACAAATCCATCCATTTTTATGATCACGTGCGAGGCACATGCGATTTAACTGATTTTTCTAACGATTTTCGTCAAAAAGCCCTTAACTGCCGAAAAATTATGATATTGAGCCCTGATCTAGCGGGAAAAAAAACCCAGACCCCTTTTAGACGCCCCCTGGAGTTCAGGCCCTAATCTGTCATTAACCCCAAAAAGTAAGTTGGAAAGTATTCACTTTTTTTGTCATTATAGAAGCATTAGAAGGACAAAGTTGTCCAAAACACTATTCCTCATTTCCCATCATTTGTTATTCTGAGAAAGGGACTCTTACTCTATGACGTACTAAAATAAAAAGTTGATGTGCCCACAAAAAATGGTATTGTAAACATGCTAGCCTGACACACTAACGCCAAAATTATTCGACCCAAATCCATAAAGACGGGCCCAATCATGTCAACAAGCCCAAGACCAAGTATGGCCTATCTTGATTATCTTACAGGCCACTATTTCTTAAGGAGCTCGTCAAATAGAGACCTAACTGAGGAAGTCGTCAAGGGCATCTCGTCATGATCATCCCTCTAGTAGCATCTTGTCATGATCATTTCTCTAGTAGCATCTCGTCGAGGGTATCTCGTTGTGTTCATCTGGTCAATGGCATCTCATTGTGTTAATCTCGTCGTGGAGAGAAAGTCTCTTGATGATATGATTTGACATGAGACCAAACTCCTTGGAGAGCAAGTCTGATGATATGAGTTGGCATAAGGCCGAACACTCTAAAAACAAGTCTCTTGATGATATGAGTTGGCATGAGGCCAGACACTCTAGATATAAAATCTCTTGATGATATGAGCTGGCATGATGCCAGACATATCTTGTATAGAAAGTCGCTAGATGAGCGAATCGGCATGAGGCTAGATCCATATGGGAGAGCAAGTCGCTAGATGACTCAAATGGGCATAAGGATCAACTCTTCGAGTATAACAACCCTCCAGATTGAAATGGCGTGATATGTAAGGCAACTCGCGTAGGCGGGTTGAATTCTATGTGTATGGCAACTAGCATTTGCTATTCGTGTTCTATGGGTAATAGGCAAGTCGCCTATTTGTTGGGTTCGACAAAGATCAACAACTTCTGACAAAATAACGGATTTACCTTTTCACGTCCCACTTAGCATGACATTCTGAGTGGTGGCAATAAATAAAGTTGTGCTCCCCAATGGTTGGGTGACATGTAGCATGTTTGGTCTCCTTGGTTAGGCTATATCTACCCCTTGCATCCATTAGCAAGGTAAGTCTAGTTTTATGGTTAAATCTCTTTGAATGTTCTTATTCTTTTTAAGCTTACTCCCTCCGTCCCAAAACAATTGAGACTGCCCAAAATAGAAATGTTTTAATATATTTATATTCGACCAACCCTACCATTTAACCCCACTCATTCTCTCTCTTCATTTTCCACCACTCAATTTATTCAACCAACATTATTATTTACCCCACTCATTATCTCTCTTCATTTTCTACCACACATACACTACTTTTATCTTAATTATTGTGCTCACTCCTCTAATCCTACTTGTGCTGGGACGGAGGGATTATTCATTTTGGAGACTAGATTCTGATTCTCACGCCGGAGGGTTCTTGGGTGGAAACCCTCCCCCCACCCTAGCAGTGTTTTTTTTTTCTCATGTAGTTGGTTGAAGATCTAAGCCAGAGTATCTCTAGACTACAACACGCGGATCAAGGAGCGGACCAAATTTTTTGATAGCATCAAAAGTAAGACTCTTAGAACGAACAAATTTCACTAATTTACAAAAATGATATACATTTTTCCTAATTACTTGAGGAAAAAAAACGTCCCCCCCCCCCAATTTCACACCTATATTAAAACATTTCTTAAAACAAATCGATAAATCTTTAAATAAAATAAAATAATAATCAATAAAATGCTAAAATGATTGTCATGTACAATAGGGGTGGAAATGGTTCGGCTCAAACCGCGGTTCGGAACCGAGCCGAGCCAAACCCTGCGGTTTAGCTCGGTTTTTAAACTTATGCGGTTCAGCTCTGTTTCAAAAATTGATAAACCACACGGTTCGGTTCGGCTCACAGTCAGACCCTTCAAGCCGAACCGAGCCAAACCGAGCCGAACCGTAGAGCTGAACCGTGGAGCCGAGCTAGCTTAACCCACTACAAGAATAAGTTAAATTAGTAACGGCTATTGTTGACGGATGGCATTCCATAAGTGATTATTTATGAAGTTACCACAAATCGTTTACGGAAGGGTGGAATTGCAATTAATTTAAAGTCTGGTAAAAACAATTTACACCCATCCTTCCGATCCCAAAAATCATTTGCTCCTATCGACCCCCCTTTCAATTAGGTCGATAGGCATCGTTGACACTCGACATGATCGCCGATATCGCTCCAATCACCCCTCGTCGTCATCGCACCTCCCCGCCGCCGTCGTCGTCTTCGCCATCGCCCTGTGCTGTCATCATCGCCTACCACATCTTCACGATGTTAACCCCTACCATGTCTTCTCGTCGTCATCCTCGGCCAAACTAGGGCTCATAGGTAAATCCTCTCTCCTCTCTCTGATCCTATCCTATCTCGTCTATTGTCGATAGTCTCCTAAGACTCATTAGATTTCTTATTGAATCCATGTGTGCAGTCCCTGGATCGGCTAATTGTTGTTAGATCAGATATTTTTTGTGATTGTTTCTGTAAACATTTATGTAGATTTAGCTTCAGATGCTTTCAATTTTTGTGTTTTCCACTTACTTCGACTGGCTCAGGTGTAGGAGTTGTGGTTCAAACCGCGGTTTTAGCCACGGTTTAAACCGTAAAATCAGACCGTGGTTCAAACCGAGGCGAGCCTAACCGTGATGGTTTAGCTCAGCTCGGCTTTGACTATTTTGTGGTTCAGCTCGGTTTGGGATTTCTCCAAACCGATGTATAGCAGTTTGGCTTCTAAATTACCCCAAACCGAGCTAAACCGAACCATGTACAAAAGAGTCAAAAATTATGAGATCGTCTAAGCATTGGGGCCCATATCTTTTCTACAAAAGTTTATGAGCATAGGCCCACTAAACATGTACGTTTTGGGCCTAACTGGCACCTGGCCCATTTTGTCAGCTTCTCAAATGTTATTTAATGAATTGCCCATTCCCTTTTGAGCCCCTCCCCCCCCCCCCCCCCTCTATCCATTTTGATTCTAAAATAATATGGTACCTGAAATTACAATATTTTTCCCCGTCATATAATAAAGGATGTTCTAAAAAAAAATTATGTTTATGTTGAAAAGTCAGTCTTATGTAAAATTTGCTTTATACTAAAAGATATGTAAAACATGTCTTACATTAAAAGATTTCATTTTACATTAAGAAATGAAAACACGTTTTACACTAAAGCGAGTTTAAAACAAGTTTCTCGAGATTTTCACTATGTCGAAAGTTCAAAACAATTGATTTCTAATAAGAAAATAACATTACAATTATATTATGCTACAATCAATTTATAAAACGTAAAACATACTTTTTAAAATAGTTATAACTCAATTACAATACTTATTAAACTTGAAAAAAAAAAAAAGAATTTTATGTGTACTCAATCACATCTCAACTGATGAATTATAGTTAAATTTTTGGGTGAATCACAAAAAAATCACTACTTATTTATTCAAACCTTCTAACGACATCCAAAATCATTATCGAAATCTAGCGAAACAAATCAAAAGTTAACGTAATTATTTTGTTGAAGTAAAAATAGGGTTTTAAATTGGGTTGTAATAACAACACTGATTAGATGGGGTGCTTAAATACATACATAGCAATGCTAGGGGCACAAAATAAAGTCACAAAATCTTGCTCACAACATGAGGTGGCGATATTTTATTGGTTACATCGATAATAGACCCGCCACACTCTAATTAAAAACACCAATAAAATCTTTATACCAACGATTTTGTGAGCAAGTTTTTGTGATTTTTTTGTGCCCTTAGTATTATTCATACATACAACTCATCCACGTTATCTTCATGTAGGAGAGATAGCACGGTAATTACGTTAGATTTCATCATACTTTGTGAACGATTTTTTTTTTTTTTATGTCATTACAAGATTTTGGTATTTTGAATGCATATTTTGAATACAATGGTTGGATAATCAAGATTTTGGTATTTGAATGTATATTTTTTGAAGACAAAAATTTGCGTGAGACAGTCTTACATATGAGACGGGTAGTAAATAGTTTGTCTCTTTATGGGTGGGGCGGGGCGGGGCGGGGCATACTCATTTCCTTTCTCATTGAAACCCAACTCATGTATGAGACCGTTTCATTTAATACTTCCTCTATTTTATATACAATAGTTGGATAATCAAAATCGGACCTTGATTTGAATAAGTACAATGACGGAGATTCAAACAAAATGTCTATATATTTTTATTAAATTTTATTTTGAAAGTATCTTCTTTAAACTTCCTTACCCTTCACAAAAAGGGATTTCGAACCGCTGCACCCATTAGTTAGCTCCACCCAATGGTTCCGATTGGAGCCACCTTATTTTAGTTCCACCCAACGGATGAGATGTGTCTGAGTTCGGTGGGACCCAAAAAAAATTGAAATCATCTTAGCCGCACACCCAAACCGCTCGCCTATGTGGCCTTAATCGGAGCCGTTGGGTGGAGGGGTGTAGCTAACTTGTGTGGAGTTCCGGGTCCCCCAAAAAGTGACAAACACTTTATTTGTACGACTTATATTTCATGAAAATATGGACCACTCTATATCCTAGAGAAAATGACCAAAGTCACAGTCCTCATGTGTACATGATTGACCCAACTTTTTAGCTATGGTCAATTTGTCAACTTTTTATGGCCATTATTTTCAATGGACCCATGTGGAAGATCAATTTCTTTGGACATATATGTTAAGTCATTTTCCCATTCATAATCACACACCATTAATCAATCTTAACTTTTAATTAATCATTACACTCATCCTTTCCTTAATAGGTAATTGATAATGAAAGTGTCCTAATCTTTGTCCTCATGGGAAAAGTTGTATGACCTTTCTAAAAGCAACAATGGGGTCATGTGCTTCCAAGATTAGTAGGCTCTAATGGATAATTAGTTAGTAGTAAAAGGCTATTATCCTTTGCTCAAATCATTTACTCATACCCAACTTGAGAATTAGATATCAAATTATTTTAGAATATTTTACTCCCTCCGTCTCAAAATAAATATCGTTTTGGGAGTTGATTTATGTCTAAAAATATTTGTTGTTGTTGCATTAATTGTATTTCTTAATAATTGTGTAAGTGTTCAAAACGATATAGATTTTGAGATGGAAGGAGTAATTCATAATTACTCTCTTAAAATGATAGCTTTCCAGTAAATAAAGTAGAGCCTTTAAAATGGATTGGTTTCAATTGCACAATGATTTTAAAAGTAGGATATTTGGTCTTGAATGTATAGGGCCAATTGCAATTTAGTTACCTGAATTTTACAAAATTTTGCAATTGGTTACCAGGTTTGTCAAGGTTGCTATCCGACTCCTCAGTTTACTGAATCGGAGCAATTGGGTGTAAATCTAGTTATCCAGTTAAGAAACTAACAAAATCTCCACCGTGTGCGATTCACGTGTCTTTTAACGAGGGTAGAAATGTCAACATAAATGTACAATTTTTTTTATGCTTTTAATGTTTATTTAGTAAATAAATCCCCCCCCCCTCCCTTCATCTCTGCCTAATCCCTTCCCCTTCTTGTTGATAAATCCCATCTTCTTCAACTTCAATTCACTCCGATCAAAACCCCACCACCAAATTTTTTTAAAGTCACGTGTTTCGCACATGATTTTCATTTCGTTAGTTTCTTAACTGGGTAACGAGATTTACACCCAATTGCTCCGGTTCAGTAAACTGAGGAGTCGGATAGCAACCTAGACAAACCTGGTAACCAATTGCAAAATTTTGTAAAACTAAGGTAACCAAATTGCAATTGGCCCGAATGTATATGAATACATGAAAGAAAAACAATTGGTAAGCAACAATTGGGTCATGTGCTTCCAAGATTAGTAGGCTCTAAGGAAAAGCAATACTATAGCGTCCTAATCGCTGCAGATAATTAGTTTGATTTTTCTTTAGGGTTTTGAACTTGTATTTAATTTAAGTTAAGCGACGGTATGGTGTTCCAAATAAATCAGCCAGTGTATCTGTGTGATCACAAATAGAGTGTTGGCCTTTCGGGGTGCTCTAAGATAGGTAGAAGCATGTCTACGAGTTATGTGTGTGATGGAATGTTTAAATGGAGAGACAGTGTTCTTGAGAGAGAGTATATGCATTATTGTAAACATACATATAGTTGATATTAGTAGATATCTCGACTCGGTACACCTAGAGATAGGCCAATCTTGTTTATTACTTTCATATGTGCTTGCTACGTGCATGTTTTTTTAATTACCATGTGCATGGTATGAGACATGAGCTACTATGGTACGACAAATCCCCAACATATAGAAACATATACAACTTATGGTTGCATGCATGTAGAATTTTGCACTGTTCTTGTGAAGAAAGAGCTCCTACCCTCTTACAAGCGGGCCAAATTAAAACACCTCCTCCCTAATTTTTTTTGGGAGGGGCAACGACGACGAAGATTAAATTGCCAAAACTAAGACTCACACAAACACATATTACTATCAGACATTGATGACATAAACAGAGAGATGTGGTCTCCAACCAATGGCTCACAGCTAGGGATGGCAACGGTTCGAATACGGTCCGGATATTGCAAAACCCGTATCCGACCCGAGGCAACCGTAGCTTGTACCGAACCCGTCCGTATCCGACGATGGGCAAATCCGAATCCGCCCGTATCCCCCCGGCTGCCCAGTTTAATTTTTTTTTTGGGCGTGCCCCATCTCTTTCAATATTGCCATCCCTACTCACAGCATCAGAAAAGCGGTTCCAGTTCCCAAGCATTCTACCATCACTCAAGCTTTTGCCTCGAGTAATGCAAGCAACTGTGACATGACATTATAAGCATGATCTAAACTTTCAAAATGGATTAGATTTCTCTCAATCTTAAGTGAGCATGGGTGTATTTTTTTAAACCAAGGTTGATTTGTGAAATTTAGGTATTTCTATTAGAGGCCTTTATATTAAATTTATTGACATACAAAGTACTAAAAACTTAAGTAAATGCCAGTAGAAAATAAAAAGAGTATCTCAGTGCACAAAGCATCCTGTGCAACGAAAGTAAGGGAAAGGGTTCCCCACAAGTGTGAAATCTAAGCAAATCTAAACCTCTTATAATTAAAATAGAATATGCCACAATTAAAGGTTTTACGCACTTAGTGATATAGGCATTTGTTGAGTTATATAACATAAATCAATGAGGAACATGATTGGGGTGAAAGTCTAGTTGTGCAAGACTTTTAGCTGGAGCTAAAGCATTCAAGGAGGGAAAAAAAGGGGAGGAGACCCAATCGCAAAGGAGCAGTTCTGGAAGCTATGTGACCGCATCATGCGGCCGCATAGCTGTAAATACCCCAATCTGAAATTGACCAACCTTAGAGGAATTCTTAGCACCATTCAGGAATAAACTGATAGGCTGGGACCTCACTAGGATAAACTGAAAATTCCAGGACTACTCTGGAATTAAACTTGGAAAAATCCAGAAGCTCGTCAAGCTGAGCCGTACGGATGGTTTGGACGAGAGAGGGGCCTAGCTGTACGGCTGGTTTAGGCACCCTCAGTCCCTATAAATTGAGACCCTTGCTGATCATTTCAGGGGGGGGGGAGAAACATAGTTTTGTAGGTGAAACTCTGCAGAAATACAGTCTGAGTGAAACACCACCAAATACTTGAGTGAAAAGAGAGGAAGATAAGCCATAAACACCATAGGTGAAGCCTCTTTCTCCCCATCTTCTCTCCATCTTAAACTCTTTTGTTCTTGTTTATGTTGTTTATTTACTTGCATTTCAAGCCTTGCCCTTGTCAAGCACCTTTATATTGCAAGTCTTGCCCTTGTCAAACACCTTTATATTGCAAGTCTTGTCCTTTCAAGCACCTTATATTCTTGTTATATGTATCTTGGAACCAAATCATGAGATGATTCAAGGTGCCTTCACATCCATGTATGTGATAAAGGGTTAAAACCTAAAGAATATCATGATTTGTTAATTTATTGTCTTTAAATAGCTTGATGATCCATTTTTATATTGAAAGCATGCATCTTTATGTCAATATTGTTCATATTTGGCCATGATGATCATGTTGGGTGATAAAGTTCCAATCTTTATCATCCCAACCTTGATTTAGCCTAAAATCCCACATTTGAGTCATAAAGATTCAATATTTATGTCATTTTGTTGTCCCTAAAGGTTTAATCTTGATGAAGATCTCATTTTGATGGTAAAGTTTGCATCTTTACTCATCAAAATGGCCATCTTGGCTCAAAGGCCACTTTCATCACCTTCTCTCAATAATTCCCTAATGATTGTCTTAATCACATTCAAAATTCTCGTTTTGGTGTCTAATCTAGCGATTAATGACATAGGGATGATTTAATTTGTGTTTTGTTACAAAAGAATGGCTGGAAATAATCAAACAGTCCAGTTTTTCTGTATGGAACTGGACTGATTCCTGGGAATCTGTTAAAATTCCCAGGAAGACCCCCTTTAGCCGTACGGCTACTTTTGTAACGCCCATCCTTAATCTCGTTAAATATTTGACTTATTTGTTAAAATTTTGACTTGCTTGTTAAATTCTTGACTAGCATATTTATATGCTATTTTATTTGAATTAATTATTTAACTACTTTAGAAAATTAAGGTGGTTAAATGTCAAAGTTGAAAGTTTAGGGGCCTTTTTGTCAAAGTTAGAACTTGAGGGGCCTAATTGTCATTTCTTGAAACTTGCAAGATAAACTTGGTTGATCCCTCTCTCTGAGTCATTTTCCTCTCCAGCTAAGTTTACGTTTCTCTCTCTGTGTATAAAGAAGTTTAGGATTCTTCCTATTCTCGACTCCTCGCGATTAATTATCCATCTGTTCGTGATTCTGGTCCCGGATAAATATTCGTGGCGCTGAATAGAGCATTTCCTGCCGAACAGAAGTTTGGTTGGGTGAATTTGATTTCGGACTAGATAAGCTATTGACTCCCCCTTACTTGTAATAACATGCATATATGTTATTCCCGCTACTTGTTCTTGTCAAAATTGTGTTTTGAGCAATTTTTGTGATACTTGTTAAATTGGGACAAAGGGAGTATTCGTATGAAAACAAGATTGAAATAGACTTGTAAAAGTATCTGGGAATGTTAATAAGGAAATTATACCCCTATTCGTGAGACGGTAAAATAGTAACTTGATTTAAATCTTATTAGAAAAATTGTATCATTATTTGTGGTACGGGGAAATGAATGGAAGTATCCCTAAATGGGTATATTAGTATATTATAAAATTGTACTTATACTTCTGGGACGGTGATAAATTAATAAAGTGTCCCTATAAAAGTGTTCTGAGCATGTTAAAATGCACTCTTGAATGTTAGAAAGTGTTAGTAGAAGTTACTCCTACGCTTGGGACGGAAAAGTTTAGGCATGAAAAGAAATTGGTGTTTGCTGAAAAATTGGACCAGGCGCCCGCCCACTTAGGCACCAAGCACCCGCCCATTTGGCCAGAAGTTTTGGTTTTAAAAACGCTTGGATGAGCGGCCGCCCGGTCTACCTTAGGCGCCCGCCCGGTCCCCTGTTCCAACCAAAGTGTTTTAAATCTAAATTAAATTGAAAGCATATCCCTCCTAAGGCATATAGCCTTAAGATAAGATGTCCTAGCTGTTGGTAGTGGTGCCCTAGGCACGTTTAATAAACGTTGTAATTGTTATCATTTATTTCATATCAATAAAGAGATGTTTTGATTATTATTGTTGTTCATGTTTACTTATAATAATCTCCGTCCCTAGTACTTATTAAGCACTAGTATAAAGGCTAAATGATCATGGGATGATCATGTTAGATTTATGGGTACTTGTTTGGAACAAGGTACTGGACATGACCTGCTGTATGGGATTTATGTCATGTCTATGTCGAACATATATCTCATATTAGTTATGTCATTTGAATCCTTAGACATGAAGTTATTATAGTCTTCCACTTGATGAACATTGTGTTTGACATATTCAAATGCTACCTTAACACGGTAGTTATAAAGGGTATGATTGGCATAATCGGATTCCCGTTGGAAAGAATAATAAGCTAAATGGATTTGTCCCTCCACGGAGAGATGTCAAGCTTGGGCCCCTCAAAGGAATGATGTTGATGAAATGTTCGGCCGGACTCAAATGGATTGATTGGATCAATAGCATTTGAATTATCAACATATTCGGAATCGAGAAAGTATTGAACAAAACAAGTTGACTGTTTGACCATGACTTGTGTTCAATGACATCGTGGACAAAGGGACTGTGACATATTCTAAAGGAATGCGAACTTGTATCTAGTTATACTATTTGGGTAGGTGTGACGGTTTGCTAGAACCTAATCATATCTTATGGTTTCATCTTTGAACCCACCCATTGCCAACTTAGTATAATCCTAGAGGGTCACACACAATAGAACGAATCTTTAAAAGGACTAAATTGGAATTTTAGAAATTCTGGACATTCTGGGGAAGTGGCGACCGCACAGTGTGGACTGGGCGGCCGCACACTTAGCCCAAATTTTGTACCAGTTTGTTTCAGATAAATGTGCGACCGCATAGTGTATTCTGGGCGGCCGCACAGTACTGTCGGCTGACACTTTCCTAATTCGATTTGGAATGTCTTTTGACACAAGGTTCCTATTTGGAATAGGTCTTGCTTGTGTATAAAAGGATGATTTCGGCCAGAACCTCAGTAATAGACTTTTGTGAGTCTCCAAAGTGTTTGAGAGAGAATTTATTTTGTTCTAAGATATCCTTGATTGAGGAACAAAATAATTCACAAATAAATTCCATATAGTTCTTTATTAAATTGTGAAAGTGTGTTTCATAATATTGGTCTAGCAACCAAGATCAAAAAAGCTCCTTTGATATTCGTTCGAAGTGTGGATACCGCTAGAGGGTGAAAATCATCATCTTCAAAGTTCGTGTTCAAGCTTTGTGATCGTGATCAAGTCTTCAAGTTTCTCCACCAAGACCGAAGAAAAGTTCATAGCCATCAAGGGTTAGTTATTCCTCTATTCATCTTGTTGTATTTGATTTAATCATATGAACGGATCCATGGCTTTGGGTTTTCTTAAAATTTTAATTGCTATATTCCGCTGCGCATGTTACTTGGAAACCCAACAGTGGTATCAGAGCCCCGTTCATGTTGATTATTTCAATACCTAGATCATGTTATGTGTATATAAATTGTTTATGTGCCTTGCATGATATGAATATTGGAATATATGATGCTTATGTGTTTTGTGATTTTATGTGGTTTATTGTTTTGCAACTTTAATCGCACGATTCAATCGCAATAAATAAATTATGGTGGATTCAGAATTGTTGGTTATTAATTTTTTATTAGATCAAAGTTTTAATAATCGGGAAAAACAATTTTGAGACAAAATTTTCGAACTTGAAAATTCTGCACCTTCTGATGGCCATGGGCGACCGCACATAAGAGTCTGGGCGGCCGCACACTTTTGGGCGACCGCACAGATCGTTTTGGGCGGCCGCACACCAGCATCAGAAAGTCAGATTTTGGTTGAAAACCAGAATCTGGAATTTTTCGAAAAATTCAACAAAACCAGTAACAGAACCAGTCCAGACTTGCTGATCTGGAATGGGTTTTGGGTAGTTGGTTTGTGTGTGGATTTTGGGGTTTGATTTTCCTATTTGTTTTAGTCTTGTGATTCCTAGATTGGTTCAAGTTTTGGATGGCTAATCTGCGTTCATCGAGATTGTGTTTCCCAAAATTGATCGCAATCAAAGTTTCAAAGATAAAACGAAGTTAGAATTATGAAGAGTTCATAATTGCTAAAATTGAGAAACAAAGTTCTTGATTCAAAGTTTGGAGATCCATGTGGAATTGTGAATGCAATTGGCCTACGTTCATCGAGACCATCTATTGCTTAGTTTCGGCCACATGGACTACTTTCTTGGTTTCTTGAATTAGTGCGGGATTGTGGTTGCCAAATGGCTTAGTTCGACCGCACTTCTTGTTGTCTTGATTCGAAGATAATAACCAAAGTTGAAATAGTCTCATCCTCATAATTATAGAGAAACTAATGACACATAAATATCATGCTTAAATTAATGAAGATTAATTTAGTGGCTAAGCTTGATGTGTAACATGTTTATATTATGTGATCATAAATGTGTTATATGCTATATGTGATGAACCTTCAAATAAAGTTTTAAGTCCTTCTTTGCCATGCCATGATTAAAACACTTGTTTATGCATAGGTAATCTTGATGTGGGTTCGCCTCCGCGAAGTGCATTTATTCATATATAAGCAAGATGAGATTAAACATTAAATTGAATGGTTCCTATGCGTTTAAAATGGTTGGACTTAATTAGGCGTCAAAACAGTTTTGGGCCTAGGCAAAAGATGAGATTAAACATGCTTTTTGAAATTGGATTTCTCAAAGAATCTCATAAAAGGATCTAAGAATCATATGGGATATGATTGACATGATTGTCTACCTAATTAATTTAGTTTTTGAGCGGTCCGCCTCCGTGGACTCAAAAGTTAAATTAAAGTTGGATCTTAGCCCAATTAAATTATATTATACATTGGATGTATAAGAAGGTTATATAATTTAGTGGGAGTATTTTGTTTGAAAAATACATTATTTATCTCTTTAATGAAAAATCGGTACTTATTAAATTTTGAAAATTTTGCATATTTGTAGATAATGACTAATAACACTCAATCAATGTCATTGCGATCGATCCTTGAGAAGGATAAGCTCGAAGAGAATGGTACTAACTTTATGGATTGGATCTGTAGCATAAGAATCGTTCTTAGGCAAGAAGATAAGTTGTACATTCTCGATGGGCCTCTCCCTGCTGAACCACCGCCTACTGCCCCTAGGGTAGAAAGAGACAATTACAAGAAACATCGTAATGATTCTAGAGATGTAAGTTGTCTCATGCTTGCTGCTATGTGTTCAAAACTCCAACAAAGTTTGGAACATTTGGAAGCCTATGAGATAGGCGTGGAGTTGAGAACCATGTTTCAAGAGCAAGCTAGGCAAGAGAGGTACAAGACCATTGTTGCATTCACTACTAGTAAAATGAATGAAGGGCAACAAGTGAGTCCTCACTTTCTTAAAATGAAAGGTTATGTAGAGCACCTTGAGAAACTTGGCTATCCAATCCCATTAGAGCTAGCCACGGATCTCATTCTTAATTCATTGCCTAAAAGTTATAATCAGTTTGTGATGAATTATAACATGCATGGAATGGATAAGAATCTCTCCGAGTTGCATGGGATGCTCAAAAATGCAGAGATGAATATTGTGGAGAAAGGTTCTCCCGTGCTCTTGGTTCATGATGGGAAGAAGGCTAGTGCCAAAGGAAAGGGTAAGAAAGTTGTCAAACCCAAAATAAGCAAGGTAAAGGTTGCCAAGGCTTCTGAGGCAAAACCCGATTCACAAAAGGATGCAATCTGTTTCCATTGTCAAGAAATTGGTCATTGGAAACGTAATTGCAAGGCTTTCTTGGAAGAGCAAAAGAAGAAGAAGGGCAGCAAGGCTGCGTCGACTTCAGGTATCTATATGATAGATATTCTCCTTTCTACCACTGATTCCTGGGTATTGGATACCGGATGTGGTTCTCACATTTGTCTAAATGTGCAGGGACTAAAGAATAAGAGACTGCTTAAAGAAGGTGAAGTAGATCTACGCGTGGGGAATGGAGCAAGAGTTGCTGCATTAGCCGTAGGGACTTATGAAGTCACTTTACCTTCCGGATTAATTCTTGTTTTGAACAATTGTTATTATGTTCCGGATTTAAGCAGAAATATTATTTCAATTTCTTGTTTGGATAATGAAGGTTTTAAGTTTCTTATTGAGAATAAGAAATTTTCTATTTATTTAAATGATGTGCTTTATGGTATTGCTAATTCATTTAATGGCCTTTATATCTTGGATGTCAAGAATGAAAATAATGATAATGTCTATCATGTAAATAAGAAATCTAAACCTAATGATATAAATCATACTTACTTATGGCATTGCCGTCTCGGTCATATTAATGAGAAGCGTATCTCAAAACTCCATGGGGATGGACTTTTGGGTTCATGTGACTTAGAGTCATATGATACTTGTGAGTCGTGTCTTCTTGGAAAAATGACTAAGACACCTTTTACCAAGTTGGGTGAAAGGGCAACCGACTTATTGGGGTTGATACATTCCGATGTATGCGGACCATTAAGTAGCAATGCTAGGGGAGGATTTCAATACTTCATAACCTTCACTGATGATTATAGTAGATTTGGGTAT
Organism: Campanula takesimana; assembly: GCA_026119855.1. Classification (NCBI taxonomy): domain Eukaryota; kingdom Viridiplantae; phylum Streptophyta; class Magnoliopsida; order Asterales; family Campanulaceae; genus Campanula; species Campanula takesimana. Next base: position 311,892 of record JAOWBW010000078.1, on the reverse strand, counting down.
GTTTACCTAATGAAACATAAAAGTGAAGCATTTGAGATATTTAGAATATTTCAAAATGAAGTAGAAAAACAACTTGGCAAAAGTATAAAGGCACTTCGATCAGATCGAGGTGGAGAATACTTAAGTCAAGAATTTGATGATCATCTAAAGAATTGTGGAATAGTTTCACAATTGACTCCACCTGGAACACCACAATGGAATGGTGTGTCCGAGAGGAGGAATCAGACTTTGTTAGACATGGTTCGATCAATGATGAGTCAAGTTGATCTTCCAATATCCTTTTGGGGTTACGCCCTAGAAACCGCTGCTTTCACACTAAATCGTGTTCCAACTAAATCGGTTCAAAAGACTCCATATGAAATGTGGAGCGGAAAGAAGCCTTGTCTATCTTTCATGAAGATTTGGGGTTGTGAAGCTTTTGTCAAAAGACTTGTCTCAGACAAACTTGCACACAAATCTGATAAATGTATTTTCGTGGGATATCCTAAGGAAACTAGAGGATATTACTTTTACAACCGTGAGGACAATAAAGTGTTTGTTGCTCGAACTGGTGTCTTTCTAGAGAAAGAGTTTCTCTCCAAAGAAATCAGTGGGAGTAAAATAAATCTTGAAGAAATTCGAGACCCAGAAAATAACATTGAACCAATAGTTGAACAAGAACAAGAACCACAAGGAGTTGTGGAACCTGTTCAAAATACACAAGTAACTCGCAGATCTAGTAGGTTACGATCCGAGCCCGAGAGATATGGATTTCTCGTAACGGATAGTAATGACGTAGAAATCATTGAGAATGATGAACCGTCAACCTACCAAGAGGCGATGTCTCCTCCTGATTCGGATAAGTGGCTTGGAGCCATGGAATCCGAATTGCAATCCATGCAAGACAATCAAGTTTGGAATTTGATTGATGCACCCGAAGGTGTAAAAACCATAGGATGCAAATGGGTATTCAAGAAGAAGACTGACATGGATGGGAAGGTGCATACTTACAAAGCTAGACTTGTAGCGAAAGGTTATAGGCAAGTTCATGGTATTGACTATGATGAGACCTTTTCACCCGTAGCAATGATCAAGTCTATAAGAATTTTGCTTGCCATTGCCGCATATCATGACTATGAAATATGGCAGATGGACGTCAAAACCGCTTTCCTGAATGGAAAACTCTAAGAGGATGTGTATATGACACAACCAGAAGGTTTTGAACAAGATTCTAAGGTATGCAAGTTGCAGAAATCCATCTATGGATTGAAGCAAGCTTCTAGGAGTTGGAATCTCCGTTTTGATGAATCGGTCAAAGAGTTTGGCTTCATCAAGAACGAAGATGAGCCTTGTGAATACAAGAAGATTAGTGGGAGCATAGTGCTATTCCTTATTTTATACGTGGATGACATATTACTCATTGGAAATGACATTCCCACACTTCAGTCTGTGAAGACTTGGTTAGGAAAGTGCTTCGCAATGAAAGATATGGGTGAAGCCGCATATATTCTTGGCATTAAGATCTACAGAGATAGATCAAGGAGGCTACTTGGTTTAAGCCAAAGTACATACATTGACAAGGTCATTAGAAGATTCCGTATGGAAAATTCTAAGAGAGGCACCTTGCCCGTGTTACATGGAGTTTCTCTAAGCAAGACTCAATGTCCTAAGACAAAAGATGAGCGTGAGAAAATGAATGATGTTCCATATGCTTCGGCAATTGGGTCCATCATGTATGCCATGATTTGTACTAGGCCGGATGTATCTTATGCTTTGAGCATGACAAGTAGATACCAATCCGACCCTGGCGAAAATCACTGGATAGCTGTAAAAGCGATTCTTAAGTACTTGAGGAGAACTAAAGACTCGTTTTTGGTCTATGGAGGAATGGAAGATGATCTCGTTGTAAATGCTTACACGGATGCAAGCTTCCAAACCGACAAAGATGATAGCCGATCGCAATCGGGTTTTGTGTTTATGTTAAATGGTGGAGCTGTAAGCTGGAAGAGTTCCAAGCAAAGTACAACCGCTGATTCTACAACAGAAGCTGGGTATATTGCTGCATCGGATGCTTCAAAGGAAGCTGTTTGGATTAAGAAGTTCATAACTGAACTTGAAGTGGTTCCTAGTATTGATAATCCAATAGACCTTTATTGTGATAATAATGGTGCTATTGCTCAAGCAAAGGAACCAAGAGCACATCAGAAATCCAAACACATACTTAGGCGTTTTCATAGCATTCGAGAGATCGTTGATAGAGGAGACGTAAAAATATGCAGAGTACCGACTGATGACAATGTTGCGGACCCGCTAACAAAGGGAATTCCACAAGCTAAACATGATGGTCATGTTAGGTCCATGGGTATTAGATACATGGGATATTGGGCCTAGGGCAAGTGGGCGATTGTTGGTAGTGGTGCCCTAGGCACGTTTAATAAACGTTGTAATTGTTATCATTTATTTCATATCAATAAAGAGATGTTTTGATTATTATTGTTGTTCATGTTTACTTATAATAATCTCCGTCCCTAGTACTTATTAAGCACTAGTATAAAGGCTAAATGATCATGGGATGATCATGTTAGATTTATGGGTACTTGTTTGGAACAAGGTACTGGACATGACCCGCTGTATGAGATTTATGTCATGGTCTATGTCGAACATATATCTCATATTAGTTATGTCATTTGAATCCTTAGACATGAAGTTATTATAGTCTTCCACTTGATGAACATTGTGTTTGACATATTCAAACGCTACCTTAACACGGTAGTTATAAAGGGTATGATTGGCATAATCGGATTCCCGTTGGAAAGAATAATAAGCTAAATGGATTTGTCCCTCCACGGAGAGATGTCAAGCTTGGGCCCCTCGAAGGAATGATGTTGATGAAATTTTCGGCCGGACTCAAATGGATTGATTGGATCAATAGCATTTGAATTATCAACATATTCGGAATCGAGAAAGTATTGAACAAAACAAGTTGACTGGTGACCATGACTTGTGTTCAATGACATCGTGGACAAAGGGATTGTGACATATTCTAAAGGAATGCGAACTTGTATCTAGTTATACTATTTGGGTAGGTGTGACGGTTTGCTAGAACCTAATCATATCTTATGGTTTCATGTTTGAACCCACCCATTGCCAACTTAGTATAATCCTAGAGGGTCACACACAATAGAACGAATCTTTAAAAGGACTAAATTGGAATTTTGGAAATTCTGGACATTCTGGGGAAGTGGCGACCGCACAGTGTGGACTGGGCGGCCGCACACTTAGCCCAAATTTTGTACCAGTTTGTTTCAGATAAATGTACGACCGCATAGTGTATTCTGGGTGACCGCACAGTACTGTCGGCTGGCACTTTCCTAATTCGATTTGGAATGTCTTTCGACACAAGGTTCCTATTTGGAATAGGTCTTGCTTGTGTATAAAATGATGATTTCGGCCAGAACCTCAGTAATAGCCTTTTGCGAGTCTCCAAAGTGTTTGAGAGAGAATTTATTTTGTTCTAAGATATCCTTGATTGAGGAACAAAATAATTCACAAATAAATTCCATATAGTTCTTTATTAAATTGTGAAAGTGTGTTTCATAATATTGGTCTAGCAACCAAGATCAAAGAAGCTCCTTTGATATTCGTTCGAAGTGTGGATACCGCTAGAGGGTGAAAATCATCATCTTCAAAGTTCGTGTTCAAGCTTTGTGATCGTGATCAAGTCTTCAAGTTTCTCCACCAAGACCGAAGAAAAGTTCATAGCCATCAAGGGTTAGTTATTCCTCTATTCATCTTGTTGTATTTGATTTAATCATATGAACGGATCCATGGCTTTGGGTTTTCTTAAAATTTTAATTGCTATATTCCGCTGCGCATGTTACTTGGAAACCCAACACTAGCAAGTGTTGTGACACCTTAGGGGTATCAGAAGTGAGTCTTGAACATGATTACTCATTAAATTAAAATGAGAACTTGAGTATAAAAGGAAGAACTCTTCTTTATGTCTTGAAAGTGCTATGAACAAGCACTTATGTGTTATGCTTGTCTTGGAACCTATGTTTGTGCACCTTGAGGGCACCAAATTAGTGTCTTGAGCTCGAATATCCTATGTAGGGGGGTTATGAACTTGTAAGTATGAGTGGTATAGCTCATTTACTTAATTTGAACTCGAAGTATTCTTGGTCTAGGTTTAGGGTACTACCCTAGATGGCCTAGATGAGTGTTGTAGAACACTCTAGTACTGAAAAATAGTCCCTTTATGAACAAATGAAATGTGGACTTGAATCATAATTAAATGATAACTTGGGTATAAGAGTAAGAACTCTTCTAGGTATCTTGTAATCAAGGTTTGTACACCTTAAGGATACTAGAACAAGATCTTGAGCTTGAATATCCTAGTAATAGGATTAAGAACTTGTGAGTATGGGATGTATAATTCCTTCTCCTAGCTTGAACTTGAGTATAAGAGTAGTAACTCTTTTATGTGTCTTGAAGTTAATGTTTGTGTACCTTAGGGGCACCAACTAATGTCTTGAGCTTGAATGTCCTGAGAAAAGGATTGTAAATTAATACGTGAAAGATGTATAATTCATCTTCCTAGCTTGAACTCGAAGTATAAGATGTTTAACTCCTGTACATGTTTAACCATCCAAAGAAATGGATTGAGAACTTGGATATAAGATGATAAAATCTTGTATATGTCTTGAATGTCCTGAATGTCTTGACTGTCTTGAATGTCCTGAATGTCTTGAATGTCTTGAATGTCTTAAGTTAAGACAGTAACTTGAAGTATAAGACAATAAAATCTTGTACATGACTTGAACATCCAAATAATTGGATTAAGACTTGAATATAAGATTATAAAATCTTGTACGTGCCTTGACACCAATATATGTGTATGGCAATAAACTTGAAAGGTTCTTGATGTGTGTATGCAAATCTTGCGTATAGTTACTTGATAGAATGTGGCTTTTGATTACTTGATACATGGTATGAATAACCAAAAGAGTTGAGATATGGAACTAGATAGAGAATGATTAACTCTACTACATACTTGAATTTGATACGTGTGTATTGTAAGTGTTATGAATAAACACTAAAGTACTAGTGATTGGTTTTAATCGTGTATATACTCAATGAAGTATATAAAGAATAAAGAAGATATCTTGTCTTGAAATGGGTTCCTAAAGAAAATAGGGACTAGTGTAATATGAAGATAATTCATATAATCGTGAATACTATGATTTAAGTTAATAAGAATAACTATAGAACACACTATGTGTTGGAAAATGTATTCGATTATTAACGATACATATACGTGAGATATGACCGTGACTAGGTTTGATGTGACCTATTCTACTATGTATTTAGAGTCTAAGGTATTGGACTCTATTTGATAGTAAGGGTATCGTGATAGACACTTTAATGTGTTAAACGTGATATGAATATGTACGTGCAAACTTGGCATGTGACAAAGTGATATAGAATGATATACCCTACTACTTGTTTGAGGTCTGTTATTAATAGACTCTAACTTAGATTGACCGTGTTATATGGATACTCTACGTGCCATTGTTAGATTGATTTGTCTTCGCAATGATTGCGTACGTGTACTTGTATTCGAGTGAGCACATGATACATGATTACATGGTGCATATTCTCGTGAGCACATGATACATGATTACATGGTGCATAAAGACTGGTCCACTAATATGGGACTTAGTTCTATTCTCGTAGTTCAAGTAAACATCTACTTGTGCATTCTCGTGTGAGTCCAGCTGGCTTATTTGGTTCAGAGGGGTGTATAGGTTCACGCTTATTGCGAGGGCTGGGGCATAAGTGATAATCGTGGGTCTATGCATTCGGTCTGTTTTTCCCTTACTACCGGCCATAGTAAGGGCTTAGCATCCTATATTAGAGCAATACGCCTGATATAAGTGAATGCTAACTCGTAAACACCTCATGAATCTTGTTCTTGTGAATGATACTGGTTACCGGGTCTTCTTATATAGTGCATAGCAATCTCTTGATCTTGATCGTGGTTGTCCTCAGCTATACAGGCATCGATAACAATGGTATTCTTGGGAGGAATAAGGAAGGATTCAGGTAATGATACGTGATAGGCCTATGTGCATCTTGGTGAGTTGGTCTAGCCTCTCACACTACTTGACTACTTGTTACCTGATCATATCTTGAGCTTGATTACTTGTTAAGTTGGCTTAGCCTCTCCTATACTTGTTACTTGATGATACTTGATATATTATTACTTGAGTATCTACTGGAATTGCGTGATAACATGTCATGTAGTTGCATGTTAATATCTTACTGAGATTTATCTCACCCTTTATTTGTTTCCCCCCCCCCAGGAAAGCAGGGGATAGTACGCAGTGAGGCTCGACATAGCTGAGAACGTACTCCGCAGGATGTTCTTGTTTGAGACTAGTGTCCTTTTACACTTTGGTAAGGACGATTTAGTGTGGTTGTATAACTCCTTATATTGGGGTAGACAGTCTTGTATAGTACTTGTTGTCACTAGACATCCAGTAATGCCAGCCAGTATGCTAGGCATGTCTTCCGTTGTATGTAACCATGTTTGGTTTTAATTTACTAGGTCTAGAACTCGTTGTGAGCTATCTTAGCTCCTTACTCTTGAGTATATATATCATGTCAGTTTGTTTCTAACAGGTATTGTTCCTGTTTCCCGTTAGTTTCTTGTTCCTTGTTAGTTACGCGCACCAGGTTCGAGGTTCTATTAGGGGATCCCGGGACTTGGGGCGTGTCAGTTTGGTATCAGAGCTATGGTTAGCTCTAAGCCTGGATAGGGTCTACGGCATTCGTGGGTTGGTTTATGGGTGTGCTTCTGACGTTGAGTGTTCCTTTACTTGTTGTTATACCAGGCATAGGACTGGTGTGGATAGTGTTGATCCAATTGGATTAGATGGTTTGAGAATCGAGAGCGCGAGTCTTTAAAGACTTAGGCGTATATATCTTGTCTAGTGGACATTGTTTCGTGCTATATATGCATGCTTGTCCTTATCTCGTGAATTACGTGGAAGTGTATTCTCTAGTAAGAGACTACATGCTTGATATCATTATGTATAAGAGCTTGATAGAAGTGTGGGTGATAACACCCTATACGTTCTATGTTAACTTGGTCCTGTTACCTAGATGGGACATTGATGTGATACGTGTTATGGCTTGGCTCTTACGTGTTATGATTTAGCTTTCTATATGTTATGCCATTCTTGTTTGCCACAATAGATGGTGAATAGTTCTATGCTAGTATGCTTGACTATTTTTATGAGCATGATATAATTATGTATAATATTCATGTTCTGCATTGAAAGTTTAAACAGTGTTATCGAGATTGTACTGGGTATTTAACCTATGTGATTGGCAGTGGAATTTCTACACCAAACCAGATGGATGTATCCATTCTTGATGAGATCTCAGCTATAATTTCTACTGAGTAATACATGTTACTTGATGAGAAACTTGGATTATCTTGAGTTGTTACAGTGCGAATACAGTGCTGACATATGGATTAATGTTCTTGACCTCGATTGAGTTAAAAGAGTTGAAGATTCAACTTGAGAAATTTCTTGATAGAGGATATATTTATTTTGAAATGGATGCCTGAAGTAACTATCTTTGTTGACCTATAAGTGGAAACAACCAAGGTACGCGTATTCTTGAGATTTTCTTGATCTTGTTAGAGATTCATTAATGAATTTCGAAGGCAGCTCTATCGTTAATTATTTGACACCGAGAGCTACACCTTTTCGATGGATTGATAAACGTGAAGTCAATTTTTAAATATTGAAATGATGGATGACCACGACTTCAGTATTTGAGATTGCTTAGTGGATTTGACTAGTATTACAATGATCTGGTGGATATGACCAGTTCTATTATTTTTAGTGGATATGTCAAGTTTCACCAATATAGTGGATTGACTAATCGAGTCTGCTTGACTTTATGTGTTTCGATGTTATAATTGATACATCTGGATTGCATAGAATATTTGTGAGCATACGTGTAATATCTATTTGTGAATATATGTGTATAGTCTTGATGCTCTTGAATTCTATTTGTTGATTATATATGTTATAATCTTGATCAGTAAAATTCGAGGACGAATTTTCTTTAAGGTGGGGAGGATGTAACGCCCATCCTTAATCTCGTTAAATATTTGACTTATTTGTTAAAATTTTGACTTGCTTGTTAAATTCTTGACTAGCATATTTATATGCTATTTTATTTGAATTAATTATTTAACTACTTTAGAAAATTAAGGTGGTTAAATGTCAAGTTGAAAGTTTAGGGGCCTTTTTGTCAAAGTTAGAACTTGAGGGGCCTAATTGTCATTTCTTGAAACTTGCAAGATAAACTTGGTTGATCCCTCTCTCTGAGTCATTTTCCTCTCCAGCTAAGTTTACATTTCTCTCTCTGTGTATAAAGAAGTTTAGGATTCTACCTATTCTCGACTCCTCGCGATTAATTATCCCTCTGTTCGTGATTCTGGTCCCTGATAAATATTCGTGGCGCTGAATAAAGCATTTCCTGCTGAACAGAAGTTTGTTTGGGTGAATTTGATTTTATACTAGGTAAGCTATTGACTCCCCCTTACTTGTAATAACATGCATATATGTTATTCCCGCTACTTGTTCTTGTTAAAATTGTGTTTTGAGCAATTTTTGTGATACTTGTTAAATTGGGACAAAGGGAGTATTCGTATTAAAACAAGATTGAAATAGACTTGTAAAAGTATCTGGGAATGTTAATAAGGAAATTATACTCCTATTCGTGAGACGGTAAAATAGTAACTTGATTTAAATCTTATTAGAAAAATTGTATCATTATTTGTGGTACGGGGAAATGAATGGAAGTATCCCTAAATGGGTATATTAGTATATTATAAAATTGTACTTATACTTGTGGGACGGTGATAAATTAATAAAGTGTCCCTATAGAAGTGTTCTGAGCATGTTAAAATGCACTCTTGAATGTTAGAAAATGTTAATAGAAGTTACTCCTACACTGGGGACGGAGAAGTTTAGGCCTGGAAAGAAATTGGTATTTGCTGAAAAATTGGACCAGGCGCCCGCCCACTTAGGCACCAAGCGCCCGCCCATTTGGCCAGAAGTTTTGGTTTTAAAAACGCTTGGATGAGCGGCCGCCCGGTCTACCTTAGGCGCCCGCCTGGTCCCCTGTTCCAACCAAAGTGCTTTAAATCTAAATTAAATTGAAAGCTTATCCCTCCTAAGGCATATAGCCTTAAGATAAGATGTCCTAGCAAGTGTTGTGACACCTTAGGGGTATCAGAAGTGAGTCTTGAACATGATTACTCATTAAATTAAAATGAGAACTTGAGTATAAAAGGAAGAACTCTTCTTTATGTCTTGAAAGTGCTATGAACAAGCACTTATGTGTTATGCTTGTCTTGGAACCTATGTTTGTGCACCTTGAGGGCACCAAATTAGTGTCTTGAGCTCGAATATCCTATGTAGGGGGGTTATGAACTTGTAAGTATGAGTGGTATAGCTCATTTACTTAATTTGAACTCGAAGTATTCTTGGTCTAGGTTTAGGGTACTACCCTAGATGGCCTAGATGAGTGTTGTAGAACACTCTAGTACTGAAAAATAGTCCCTTTATGAACAAATGAAATGTGGACTTGAATCATAATTAAATGATAACTTGGGTATAAGAGTAAGAACTCTTCTAGGTATCTTGTAATCAAGGTTTGTACACCTTAAGGATACTAGAACAAGATCTTGAGCTTGAATATCCTAGTAATAGGATTAAGAACTTGTGAGTATGGGATGTATAATTCCTTCTCCTAGCTTGAACTTGAGTATAAGAGTAGTAACTCTTTTATGTGTCTTGAAGTTAATGTTTGTGTACCTTAGGGGCACCAACTAATGTCTTGAGCTTGAATGTCCTGAGAAAAGGATTGTAAATTAATACGTGAAAGATGTATAATTCATCTTCCTAGCTTGAACTCGAAGTATAAGATGTTTAACTCCTGTACATGTTTAACCATCCAAAGAAATGGATTGAGAACTTGGATATAAGATGATAAAATCTTGTATATGTCTTGAATGTCCTGAATGTCTTGACTGTCTTGAATGTCCTGAATGTCTTGAATGTCTTGAATGTCTTAAGTTAAGACAGTAACTTGAAGTATAAGACAATAAAATCTTGTACATGACTTGAACATCCAAATAATTGGATTAAGACTTGAATATAAGATTATAAAATCTTGTACGTGCCTTGACACCAATATATGTGTATGGCAATAAACTTGAAAGGTTCTTGATGTGTGTATGCAAATCTTGCGTATAGTTACTTGATAGAATGTGGCTTTTGATTACTTGATACATGGTATGAATAACCAAAAGAGTTGAGATATGGAACTAGATAGAGAATGATTAACTCTACTACATACTTGAATTTGATACGTGTGTATTGTAAGTGTTATGAATAAACACTAAAGTACTAGTGATTGGTTTTAATCGTGTATATACTCAATGAAGTATATAAAGAATAAAGAAGATATCTTGTCTTGAAATGGGTTCCTAAAGAAAATAGGGACTAGTGTAATATGAAGATAATTCATATAATCGTGAATACTATGATTTAAGTTAATAAGAATAACTATAGAACACACTATGTGTTGGAAAATGTATTCGATTATTAACGATACATATACGTGAGATATGACTGTGACTAGGTTTGATGTGACCTATTCTACTATGTATTTAGAGTCTAAGGTATTGGACTCTATTTGATAGTAAGGGTATCGTGATAGACACTTTAATGTGTTAAACGTGATATGAATATGTACGTGCAAACTTGGCATGTGACAAAGTGATATAAAATGATATACCCTACTACTTTTTTGAGGTCTGTTATTAATAGACTCTAACTTGGATTGACCGTGTTATATGGATACTCTACGTGCCATTGTTAGATTGATTTGTCTTCGCAATGATTGCGTACGTGTACTTGTATTCTCGTGAGCACATGATACATGATTACATGGTGCATATTCTCGTGAGCACATGATACATGATTACATGGTGCATATTCTCGTGAGCACATGATACATGATTACATGGTGCATAAAGACTGGTCCACTAATATGGGACTTAGTTCTATTCTCGTAGTTCAAGTAAACATCTACTTGTGCATTCTCGTGTGAGTCCAGCTGGCTTATTTGGTTCAGAGGGGTGTATAGGTTCACGCTTATTGCGAGGGCTGGGGCATAAGTGATAATCGTGGGTCTATGCATTCGGTCTGTTTTTCCCTTACTACCGGCCATAGTAAGGGCTTAGCATCCTATATTAGAGCAATACGCCTGATATAAGTGAATGCTAACTCGTGAACACCTCGTGAATCTTGTTCTTGTGAATGACACTGGTTACCGGGTCTTCTTATATACTGCATAGCAGTCTCTTGATCTTGATCGCGGTTGTCCTCAGCTATACAGGCATCGACAACAATGGTATTCTTGGGAGGAATAAGGAAGGATTCAGGTAATGATACGTGATAGGCCTATGTGCATCTTGGTGAGTTGGTCTAGCCTCTCACACTACTTGACTACTTGTTACCTGATCATATCTTGAGCTTGATTACTTGTTGAGTTGGCTTAGCCTCTCCTATACTTGTTACTTGATGATACTTGATATATGATTACTTGAGTATCTACTGGAATTGCGTGATAACATGTCATGTAGTTGCATGTTAATAGCTTACTGAGATTTATCTCACCCTTTATTTGTTCCCCCCCCCAGGAAAGCAGGGGATAGTACGCAGTGAGGCTCGACATAGCTGAGAACGTACTCCGCAGGATGTTCTTGTTTGAGACTAGTGTCCTTTTACACTTTGGTAAGGACGATTTAGTGTGGTTGTATAACTCCTTATATTGGGGTAGACAGTCTTGTATAGTACTTGTTGTCACTAGACATCCAGTAATGCCAGCCAGTATGCTAGGCATGTCTTCCGCTGTATGTAACCATGTTTGGTTTTAATTTACTGGGTCTAGAACTCGTTGTGAGCTATCTTAGCTCCTTACTCTTGAGTATATATATCATGTCAGTTCGTTCTAACAGGTATTGTTCCTGTTTCCCGTTAGTTTCTTGTTCCTTGTTAGTTACGCGCACCAGGTTCGAGGTTCTATTAGGGGATCCCGGCACTTGGGGCGTGTCAACTTTGTCCAGGGGCATGTTTAAGTTCAGTCCTCCTTTAATCCAGAATGTTTACAAAAGAACCATTTCTGTTAAAATCCTAACCGTTTTTCTGTTAAAGACAGCTTCTCCCGTTTTCTAAACACACACACACACACATGCACAATTTTAAACAAACTTAGGGAGACTCGTTTTTTGAGGCACTTTGGGTGAACTAGTGTTCTTCCCAAAGTTTAACCTGACCTCCGAACTCATAAATCTCTAACCATTTTTATTTGTTGGGTTAAGAGTTAACAAATGTGGCGACTCCGTTAAGTTTGTTAAGTTACACGTGTTTGGCTTTTCTTCCTCGAACGAACTCGTTTCGCCCCGAGGGGGGGATCCTCATAGTGGCGACTCCGCTGGGGAATAGAGTGTTTTCGAACTTCTTTTTAGAAGATTCGGAGGCATTCTTGTGTGGGTCAAACTCCCGTCCCCGTTTGTTGACATTGTGCATTTTTGTGTGTACATCATGTTTTTGTTTTGTTTTCCGGGAGTGAAACTGTTCTGGAAAAACAATGAACTGGGGCTTGATGATCTGAAGCTGAAAATTTGCAAAAAAGAATGGACCGACTACTCTAACCGTATGGCTGGTTTTGCCGGGCCCACAGAATGTTTCAAGCTAACCATTTTGTGCAGGGAAGAAACATTCTTATGGTCCCCTTGTGATGTAAACGCAGCGGAATAGTTAACAAGAATTGATCTACGAACAATTCTTCTGCAAGGATTAAGGAATCCCAAACAAGAAATCAACAAGAAATCTTGAAAAAACCCAAAGGTTTAACTAAATTGCAATTGAGAGAAAAAAATAATAATCAAGTTGTCCAAAATAAAAGATTACAAAGGATACTTATACTAGAATAATAATAAAATCCTATTCTAAGAAGGAAATCAAAAACAAAGTAAATAAGGAATTGTTTTTTAATAAAATCCTATTCTAAGAAGAAAATCAAAAACAAAGTAAATAAGGAATTGTTTTTAAACCCAAAAACTGGAAGGAAATCGGATTTCCTTGCTGCACTTGCGCCGGGCATGGCTGAGCTAAACTGGGCCGGGCGGGTCTTGAAGCAGGCCCGGTCGGATCATTGATGCTGCTTGGCCTTTCTGTACCACATCATGCTCCCCCACTTTAAATGGATTCGTCCCCGAATCTACATCAACATAAAGAAGATCATCCGGGTGAAAATCAACCAAATCTGAGACATTAAAAGTAGGAGAGATATTCCACCCATCCGGCAATTCAACCATATACGCATTGTCATTGATCTTCTTTAGAACCTTGCATGGACCGATTCTCTTGGGATGAAGCTTATGATACGTACCTTGAGGGATCTGTTCTTTTCGCAAATGTACCATCACTAAATCACCAACGGAAAACACTTTCACACGACGCCGCTTGTCCGCATGGTCCTTGTACTTAGCATTTGACGCCTCAATGTTTTGCTTGACCTCCCTTTGAACTTCCTCCACCAAGTCCGGCAAATGTTCAGCAGCAATACTATAACCCAGAATTTTTGGTAAAGGAACCAAATCAAGAGTGTGCGTCGGAGCTCGTTGATAAACCACCTCAAACGGAGACTTCTTTGTTGTCCGATTCGTCATATTATTAAAAGCAAATTCGGCGGTAGACAAAGCAAGGTCCCATTTCTTAGGAAACTTACCGCACAAACAACGAATCATAGAACCCAATGTCCGATTAACCACCTCCGTTTGCCCATCCGTCTGAGGGTGAAATGAACTACTAAAATGCAGCTCAGTCTCAAAGATAAGCCAGAGAGTACGCCAAAAGTGACTGAGAAATTTAGTATCACGGTTAGAAGTAATAGTTTTGGGCACCCCATGAAGGCGAACCACTTCCTTGAAGAACAAACCCGCAATATGGCAAGCATCATGAGTTTTACGACAAGGAGTGAAGTGAGCCATTTTAGAAAAACGATCCACGACCACAAAAACCGAATCATTCGCCCTTTGAGTTCGAGGCAAACCAAGCACGAAATCCATAGAAATATCAACCCACGGACCCTCCGAAATCGGTAAAGGAGTGTAAAAACCCGTGTTCTGGGATGTCCCCTTGTGTTCTTGACAAACCATACACTTCTGAACAAACTTATGAGCATCCCTACGAAGTCGTGGCCAATAATATTTACGGGCAACCAACTCGACCGTCTTGTCCTGACCATAATGTCCCTTTGAATGGATCTCAGTAATAAGGCTTTCACGAACCGACTGTTGGTCCCAAAGGGCAACAAGGGTATGAAAAATAGCTAGAGGGGGGGCTGAATAGCTGTTTTAAAATTCTTTTCGTACCCTTGAAAAACTCAATTGCAAATGCGCACTTTATCAAATAAGCGTTATGATATGCGCCTATGTGAGTGAGTGATATGCACAGCGGAAGTAAGTTAAGTAAATAGGAGCAAAGGTGATAAAGGGGGCGCACACACACTCTAAGATTTTGGCTCAAAGTGGGTGAAATAAGAAACTAAGGCAAATGATATAACAAACACAACACAGTTCAATCGATCAATCTACAATGAATAAACAAACAAATAGTTAGATATGATATGACTTGAAAGGAAATAGCAAGATAGTAAGTACGCGCTATTTGGAGAGGTTCTATCGGGAAGATGATCTACGTCCTTTACCAAGATGGTTAGTCTTGGATTTCTAATGGAGATCTTATATAATGAGAGAGTGTTACAAATTACAATCGTTTGAGCTTATACACTAACTCAAGATCTAATATTCTATGAAAGAACAAATCCTAGACAATAAACGGTGTATCTCTAAAAGTAAGATCTAAGTGATCAAACTTAAAGAGGTGCGTGTGTGATTTTAGATTTAAGGCTCTTTAGATCTTTGAGATTGAGAGCACAAGAAAACTAAAGTGTTATCGCTTGAAGATCTGGGCTAAGGATGAAGTTATGAAGATGTTCTTGAGAATTCTGGAAATAACAAAGGCAATCCTCAAATCTTCAACAAATGCTTGAGAGAGAAATTTTTGAAATTCTTAGCAAAACTCAGCAACTTCAAAATGTTGAAGTTATGGGGTATTTATAGTGAAATCCCCAAAACTAGCCGTTGGAAATTCATGATGATTCTGAGCAAATGACAAATGTGTTGTCGCTCATTTAGTAGAGCACGTGTCCTTTTATAGCCGTTAGACACATAACACAATTGTGACCGTTTGTGGACAGGCGTCCTCAATTTGGGCGCACACGTGTTATTTAACCATCGTTTGAATCATTGGCGTAGTTTGAATTCTCTTCAAGTCTTTGAATCTTCATTAAATCACTGAGTGTTAAACACACTACGTTGAGTGCGTGTGTGATTTTAGATTCAAGGCTCTTTAGATCTTTGAGATTGAGAGCACAAGAAAACTAAAGTGTTATCGCTTGAAGATCTGGGCTAAGGATGAAGGTATGAAGATGTTCTTGAGAATTCTGGAAATAACAAAGGCAATCTTCAAATCTTCAATAAATGCTTGAGAGAGAAATTCTTGAAATTCTTAGCAAACCTCAGCAACTTCAAAATGTTGAAGTTATGGGGTATTTATAGTGAAATCCCCAAAACTAGCCGTTGGAAATTCATGATGATTCTGAGCAAATGACAAATGTGTTGTCGCTCATTGAGTGGAGCACGTGTCCTTTTATAGCCGTTAGACACATAACACAATTGTGACCGTTGTGGACAGGTGTCCTCAATTTGGGTGCACACGTGTTATTTAACCATCGTTTGAATCATTGGCGTAGTTTGAATTCTCTTCAAGTCTTTGAATCTTCATTAAATCACTGAGTGTTAAACACACTACGTTGAGGCGCGTGAGCTAGAGAGGCGCATGAGCTAATGGGGCGCATGAGTTAATGCTAGGTGCATACTCATGCGCGCGCACCAAGGAGGTGCATGGCGCGTGGCTTGGAGGCGCATGATGCATGGCTTGACGACGCATGGCGCATGGCTTGATGATGCATGGCGCATGTCTTGATGGCGCATGGCGCATTACTTGAATTCACACAGTGATTTTCTTGAATCTTGATCTTCTTGCCCTATTTATAAGCCTATTCTATTACAATGGACAACCTAAAAAAATGAAGTATAAATACTTCTTACATGTGGGTCTAAAGTCCATGAAATAAAACTTAGGTGATGGATCAATCAAATCTAATCAATCCTATTACATTGAAACTGAGATATATGTGGGCATACCCAACACCGACCCACAAGGAATGCACAGTTTGTCTTTGTAAAAAAAATAATCATCCTGCAAAAGAAAGAGACCAACAGGAGTGCCATCTCTACATTTAGCCCATTCTTCCGCAAAATCCTCATCATACTCATACAAATCCTTCAAACAATCAAACCCCACCACAATATTATGCATGGTAACCAATAAAGTTTCTCTTCGACTCAACACATCCGCCACTTTATTATTCTGCCCACTCTTGTGTTTAATGACAAAAGTAAATTGTTGCAAATATGCCACCCACCGAGCATGCATACGATTAAGTGGTTTCGTACCATTCATGTACTTCAAGGCCTCATGATTGGTGTGAAGAATGAACTCACGATGTAAAAAGTATTGCTCCCAATGTTTAATGGCTTGTACGACCGCATAAAATTCAAACTCATACGTAGTCCACTTCCTCTTGGATTCTTCCAACTTTTGACTCATAAAAGCCATCGGTTTCTTCCCTTGAAGCAAAACAGCCCCAATGCCAACCACACTAGCATCCGTCTCAAGTTCAAAAGGTTTAGAAAAATTGGGTAACACCAACAATGGCGCACTCGACAATTTATCCTTAATTAAGGCAAAGCTGGTGGTTGCTTCATCACCCCAAGCAAACTTGCCTTTCTTCATACATTCAGTGATAGGAGCCATAATTGTGCTAAAATTCCGAATGAAACGACGATAAAAAGTAGCAAAACCATGAAAACTACGTACCTCACTAACTGTCGTAGGTAAAGGCCAATCACGTATGGCACACACTTTATCCTCGTCCACTTGAATCCCGTTAGAAGAAACCACATATCCCAAGAACAACAATTTGACAAGCATGAAACTACATTTCTTGAGATTCACATACAACTTATTCTCCTTTAAGGCTTGCAAGACGTCCCGCACATGCCCAAGATGCTCCTCATTTGTCTTGCTATAAATCAAGATGTCATCAAAATACACAACCAGAAATTTACCCATGAAAGGTTTCAACACTTGGGTCATTAATCTCATAAAAGTACTCGGAGCATTAGACAACCCAAAAGGCATCACCAACCATTCATATAACCCTTCTTTAGTCTTGAAAGCGGTCTTCCACTCATCCCCTTCACGAACACGAACTTGATGATAACCACTTTTCAAGTCAATCTTGGAGAATACATTGGAACCACGTAGCATGTCTAATATGTCATCCAAACGAGGAATAAGGAAGCGATACTTGACAGTGATTTTGTTGATGGCCCGACTATCAATGCACATACGCCATGTACCATCCTTCTTAGGAACAAGCAATGCCGGCACCGCACAAGGACTCATACTCTCTTGGATGTACCCTTTTTGCAGCAAATCCTCCACTTGTGCTTTCTGTTAGGACCAATTGGTAGAAAAATAGGCTAGAGGGGGGGGGGGTGAATAGCCTTTTTAAAACTTTTCAAGAAACACTTTTATAAATGCAAAGTCACTTATCAGTTTGCAAACTATTATCAGTAAGCGCAGCGGGTAAAATATGACTTAGTTTAACTCACACAAAATCAGTGTATTAAAAGGTTTTGAGAGCTTGGTTTTACACAAAGTTGTTTCCAAAAGTTCAATGCAGTTTCAAGAGATTGATACAAGGAAATAATGATGAATCAGCAAGAACAATGCGATCTCCGGTGATAGAGTTCCAACCAGCAAGGAGAATGTAAGTAACAGGGGACACAAGTGTTTGGAGAGGTTCACAGTGTAAATACTGCTACGTCCTCTACCAAGTTTGGTCAGAACTTGGATTTGGGTTAAGAGCACTATTAAATATCCCTAGTCTATTACAAGCATGGCTTTGCTGGATACAAAGACTAAATTCTAGAGATAAATAATGAATCGTAAAACAAATTTCTGACCAAGTGTTTTTAAGCGGCAAGTTCAAAAGAACTTATCTCACTCAGGTGGGTGTGTGAATAACTCAATCACAATATTCCTTATATAAGTCTAGCTTGGGAATATTAACAAAGTGATGAGTTTGTGCACGAGTGTATGTCCTATTAATGTCTAATGATTATCTGGACAGAATGTTGAGCTTCAATGAATGCTTCAACAATCAACTCTCTTCAATGCACCAACCTTCTTCAATGCAGCAAGTCCTCTATTTATAAGAGGAGTGAATGTCTTGAGTCTTGTAGAAGAAGGATAATATTTGAATTTCCAGCTGGGTAGGTGAGGAGCATTTAATGCAGTATCCTTGGCATTAATGGAGAAGATACGCATGCCTGAAAAGTCTGATGGGTAAAGACCCCTTTGTCTCAACCGGTTACCTGCAAAAGCAAGTAGAGACAGAGTATAGCTAAAAGTAGCTATGTGTCAGACGGCGCAGTAATCACTACAGAGCAGGTAAACTACTTTTTGATAAAACAGTATGAAAGGACAGGGACAATCATCAAGGTTGACTTTAAGATGGAATGATGTAACCTGACTGACAGTATAGACTGTCTTTCTTTATCGGCAAGTTAAGAATGGAGTTGATCGGCAAATTCTTTAGTAAGTTGATCGGCAACTTGTGTAGCAAGTTAATCGGCAACTTGTCGCATGTTAAGAATAGAGTTGATCGGCAACTTGTTTACTGGTCTGCTGATTTGCTTCCTCTTGCTGGTTTGCCTTGTTGAAGAGATGTAATACACCTGTGCAGGTCACAAAGAATCCTAAGGGTACCTATAGAGGTTCTAATAAAATTGGGGGATCCTAAGTGTAGACATGATTGGGATTAAGTAATTCTAGTGTCTAGGAATCTATTTGAGCAACAATCTCCTCCTAATTACTTAAGTCCAATCACCCTTAATACTAAGGACATTTCTTAACTTAGGGAAATGTTTTCTGCAGATGTCTAGGTGAAATCATTTCCTAAGGTAAGTCACACTAAATGTCTAAAGTAAAAGGTGGATTCACCAAAATAAATGGTGAAGCCGGTTCAGTGAATCGGCAAGAGTGATGATCTGCATAAAAGATTAACATGGAATAATGCAGATAACACAATTATAAGAAATAACATATTAGCACAATCAAAATATCATTAGGCAAAGAAATTTGTCTCTGGAGGTCTTCATAAGATATCTACATCATAGGCTATGTCGACTCAAGAGTCAGCAGCTGGATCTGAAGTCTTGGGATCTTCTGCTGGAGTCGATTCCTTTGTAGTAGATTCAGTCTTCTTCCTTTTCTTCTTTGATCTTTCCTCCTTCTTTTTTGCTTTCATTTTTGCCTTGCTCTGTCTTCTTTGGACACTCTCCAATCTTTCAGATAACATCTTGTTATTCGCCTCGAGTTCAGCAATCTTTAACTTGGCTTGAACAAGTTCATTCCTTTGATCAGCAAGTTTCTCTATTGAGGCTTCAAGTTTGCTGCGGGTATCATTGTGCTCGGCAAGTAGAGTCTTCTGTTGAGAGACAAGGGAACCATTTATCTTTGACAGATTGAGTACATGTTCAGTTCTATCTTGCAGCAGATTTTTCATATCATTGTATACAGATGTCATGAGCCTGATAACATCCTCCTCCTGATTGGACTTATGTATCTGCTTGGTAAGCTCCTTGGTGGATTGTTTGAATAAATCCATAATGGAATGAGAGAAATCAACCAAATCACCACGACTGGCAGCTTCTTTCTGATTATAGTCTAATCCTTCTTCAAATAGATGGAAGTCATAAATGCTGTTGAAGATGATAGGCTTATCAACGAAAGAAGGGAAGGTTCCATCGGAACAAAAAAATTTCAGGGTACCTCGTCTCTCTTAAAAAAAGAGGGGGAGTGTGGGGAGAAATGACAAGAAGATATTGGAACATAAATTTGGACGAGATGATCGATGCGTCAGTTCATTTGGGCCATGATACTAAGCAATGGAATCCTAAAATGGGACCCTATCTCTCTCCAAAGTGTATAACGCGTAAAGGTATTCATTTGACAAATCTTTTTACAACTGCTCGGTTTTTCGTTTTTTGATGGTTTTTCCGCTTCTCACAGCTGCTCTTTCCACACCTCCGGATATCTGGTGCCAAATCGTCGCCCCTTTCCTTATTTTTTCGATAATAGAGTTGGCTATCTCTGTGGCATCGATTGTACAAGTTCGTGAAGAGGGATGGACGAGTGGAATGAGGGAGAGCGGCTCGATCGACAAAAAAGAAGAGTAGCCCCCTAGAACCTGGCAAAGTCATTCGCAGCAAATCAAAATCCACATTCTCTAAGTCAGCATCCTCGATATGTACATCATCAACAACGATCGTCATCTCATCATCAGAAATAACTATCGGCAATGGAGAAGATGGAAGGGGAGCTGGAGGTGGAGGTAATGAAAGAACTTGATGGAGTATAGGATCCTCATTGGCAACAACAATAGCATCGGCAGAGATAGCATCGGCAACAAAAAGATCAGCAAGGATAAAAGTTGAGACAATATCGGCAGGTCTAGGATAAACAATCTCCAGAAGATATCTGGGATGGACAATGATATCCCTATCTCCTGGCAGATGAAATATGCCGTTGTCTTCCATAGATAGCAACAGAGCTAGCTAAAACACCAAACAAGCAATGCCTTCTAATATCATAATCACCAATCTGGCATTCATCAGCCTAGATGTGTAAACCATGTGATCGGCACGCTGACGAGGAAGAAACATCGGCAGAGTAATGGCAAGTGCAGCAGATTTGACTAAGTACACAAGGCCACGAGCGTTGATATGCCGATATTCCAGAATTTCTTGAAGTTCATCGTTGATCATAGAGCACCTCCTCATCCAACCATTTGAAGTGATGCAAACTTCTTTTGGACATAGACCAGGGAGAACGATCTTACCACCTATCTTCAGTTCACCAGGTAGTAGACATCGAGGTTCATAGACGATTTTCTGCTTCAGTCTAGAAATCCGAGGAGTCTTTCGAATACGGTCATCTTTGATCCACAGAAAGAAGATGGGTCTATCACTGGTTGAAGCACCAGAAGAGAATGGATGCTTGGTGAGATGAGGGTGGTCTTTGCCAAATGGAAGTGGACACCTTTGGAGGGTATATTTGAATGATAGCCTCGGATGAACATTAAAGAGAGGCTGTCCAAAACTGTTGGAAGGGATAGAAGCATTGGTAGTGTACCAGTTGGAGCACATCATATCTTTCCCATTCTGAAAGAAATCATAGTTGGCAGGTGGAGAAGTATCAACAACATCGGCATTCACGAAAACTTGTTCTCCCACCTCCATATAATCAGTAGGATCAGTCTCATCGACATGATTTCCATTGGCACGAACAGTAGTTGGAGCAGGAAGAGGAGGGGGGACGGTAGACGGCAAGCTAATCAATGGCTGTAGAAAACTTCCTCAAATTGCAAGCTTGCAGCTATATCAGCATCAAGATCAGTAGTCCTTTCATCAGTACCTCCTCCTAACTCAACAATTTCCTTGATTCCAGTAGGTTCAACAATTTGCAATTTAGGAGTTACAGTGACTAACTGAGTGTCTGTAGTTTGCTCAGCAAGATGAGTGTCGGCAGTTTTCTCATCAGTCCTTGTTCAGAATAAGCTCCTCCTGAAACAGATACATCAACTACATCATCTAATGGTTCCAATGGTTGAGTGTCCATAGTTTCCTCAACAGGAGTAGTTTGGTCAGCAGATACTTCAATCAGAGGTTGAGTGTCAGTAGTTTTCTCAACTTGAAATTCCACAACCCCTTTAACAGTTTCATCGGCATGAACTTCAGTGCTACTTTCACTCACCACTACAGATTCTGCAAAGACTTCAGCAGAAGATGGAGCTTTAGCCATGATAGATCTTATCGGCATCTTGTCACTGTCGGTTGTTTGAGAAGTTGAAGGAGAGACATCGGCAACTTTATGAGCACAAACCAATTCTCCAAGTAAGTCAGCACCATCAGTGTAATCATCATCACTATCAGCAGAATCACTGTCGGCATCAGCAACAACACTTTTATCGGCAACATTTTCACCATCAGCATCAGACAGAGTCCTGCTGCTGCTAGGCGAAAGAGCATGAGTAACTTGATCGGCAAGATCTTCGGCAGCACGACGATCGGCATCTTGCTTCATCAGAAATTCGTTTGACTGTTCAATTAAAGCCAAAGTGACCTTCTTTACTGATCTATGGAAATGAGCATCGAGAGGACTATCAGCAGGAGCCTTATCATCATTGTATGTCAGCAAGTCTTCATCATTTTCCAGTCTGCCAATCTGATAAGGATCAAATTCAGTGAATTGGGAGAGCTGATTGAAAGTTTTGGCATAAATGA
Source organism: Campanula takesimana (assembly GCA_026119855.1). Taxonomy (NCBI): domain Eukaryota; kingdom Viridiplantae; phylum Streptophyta; class Magnoliopsida; order Asterales; family Campanulaceae; genus Campanula; species Campanula takesimana. The sequence goes on along the minus strand of JAOWBW010000078.1, from coordinate 289,208 downwards.
TCCACACATCTTGAACCATCAAGTCTTGTCTAATTCGATCTTGAAAAAGATAGACTTGGTTCCAGTGAAGTGGCAGATAGTCAAAATAGCGACCAAAATTCAGTTTCAGTTCAGCTTCTTTCAACTGCTTGAACTTAGAGAGATGGAAGAACTTCTCATTCCACATATCAGTGCGAATGTTCAAACTCCGGTAGTCAACATAATCAGAAGTTTTCCCAGATGGCACAGAGTCCTTCATTTCTTCATGAAACTGAAGAAGACGACGAATGAAAGGAGGCAGATGATCAATCGGAAAGACCCATTTCTTGTTCAAGACCTTGTTAGTGAAGGGCCAAGGGTTCCTGTAGAAGGTGTGGAAGGTGGGATTTCTGATGGGAGCATATTTCCTTGAAGTCTGAGACTTGAGCTTTTCAATAACATCTTCAATACTTTTGCCATCAGCAAAGTCATCGTTAAGTTCTTCATCAGCAATTTCAACTTTGACAGAAGGATCGGCAGTGAGAGAAGCACCGGCAAGATGAGAAGGAGCAAATCTAATCAACTTTACTCTAGGATCAGCAGAATCAATGGGAGCAGAAGGAACTTCGTCGGCAACAGGTTTTTGCTTCATCATCGGCAAGGTCATCTTATCAGCAACTTGAGTAGACTTCTTCATCGGTAAGTCTGGTTCGTCGGCAACCTTTGCCTTTTTTGACACCACTTTATCAGCAGCCTTCACCAATTTCCTTTTCTTTAGAGCACCAGGAGTAGAATCGGCAAGAATTCTATCTTTTGAAGGAGCAGGAGTAGAGACTGCAGATTGGGAAGCAACTAAAGGAATTGTCTTAGCTCTTTTCTTCTTTGGAGCGTCAGCAGGTGCTGGTGCAGGTGCAACAACACTAGAAGCCTTCTTTTCAATTCTCTTCCAATCTTTAGCATCAAAAGATTTTAATCTGCCGAAGGCAATGCTGGATGAAGAACGGTCTGCATTGACTATGATGGAATTTCTTCTCAAAATCATACTGATCAAGAGATAATGACATCCTTTCCCAGGATTGGGTTTGTTCTTCAGTCTATCAGAAGACCATTTGTCAGCAGCAGTAGCAATGATCCGGAATATATAGGCACACCAGTTGAACTCAATCTGCAGAACAATGGCGGCCATGGCTTCAAACTGCACATCAGTTACATTGCTATGAGATCCAGATCGGCAAATGAGGCATCTATCCACTATCTCAGCAAGAGCATAGTATCGGTGAGGATAATGAATCTTCAGATGACTGGTGCCACTGAGTCTTAGACCAGCTCCTCTCATAAGATTCCATGCCTTGTCCAATTCCTCATCATCAACAAGAGCACTCAACCCTTCATTCCCAAGAGAGGGAAAAACTTCAGAAATAGAAGAGGGAGTAAGAGAAATTTGCACACCCAAGACTGTAGAGTTGACGGAGACGATGATTGAAGAGTTAACCGGAGAACGGACAACCGAGGAGTTGGAGAAGAACTCTTTAACCATATCCACGAACACAAAATCAACTCCAGATGGAGTAACGAAAGAGTCGAGCAAAGACCCAATAAGAAGATTTTTCAAAAAAACCCCATCGGCTTCGTCATTGAAGTAGTCGGAGTTAACATAACCTCCGTAGATATCTTTTTTGCCGGACATTTTCTGCAAGTTACTCAAAAATCTCACAATGTTAGAAACAAAGACAAATCAAAACAGGGATGATTAGAAATGAGCAGAGTATAAACATTAACAATTACCAGATTATGAAGATAAAAGAAAATAGGAATTGAATCTAAGTAATTCGGTAAGAGGAGTGAGAGAGAGAGAGAGAGAGAGAGCAGAAAAAAGGTAGAGAAAGCTTAAAAGATTTTGAAAGGGCGTTATATATGTTATGGGGGAGAGAGAGAATATGAGAAGGCAAGAATAATGAGAAGTAACTGTACCTATAGCCTTGGAGAACGTGCGCACGCAAAATTTAATGCGCACACAAAACGGTGAGAAATGAACAGTTAAAATAAAGAGGGAGAAGGGGTAAATTAGTCAAAATTAAAAAAAATTATGATGACCAGTTACCTTGCTGATGTATCGCATTAAATGGAATACATCATGACACGATTTTGGGTAAGAAAGGTACACACACGTGTCAGGGAGTTGGTGTGACCGATGTACCTTTGATTTGATTGCTAACGTCATGTGTCAGGAATCTTATCTTTTTGCAGAGACGTGCTGATTTGATGCTTTTTACAAATCGGCAAGATAGTTTGAAACGGCAAGATAGTTTGGTCGGCAGGATATGATGATCGGCATGATGTTGTCAGTAATATTTTGTCGGCAATATAATTTGGTCGGCACGGTATTCACACTTGCTGATAAGATCGGAAAGACTAGAACAATCGGCAGAGTTAGCACAGTTTTAACCATAGAAATCAATCATACCTAGTTCACCTCTTAGGAATTCAAATCTTTTCTGGTCTAAGGGCTTTGTCATTATGTCTGCTCTTTGGTAATCGGTATGAACTTTGAGCAGCACCATGTTTCCCTTTTCAACATGTTCCTTCAGAAAGTGATACTTGATGTCTATGTGCTTGGTTTTGGAATGCATGACCGAATTGTTGGAAACTGAGATAGCAGATTGATTATCACAATAGATGGGACAAAGTTGAGATAGAACTTCATAGTCAACAAGCTGCTGCTTCATCCACAGGATCTGTGAACAGCAACTGCCGGCAGCTATGTACTCAGCTTCAGTAGTAGAAGTGGAAATTGATGCTTACTTCTTACAGGACCAAGACACCAATCTATCACCAAGAAATTGGCAAGTCCCACTTGTACTCTTTCTTGTTACCCTGCAAGATACAAAGTCTGCATCTGAATAACCTATTAGATTAAAAGATGAATCTCTAGCATACCATAATCCAAGGTTAGCAGTGCCACAAAGATATTTAATGATACGTTTAATAGCTTGCAGATGAGATTCCCTAGGGTCAGCTTGAAACCTAGCACAAACACAAACATCAAACAGAATATCTGGTTTACTGGCATTAAGATAGAGGAGTGAGCCGATCATACCTCGGTAGACAGTCATATCTACTTTCTTACCAGACTCATCCTTATCTAAGTGAATGTTAGTGCCCATGGGTGTGCTTTGAGAGTAAGCATTTTCAAAGCCAAACTTCTTGATTAATTCTTTTGCGTACTTGGCTTGACTGATGAATATTCCCTCATTGAATTGCTTGACTTGAAGTCCAAGGAAATATGTTAGTTCACCCATCTGCTCATCTCGAACTTGCTCTGCATTAGCTTCTCAAATCTCTTGCAAAGTGATTCATTAGTAGAACCAAAAATAATATCATCGACATATATTTGAACAAACAATGAATGACCCTTATGCTTGGCAACAAATAAAGTAGTATCGATTTTACCTCGAGTGAAACCTAAGCCATAACTAAGTAAGAACTTAGAAAGGGTTTCATACCATGCCCTTGGAGCTTGCTTTAAGCCATAGAGAGCTTTCTTCAATCGGTAGACATGATTAGGCTTCTTAGAGTCCTCGAAACCAGGTGGTTGTTCAACATACACAAGTTCTTGGAGTTCTCCATTCAGGAAGGCACTTTTCACGTCTATTTGATACAGTTTGAATTCTTTGAAGGCGGCATAGGCTAGGAAAAGTCTTATAGCTTCCAATCTTGCAACAGGAGCAAATGTCTCATCGTAGTCAATCCCTTCTTCTTGTCAGTATCCTTTAGCAACTAACCTTGCTTTATTCCTTATGATCTTCCCTGCTTCATCCAATTTGTTCCTGTAGACCCATTTTGTACCAATCACTTGTTGAGATGATGGTCTTGGCACTAGTTCCCACACATTGCATCTTTCAAACTGATTTAGCTCCTCCTGCATAGCTTCCACCCAGCCAGGATAAGCAAGAGCTTCTTCAGTCTTCTTTGGTTCTATATTGGAAACCATAGCAGATGAGAAGAGACTCTCGGCGAATGCTCTACTAAGGTTTCTTGTCAATCTTGGTCCAAAGACATCACCAATCACATTTTCTAATGGATGACCACGAACTGTTCTAACTTCCCTTGGTACATCTTGTCTGACTGTATCTTGTTGTAAAGATTCGAGAGGAGGATCAAGATCAGCAGGTGGAGAAGGAGAATTAGAGTTTTGGGTGAGAGGTGGATTAGATTGAGAGCTTGTTGGGAAGGGCCTTATAACAGAAATTGGTTGAGGGCTAGGTCTGTTTTCAGAATGATAAGCAGAATTTTCATCGGCAAATGGATTGTGAAATTCATCAGCAGATTTTGGTTCTGCCGATGAAGGGAAGTATTGAGCTTCGGTAGATTCTTCTACTGATATAACTGGATCAGCAGCTGGAACTTGTCCTGCATGGTTAGTATTGCTTGATTCACCTGTCTCATGAGCACTAGATTCATTAGTACTATTTGGAGCCTTGTCAGACTCTAGCAAATCAAATTCATCAAAGGTTATATGAACAGATTCAACAATTTTCAAAAGTTTCTTATTGAAAACTCGAAAGGCCTTACTGTGTTTAGCGTATCCAACAAAGATTCCTTCATCAGCTTTCTCATCAAATTTTCCTTTGTGCTCTTTACCGTTGTAAAGCACGTAACACTTGCAGCCGAATATTTTGAAGAATCCAATGTTGGGTGTTCTGCCTCTCCAGAGTTCATAAGGAGTCTTGTTATGGAATTTTTTGATAAGAGATCTGTTCTGAGTGAAGCAGGCGGTATTGATGGCTTCAGCCCAAAAATATTTCGGCAGCCTGGCTTCAGCAATCATGGTCTTACCAGCTTCAATGAGAGTTCTGTTCTTTCTCTCAACGACACCATTTTGTTGTGGTGTACCGGCAGCTGAGAAGTTGTGGTCTATGCCATGATCATCACAGTACTGAGCAATACCATTGTTCTTGAATTCAGTGCCGTTGTCTGATCTCATGCTGATGATATCGCTTTCTTTCTGTGTTTGTAGTAGTCTGAATAACTTGGTAGCAACGGCATAGGTTTCATCTTTGTGACTGAAGGTTTCTACCCAAGTATATCTAGAGAAATCATCTACTACAACCAAAGTGTATCTACTTCCCCCAATACTTGCAGTGGTTGTGGGGCCAAATAGATCCATATGTAGCAATTGGAGGCACTTAGAAGTTGACATGCAGGGCTTGCTTTGGAAAGATGACTTATGTTGTTTTCCAAGCTGGCAGGCCTTGCATTTCTTTGCTTGATCAGTAGACACTTGAGGCAGACCGGTGACCAGATTTGAACCGGCAAGCTTAGATAGATACTTGAAGTTCAAGTGACTGAGTCTCTTGTGCCATAGCCATAAGTTCTCACTGATGTTCTTAACACTAGTAATAGCACTTAAGTCTACTGCATAAATGTTACCTTTACGTTTGGCAGTGAGAAGAGTTTCATTGGAAGCAATGTCTTTCACATAGCAAATGGAAGTAGTAAATACACATTGCATTCCTTTATCACAGAATTGTGATATTGATAGAAGGTTGTGTTTCAGACCATCCACTAGAGAGACCTTCTGTACAGTAACTGCACCTCTCTTGATGGTACCAATACCGATGATTTTTCCTTTTGCATTATCACCGAAAACCACTGGGGGACCTGATGCTTCTGAGATATCGGCAAGTAGATCTGCAAATCCTGTCATGTGTCTTGAACAGCCACTATCTAGAATCCACAAATCCTTGCTTGCACCAGTTGAGTCCATGAAGCATTCCCGAGATAAAACGGTATGCTTATGGTCCCCCTTATTCTTGGTTCCGTGGGTTAGTTCCTCTTTGGCAACCACATCTGGCCACCACTAGAGGATGTAACCTCAGTGGGTCCAGATAGGTGCTTCAAGAGGCATTCATGAGCCTTGTGACCATAATCAGAACAATTAGAACATATCACTTGACTGATAGGCTGTGGAGTCGGTAGAACGTCATTCTGTTTAGTCAGTGCATCGGCAGAACTAGGGAATTGAAAAGGCACAAACTTAGTAGGTTTAAAGGTGCTAGTGTTGCCTTTCTTTCCATTCTGTTTACCTTTGGCAGTTACCTTTTTAGGTACTTGTCCATCGGCAGCAGAGGTGGTTAGACCGGCAGTACTAGCTCTGCTGATGTATTCACCAAGAATACCGTTATCGGCAGACTCAGTATCAGTAACCTTAACATATCTTTGTTTGTGCTTATCATTCCTTTTGTTCTGGTTCTTAGGATACTTCATTGCCACAGCACTGTATATTGGCTTAGCATCCTTATGCACTGAGTTAACAGGACTACATTTAACTTTCTCATCCTTTTTCTCGGTCGCACAAGTTTCAGTAGAGCTACTGCTGCTGGAATCAAATCCTAACCCAGATTGGTCCTTATATGACATTTGGGTCTGTAGGATTGTTTCAACGGCAACTCTAGATTTTGTGTAAGAATCAACAATCCTTGAGAGATGATTGTTTCTTTTCACAAGATCTTCGATCTGAGCTATCAATACTGCTACTTGGCTTTTGAGATCCAGGTTTTCTTTGTTTAGAAGAACAGACTCAAGCTCATGTCCTTTGATAACCTTAAGTTCAGACACAAGCAAGTCATTCTCTGCAGAAATTCTATTGAAATCAGCAGCCATCACTTTATGAACGCTACTCAGCTTCTCATGATCAATAAAAAGTTCATCCATTGTCTCTACCATTTCAGCTTTGGATATTTCAGGAAAGGGGTCAGCTAAAATTTTGGTGGCAGAGGGAATAGGTTTGGGAGAGAAGTCAGGTAGAGAAGATATGGGTTTAGATAAGCTTTTGGCGATGCTAGGATGCTCAGTGAATGAGAATTTTCTGGTCATTGGTAAGGGTTTAGGTTTGATGGCAGTGAATTGAATAGAGTTAAACTGACCATAGAGAGAGGTTCCCACTTGGTGAACTCTGTATCCATTTGGGTTCTCTGCTTTGACACTAATCTCTTTGAAGTGTGGTTGAGGTCTTCCAGTAGTTTCTTCTCTGACTGGAGATCTTGGAGGAGATGGATCTCGGTAGACTGGAGTCGGCAATGTGGATGTATCGGCATCTTCCATGTCTAGGGCGACAAAGCTTACATCGGCATCTTCATCTTCATCAGCATCTTCATCTGAGTCAGTTTCACACCAAACCGGCAAGGCCTTTTCTGTGCTTTCATCGGCAACAAAACTTCGAGACTTGGGATGTCTCTTGTTGAATGACTTCTTCACATACTCATATTTTGGTTGAGGACATTTAGAAGCAAAGTGACCAGGTTTTCTGCAGTTGAAGGAAACAAGATCACCTTTGTTGTTCTTTCCGTCGGTAGCACTTGTTGAGGGTTTGTTGTAACTTGCTGGTTTTTGAAATGTTGGTGTGAATGATTTTGGTTGCTGGTAGCTTCCTTTCTGCATCCTTTTGAAGTCTTTAAACCTTTTGTAGTTCCTAGCGAAGGCGGCAAATTCGTCTTCTTCCATAGGCTGTTCTGAGGTAGTTTCAGGGGTTTTGGAACTGCAGGGTATTGGATGGGGATCTATAGGGGGGAATTTGTTTGAAGGGAAGGATATCTGTGACTGAGCTGATAGAGACAAGTTTTTGAAATTTTTATCGAGAACGTTAAGTTTTTGCAGTTCTCTCTCATACAGAAATAGACTTGACACAAGATTCTGAATAGAAGTCTTGTTCAAGTCTCTCACTTCTCTAACAGCGGTGACCTTGGTATGATACTCATTTCCCAAAGAACTTAGAAAACGAATATTCAGGTCTTTCATAGTATAAACCTTTCCTAATGAAGCACATAAATTACTTACCTCGCAGAATCTGTCGTAGGCACTCCTTAGTGATTCACCATCTTGTTTCTTGAAGGATTCAAACTCAGCAATACAATCATAGAGTCTGTTGTCCTTTACCTGCTCATCACCTTCAAAGTATGCAAGGAGCTTGTTCCAGCATTCTTGAGCCGTAGAGCACAAGTCAATGAGTTTATATTGCTTGTCGTCCAAACCACAAGAAATAATGTGGCATGCTTTTCCATCTAGGGCAGCTGAAAGTTTGTCGTCCTCAGTCCATTGCTCTCTTGGTTTCTCGACCAAAGTTTCTCCAATCTGAACATGGGTTTCTTGTTCAGTGTCACGATCAGCATGTTGTGTCAGCAGAGTGGAGGGAATAGGTCTATAGGTGGTTGAGACTTTTAAAGGAATGATTGGACCACCTTCTATGACCTTCATCAACCGATCATCGATTGAGTTCATATACTTTATCATACGAGATTTCCAGACACCAAACTCGTTGACATTTAACAATGGTATGGTAGTGATATTAAATGACTGCATGATTTTTCCTGCCATGGTATCGGCAATACAAGCTGCAAAGCTTGGAAATTTCTTTCAAAATTCCAAGCTCTGATACCAATTGTTAGACCCAATTGGTAGGAAAATAGGCTAGAGGGGGGGGTGAATAGCCTTTTTAAAACTTTTCAAGAAACACTTTTATAAATGCAAAGTCACTTATCAGTTTGCAAACTATTATCAGTAAGCGCAGCGGGTAAAATATGACTTAGTTTAACTCACACAAAATCAGTGTATTAAAAGGTTTTGAGAGCTTGGTTTTACACAAAGTTGTTTCCAAAAGTTCAATGCAGTTTCAAGAGATTGATACAAGGAAATAATTATGAATCATCAAGAACAATGCGATCTGCCGGTGATAGAGTTCCAACCAGCAAGGAGAATGTAAGTAACAGGGGACACAAGTGTTTGGAGAGGTTCACAGTGTAAATACTGCTACGTCCTCTACCAAGTTTGGTCAGAACTTGGATTTGGGTTAAGAGCACTATTAAATATCCCTAGTCTATTACAAGCACGGCTTTGCCGGATACAAAGACTAAATTCTAGAGATAAATAATGAATCGTAAAACAAATTTCTGACCAAGTGTTTTTGAGCGGCAAGTTCAAAAGAACTTATCTCACTCAGGTGGGTGTGTGAATAACTCAATCACAATATTCCTTATATAAGTCTAGCTTGGGAATATTAAGAAAGTGATGAGTTTTTGCACGAGTCTATGTCCTATTAATGTTTAATGATTATCTTGACGGAATGTTGAGCTTCAATGAATGCTTCAACAATCAACTCTCCTCAATGCACCAACCTTCTTCAATGCAGCAAGTCCTCTATTTATAAGAGGAGTGAATGTCTTGAGTCTTGTAGAAGAAGGATAATATTTGAATTTCCAGCTGGGTAGGTGAGGAGCATTTAATGCAGTATCCTTGGCATTAATGGAGAAGATACGCATGCCTGAAAAGTCTGATGGGTAAAGACCCCTTTGTCTCAACCGGTTACCTGCAAAAGCAAGTAGAGACAAAGTATAGCTAAAAGTAGCTGTGTGTCAGACGACGCAGTAATCACTACAGAGCAGGTAAACTACTTTTTGATAAATCAATGTTGTGTTGAATATCACATGCATGATCAAACTGCCAAGGTCTACCCAATAGAATATCACATGCATCCATATCAACAATATCACACAAAACTACATCCTTATACCCACCAATAGAGAATGGAATAGAACATTGTTCATGTACCTTGAGATTGCCGCCACTAGTAATCCACCCTACGGAGTAAGGACTAGGATGTTTCCAGACGTCGAGCTTCAATCTATCAACGAGGCTGCGGGACACCAAGTTTTCGCTACTACCACTATCAACAACAAACACTGAAGTGCAGTTTTGTACCTTCCCTTTGGTGCGAAAAATATTGTGCCGTTGTGGATCATCATCCACCGCCGGGGTTATCAACATGAGTTTGCAAATCATCAAGGATGCATGCTGTTCATCCTCATCGTTGTCTTCAATGTTAGGATCCACATAAACTTCTTCACAGTATTCGTCCATATCCTCCTCAAAATCAGCACGGGCCACCATAGTAACACCTCTCCCATTAGGACAATTATTGGAGATATGCCCCGGTTTACCACATTTATAGCACTTATCACCATAATTCTTTGCATAAGGATTTGTGTTGGGTTGACCACTATTATTTTGATTCCGACGAGGTGGGTTAGTCCGAGTCGCAGTCGGTTGTGATCCGCTATCATTCGTGGACCCCGTGAGTTGTGTTTTCCCAGTATCATTATCGAAAACAGATTTATCACTCGAAGAAGAGCCCTCCCCAAACTTCTTGAAAGTTTATGGAGCACGAGACGAAGAAGCCAATTGTTTCTCCACTTTACGAGCCCTTGTGATCACATCGTTCACCGAGTAAGAAGTAAACAGTTCCACTTGATTCTTGATATTAACCCGAAGGCCCTTTGTAAACCTTGCGACCCGTTGGAACTCCGTCTCATACAAATCCACTCTTGCGGATTGGGAATGAAAATCACGAACGTACTCATCAATCGTTCGATTGCCTTGCCGACAATCCAAGAATTTGTTATACATGTAATTGCAATTTAGTTAAACCTTTGGGTTTTTTCATGATTTCTTGTTTATTTCTTGTTTGGGATTCCTTAATCCTTGCAGAAGAATTGTTCGTAGATCAATTCTTGTTAACTATTCCGCTGCGTTTACATCAGTTGGTATCAGAAAAGGGAACGATCCTTAGACGATGACCAATTCCGATAGAGACGACGGAGCCATTCACAACACCCTTGTAACTATCCTAGAGCGCATAGCAACTCAAGATCGCGAATCTAGAGAAGCTAGGGAAGCGGCTTTAGCTCTCCAACGTGAACAGCATACCCAATTATTAGCGGCCTTGGCAGGATTGGGAGTTGGTGGTGGTGGTGGCAACCCTAATAATCAACATGGTCCTCGTGGGGATAACCTCCATCATGAAAAACTGGTTAGAAGGGGATTTCGAGCTGATGGTGGTGGTGAGGACATGGGAGCTCCTCCGGTGGCACAACAACCCAAAATTCTAGCGGATATTCCGTTTTTCTCGGGTGAGTTATCAATTGAAGATTTTATGGACTGGCTTAATGAGGTTGAAAATTTTTTCACCTTAATACGTGTTGAAGATGATAGAAAAGTCCCTTCTGTGGCCTATAAGTTGCATGGCGGTGCCTCCGCTTGGTGGGAACAATTTTGTAGACATATGGCGCGTTCTAATCAATCCCAAATTGTTGAATGGAGGGATATGAAGAGGGAATTGAGAACTCAATTTCTACCAGATGATTATGAACAATACATGCAAACCTCCTAATCTATAACTTTGTGGCTCTGGGTTACTCAAGAAAATTGGTGGACTAAGGAGGTTCGTGAATTGGAAGCACAACAAATTATGATTGAAGATTTTAAAGGAGAAAAGGTTAGTGATAATTTTTTTTCCGTGGGTGGAGAAATTGCTCCAGAATCGAAATCCGATGAGCCACTGTTTGAAGTGGTGGTTTTAGAAGAACTTGTGCACGAGTCCTTAGAAGTGCTTTCAGAGGAGCCACTTTTTGAAGTGGTGGTGCCGGTAGATTGTATGGATCAGTGCTCGGAAGAATTGTACGAGAAAGAGAGATCGCAGATTCACAGACCAGAAGAGATACGGTCGGACCAACGGAATGACCCTCCCGGACCTATTGTTGAGGTCCGCCCGCACCAGGTTACTGACCCGCCCGGACCTGGACTTTGCCCATTATTTGCTTCAATTCCAGTAGACTGCATTACTAATTCGATAAGGCTCTTGGGTGAAACAATGGTGAATTCCCTGTCCATTAGAGTTCTGTTTACTATGGCTTATCTCACCACGTGCAACGAGACGCCATCGTGTCAACAAGTGGACGATTTCTTGAAGCTTGGGAAGGAACGTGTTTATTCTAAATATCTCTTCAAATGGAATGGACGACTTCAAATTGCAAGAACGAACTCGAGGACGAGTTCTTTTGAAGCGGTGGTGAATGATGCAATACGAGAATATAATTATGTCAAATATTATAATTATATTGGTATTTTATTATTGACTGGTATTTTATTATTAGTTTACGTTTAATTAGTATTTTTATTAGTATTTTCGTCATTAATTTTGATGGGTCATTTAAAGAAGGTTTTAGAGTAGGATTAGGAGTTATTTTGCTATTTTTAAGTCCTATTAGGTTACTATATAGGTTAGGGTTAATTCTAGAAGGTTTAAGATTATTTTTCAAGTTTTATGGGCACTATAAAAAGGGCCTAAGGTTGTATTCCGAAAATTAGATTATTCTCAATTAAAAATTGAATTGCAATTGCAATATTAGTTAAACCTTTTGGGTTTTCAAGATTTCTTGTTGATTTCTTGTTTGGGGATTCCTTAATCCTTGCAGAAGAATTGTTCGTAGATCAATTCTTGTTTACTATTCCGTTGCGTTTACATCACCTTGCTTCTTCCTGTCCAGGTTCCATTTACAGCCTCTACTTGTGCACATTTACCTCCTTTTTTCTTAGCCAAAAATGAATTTTCAAAGCTTGATAATGCACAAATCTTTTGGACATAAAATTGGGTTTTCAAAGCCTCATTTTGCATTACCCCTTTTTATAAAAGTTTTGGTTTCTCAAAATCTTTTGTTGTGCACAACCTTTCTGTACAAATGATTTTCAAAAGGTTGTTCTTGTTGAAAATTTTGGCTTCAAAAAACCTTTGGTTGTGCACAACCTTTTCCATGTACAAACTTTTGACTCTCGTTTGCTCATATATTTGCTTGATTACTTGTGCAAATTACTTGTTTAAATTGTTTGTCCATGTCTTGTATATACTCTTGTTCATGCTCATGATATTAAAACGCATTGAAAATTTCTATTTTGACTCAAAAGGGAACATAGAAGGCTTCACACAACGCGCACTCGACCTTGTGCATGTTCCAAAAAACCCTTTAAACCCGGGATGGATGCCACGATGCAGCTTGATTGGTGCTCTTGTGCCCTTCTCGCGCGCACGGGTCCATTCCACCTCCCCTTCCGAGCCGAGTCAACCACACTTGTCAGTGACACACAAATACCGTGACCTTGGTTGGTTTTTGGCCTAGCCCACGTCATCACGTCCCTAATACGTGTCCAAACGCTAATTATGGCCAAGTTAACGCCCGAGTCACGACTCCTTGTGAAAGCAAGTGTGACCAAGGTCATCTTTGACCCGGTCCTTGACTTATGCGTTAATTCCAACCATAATTATCCAAAGTCATGTATTAAGGATTGGATGACGCCGCGTCATTAAGATCTAATGCTTGACCCATCCTAATCATCTTTAATCCCAAGGCTAAAGTCCGAGACCCCTCGTTAAACGAGGTCATGCCGGAATTTCATTAAAGCGTTAAGTTAATCATAACCTTAGCCGGGGCTTAATTATGATAAGAATGGCCCGTGCATTGGAACTTTGTGACGCACTAGACCTTAGGTTCGTTTCTTTTGGTCGTTGGAAGCTGCGTGCCCTATAGGACCATCGCCCGGGATAGTGCGTCCTTGGGAGTGTACAATACAGGTGAAATACGAGGGGTTTATAAGCGTAGTGATGACCTCCATTGATCCAGGATTTAGAATAGTTACAAAAAAGAAGAGGGATCTTTTCCAACCATCTAGGAATAAGAAATCGTTTTGAGAAGACTCAACGAAAGCATGTCTTTAAATTGTGATCTAACGTTTGCTCATGTGAAAGATCCCTCAATAAAAATGTTTTTCCTAAAAAAAATAGAAAGGAAATGAAATTGGAAAATTCCCCAAAATGCATGGCTCGGGTCTTTCCCCCAAAACTCTTACCCTTCGAGTCAAACCGGTTCTCCCTCGAGTCAAATCTCCTTGTGTCAAAGCTCTTTTTTTTTTCTTAATCAAAAGCATGGTTTTTTCCGAGAATCTCATCAAAGTAACCTTATGGTTTGCCCGCCCTTTTGTACCATAGATAGCAATGGAAGCTAAATCCGTCGCGGCAGAACCTGATATAAGATTGGACGCTCAATCCCGATTGGAGGGACGAGTAAAGCTTTTGGAAAGGATGGTTAGTACGATGGGAGAGCGGATTCAGGGATTGGAAGCTAGCCGCGATGAGGTGGTCAATGTGGTCCAACGGCTCCGAGATGAGGTTAAATATATCCTTCACAAAAAGGTTGAGGAGGTATGGGAAAAGGGTGGCAGGAAGTTAAGAGGGGACCTCGAGAAGAGGTGTGATCGCCGGTACGAACTCATGCACAGCCGAGCATAGCTAACCGATGAAATGGAGAGACATAACTCGAGGCATGCCCAAGAATGCCTCCACGAGATTGTAAAATCCATTGAGGAAATCAAGAGATCCTCCCAAAGACTGTCACCTCCACCAAGGAATACCCCCGATGACTCAAACCAAGGCGGGCAAGGGCCCCGCGAGCAAGCCCAAGCTATCGCCCTGTACCACGGCAAACCCGCATCCGTCATAGGAGGAGTGCTTCCCTAAGGAAAAAGGAGCCTATTACCGCTGGTTCCATGACCTAGGGATGCCCCAGGATCAGATGCTAAACCGATTGCTAGAAATCAGGAAGATCGAATTGCTCAGCTGCAATGTGAATTGGAATGAACCTCCCTCCCAACGCGGTAACCCGAAACAGCACTGCAAATACCACCAAGCCTTGGGTCATTCCACAGGAACCTTCCCAGCCCCGAGGAACAAAATTCAGGAGCTCATCAATGAGGGAGTCATCACGAAAAGGGGAAATCAGTGGGTGTAAACCTGAGCGGAAGCACGGAAGCCAAAGATGAGATTGCAAGAAAGAGAGGAGGAAAGAAGAAACTAGGAGTGGTCTAGTTAGGTAGGTTCTAAGGTCTTCCCAAAAGTCCATTTTGGACATGTTTTTGCTTTCCCTAAGTCTTACGAGGCAAGGTTGTGTAAAGAACATCAAAATGGTATGTAATTGGAGTCCATTAACAGTAGGGTCTTTTGGGTCTATAAAAAAGGGGTTTGAATCCCCGTGCAATGAAACAATTATTTTCCTTCTATTCCCTCTAGACTTGAGACATTATTTGCAAATTACATCGATTCTTGGAATTGCCTTAGTTAATATTATCAAATGATTGCTACGCTCCCAAAATGATGAATTGACTTCTAAAATATGCTAGTCAATAACAACTCATTAAGGACGAATGGACTCGACACAAATAAAAACGCTCAAAGCAAACAATTAATCTTGATGTGAATAAATGTTGTGATCAATTAGCATGAAGAGACAATTAGTGGCAAGCTTTCCCCGATACACATTCCCCGATACACATTCCCCGATACACAATCCGATACGCTTTCCCGATACAAATTCTTGATGCACGTCAACGGCATCCCGAGACAATGAAAAGGCAAGGATGTTGTTGCTCAACCACCAAGGTTCAACCATGATCGCGTGTAAACAACCAAGCAAAGGACTTCCCGGATCGTCAAAGTCAAAGTGAGAAGTGACAGATCCTACCAAGGGGCTACAGATAAGCCAATGTCAAAGATAGCAAGTTGGGGATAATGCTTCCCCCCTCTCTCCCCCTAAAAAAAAAGGATAATGGAAAGAAGGAAAGGAAATGAATATTGGCGAAGAGGAAGTTTACCTCAAAAGCTCACCAAGTTCACTGCAAAAGTCCACCTCAAAGAACATCCCGAGGGGTTCACCGCAAAGCGAAGCGATCTACATCAGCAAAGCAACAACATCCTTCAAAGGGACACAAGAGGCGATCCATGGACGAACTACAGCGACCTGAACTCCTCAAAACTGAGGGGAACGTAGGCAACCTTCGAGTCCGGTCACAACATGAAACAAAATCACCAAACCTTGGTCTTCTCAAAGTGACCAAGTCTTCCCCCACGGTCTCATCAATGACCAATTTTCCAGAAATGCCTAGCCTGGTCTCATCAATGACCAACCCCCCTAAACACATTCTCCTTCCGATCTTGCCATTGATCGAATCTTAATCTCAATTGATCGCAACATTTATACATGTTAAGGCTAATTTCTTGCCATAATCTTGACTTAATAATAAACGTGGTCCATTCAAGCAATCACTTTGATAATATTGATTAAAGCAAATTCTGAATGTCTCGATAAGTCTTCTTTTCTACATCTTAGGAAAGAGCCAAACACCGAATTTATGTCCGTAGGCTTCCTTCCTCACAAAAGGGACTCACTCCCGCAAACGCCTACGTCAATATCGTTTGGAGCAAGAATAATTTTCTCCCGTCCGTGTCCTGAGTCAACTAGGCCACCCCTAGGAACAGAAGGAACAAGAGATATTTGAAAGAGGGTTGGAAAGGATGAGAGCCTAGAGAGAATGACTCCCGCGAAGGACAAGATCCACTCCGAAAAGAGAAAGGTTCATTCCCAAGGAACGTTGATACCAGGGATCCAATTCCCAGTCAGATGATTAAACCAGGGCTATTAAGCCATAACTGCACTTTGAAAAGATTAACGGGAAAGTCATGCTTTGGTAAGCCTAGTCCAGGCCAGAACCCAGAGTCAGTCCCCCAATTTTCAAAAAATTCCCCAGAGGTCCTCAGAAAACTTTGGTAAAAAAGAGTCAACTCCCTGCGTCAACCGTACAGATGGTTTGTCCCCAGTAAAAATTCATATCAGCAGTCCGTGCCAGCAAACTGCCCACAAGTGAAACTCACTTTCACTTGTTCAAAAACCTGTCAAAGCATATCCCAGTTGTACATAATTGAGTCTAAACACGTTTTGGGGATTCCCTCGATAAGTCACAAAAGCCCTCAGGAGGCCCGAGCTATGCATAAAATGAATTTGTAAATACAAGAGATTTAAACATTAACAGAATGACAGGTTTTCATACACATTGTTTTGCAAAAATAAAACAAAACAAAAGAAAAATTGTCCGAACAAGTACAACTACTCGGAGTCGGGGTCCGAGTCAGGTGGTGGGAAATCATAAATGCCCGGCCCCCGAAAGGAATAAGCACTGGGATCGAAATAGAAAAGAGACTCTGCCAAGCTCATGTCCTCACCAGTAGGCGGCTGAAAAGAACTCCAAGCAAATTGGGAAGAAGTGCCCGTACGGTCGGCAGAAGAGGGCCCGGGTCGCTCTAAGGTTAAGTGGGCAAAAGGATCCGGGGCTGTCTCATGAGTATCCATGTCTCCCAGTGAACCTCGAAAATACGTTATGTTAGCAGTGCTCATGGACTGACTGCAAAAATAAAGAGGCATCTCCACACTCGATGCCCTCTTGCGAGGTCTCTCCTCACCCCTCATGGAACTCCTGCCCGACACAAAGCTATATTCTGCCCGAGGCCCCTTGGAAGAGCGACCTGTAAACCTTTTAAACCATTTCTTGGCCCTCCCCAAGAAGCCGGGCTGCCTCAGCAGTTCTCGCCCCACAACCTGCACATGAAAACACAGATGGCTCAGTAAAAGAGACGGAAATAAAAGGTGTATGTGTGCAAAGCAAAGAAGAATCATACCGCCTCAAATGGAATCTCCTCAGCTGGGACCCCTTCCCCTGGAGTAGACAAGTCCATCTTATGAACCCTACCACCCACGCAGATGAAAGAATAGTCTGCCCACGCTGGAGGAACCACCCCAGAAGCCACCACCTGTGGCGACCGCAGACTCGTGGACACAAACCGACCATACGGCTCGTAAGTGATCAAACCAGCGGCATCCGATCCCATGAGATAGGGGTCCTCCCCTCGGTCAGCCATGAACATGGTCTCGGGAGGATCCACGGGCGCCCTCTGCATGAGCTCCAACCCGTGCTGCCAAAGAACCCTCTCACTCAAATAAAAGGCCTCGCCCCGGAACCCCACGAGCAGCCTCCTTTGTCTAGTCACCCGCAGGGCCTCGCTCAAATCAAAGTCTATCTCCAGTCTCTCATACCTCGACCAAGGAAAGAGATTAAGCTCAACCGGCATAGCTCCCCTCAGCACCGCCTTTACATCGGCATAACGGACTGTGACCCATCCTTTAGACCCCCTCTTCTCTCGAGCTTCCCTAGCCCAGTAAGTCATGGCCGAAAAAGTGAGGTCTCAGTCAAGAGTAGGCCTCCACGGATAGCTCTCTAAAACCTCGTAGTACCAAGCCTGAAAAAGGAAAAAGCAGGAAAACCGTCAGCATCAAAGACGAGGTAAAAGCCGAATACAAAGAGTAAAGCAAAGGCAGAAAAGAATGAAAGAAGGAAAAAAGAATACCTCGAGGACAAATTGAAATCAAGCCAAAGACTTGCTCGCCTTCCGACTATACTTATTCAGATCCATGAATAGCTCGGCAAGGCCTGCCTCTCCCCAAGCAATGCCTCTGATGGCCTCGGGTGTAGTCAGTGAGCCAAGAAGAGGGAACATACATGTGGTACCGGCAATGGCAAAAACAGTGTTGCTGAGAAGAAGCCACACATAAGAACTCCCCAGCTACTCGGCAGTCACCCAGCCTGCCCAATACTCCGGAAAGTTGGCCCGAATGGACCTCTAAACATTCTGTACTAGAATGCCCAAACCCTTGGTAGGGCCCGCGAAGCTGATGAGAGCTTCAACTTCTCCAACCGGGATCCTGTCCCTCCATACAACCGGATGCCCGTCAAAAGAAAGCCCGGTAATCGCCGAGAAGTCGGCAGGAGTCACAGTCACCTCCCCCAACTCAAATGAAAGTTATGGGTTGAATCCCACCAGTACTCACCAGGGGCATTGAGAAGCCCCATGATTTTGTTGGTATTTGCCAACTTCCACACGGCCTCGATAAAAGGCACCAATCTGGTGCGCTCCACCCAATCCCTCGGACTAGGTGCGCCATCAACGGACTCGGGCATGGCCTTCCATAAAGAGAAGCAAACATCCGGAGATCCTCGAGATTTGGGATCACCACCCTGCAGGTAAACACAACAAAGGTATGAATAACACAGTTTAAAAATACCAATGCTCATGATGAATGCAAATGATAAAATGAAAACAAGAAGCGAACATGCATTGAAGTTTTCCGTCCCCTTTCAAATTTCATAGACATTTGAGGGTCATTTTGGAAAAATGTGTCTCCGTCCCCTTTCAAATTGCATAGACATTTGAGGATCATTTTGGAAAAATGTGTATCCATCCCCTTTAAAATTACATAGACATTTGAGGGTCCTGAAATTTTAGGGACTAAGTCCCTCGCAAGGAATAAACAACATTTCTTAGCACGAATGTAGGTGACAACATCCCGAGACGCGCTTAATAACTAGTCGGAGCCTAGGGTACAAGCATTTCATGCGCAAAAGCGTGGACAACACACATTAAAATTCAAAGTATGGTTAGGCACGTCCGATTGAGGAAATGAACGCATGCCCATGATCCTTAAAACTTCAATTTCATGAAAATGAGACCAATTTCACAAAAATGTACCAAGAGCCTGAAAACCCCAGTTTTCACGAACATGAACCATAGGTTTAAGGAATGCAACAAATCAAGGAAATGAATGGTTTAGGAATGCTTACCCCGTCACCTTGACACAGATGCACGGTGGGAGACTTGTAGAAACCCGCTCCCGTATCCTGGAGATCAACGGTGTAGCCATGGAAATTCCGAGCCATGTCAAGCCTCTTCTCCACCCCTCTAGGGTAGCCCGAGCGTGCCCGTCCCTCCATAAGCAATCCTTGAGCGATCTAGAAGAAAAATTCGAAAGTTGATGGAGTTTTCCCTCTCAATTTCGTCCCTGTTCTCTCTGTTTTTTTACTGTGTTTTAGAAAAGTGAGCAGACCATCCGTATGGCTGCTGTGCTTTGAAAAAGAAGGGACGACCCCTCAATCCGTATGGATGGTTTGGGCGAGGAAAAACCTCAGCCCAAATGTTACACTCTGGCCCTTGGGGCCTTGAAAAAAGTTCCCCAATAAGATCTTAGGCCCCCTCCCTTTGAGAGATATCCAAAATGCCCCTTTTAACCTTGTAAGAATACAAGACAGTCCCTGACGTAAGCCCAGTAAAATTTGTGAGGATTATCTCCCGGCAGTCTTTGACATAAGCCCAGTAAAATTTGTGAAAATTACTTGGTGTGAGAATACACTTAAGCCCGGTGAGAAAATCACATCTCCCGGCAGTTTGTAAGCCCGTCTTTTGCCTAGAATGAGCATAACCTTCGGCTGTCCTCAACGTAAGCCCAGTAAAAATTGTGAGAGTTTTCCTAGTGCAAGCATACACTAGGCGGTCCCCACGCGACGTAAGCCCATTGATTTTTTGACCCAGCCGTTTGTAAGCCCGTCTTTGCCTGAAAGTCTCCGGACGTTTGTAAGCCCGAAGGTCCCCGGCAGTTTGTAAGGCCGTTTGTAAGCCCGAAGGTCCCCGGCAGTTTGTAAGCTAAGCCCGTCTTTTGCCTAGAATGAGCATAACCTTAGGCCGTCCTCGACATAAGCCCAATAAAGTCTTAGGCCGTCCTTGACATAAGCCCAGTGAAACCTTAGGCCATCCTCGACATAAGCCCAATAAAGTCTTAGGCCGTCCTTGACATAAGCCTAGTAAAGTCCTAGCCCGTCCTTGACATAAGCCCAGTGAAACCTTAGGCTGTCCTTGACTTAAGCCCAGTGAACTCTTAGGTTTAGAAAACCTCATCCCGGCCATCCTTAGTGGGATGTAAGACCATCTTTCCCGTCAAACTCCCAAAAGACGGAGTTGACCAAGCCTTGACTCAGAATAGTCATTATAGGTTGAGATCCTTATCCTCGGCAGTCCAAAATGACGTAAGACCGTCCTTGTAAGTCCCTCTCCATAGAGCCAAGTTGACCCCGCCTCTGACCCGAGTCACGCTTCCTTGTGTAAGTTAACCCTTTCCATAGAGCCAAGTTGACCATGTCCCGCCTCTGACCTCGAGAGTCACGCGTCCTTATGTAAGTCAACCCTCTCCATAGATCCAAGTTGACCATGTCCCGCCTCTGACCCTAAGAGTCACGCTTCCTTGAATAAGTCAACCCTCTCCATAGAGCCAAGTTGACCATGTCCCACCTCTACCCCTGAGAATCACGCGTCCTTCTATAAGTCAACCCTCTCCATAGAGCCAAGTTGACCATGTCCCACCTCTGACCCCGAGAGTCACGCTTCCTTGTGTAAGTCAACCCTCTCCATAGAGCCAAGTTGACCATGTCCCGCCTATGAACTCGCCGAGAGTCATGCTCGTCCCCCTAGGAAAGGATGACTGATATCCGCCTAGCCCTTAGGTTTGGATAGCCTTAAAACTTCTCTCCTTTTCTGAACTACGTTAGGCTCGATTCTCCGCAAATGGGATACGTAGGAATCCTATACCTTTAGGTCCCGCAATGCAAACCAAAATTGGTCAAGCCATCCTCCCATCAGATTGGGATGCTTATTTTATCGACAACCTCACTTTTCTAAAGCGACGTTGCCGAGGGGCTCTGTAAGTACCCCAATCTGAAATTGACCAACCTTAGAGGAACTGTTAGGCCCAATTGGTAGGAAAATAGGCTAGAGGGGGGGGGGTGAATAGCCTAATTAAAATTTTTTCAAAGAAACACTTTTATAAATGCAAAGTCACTTATCAGATTGCAAACTATTTTCAGTAAGCGCAGCGGAGAAGATATGACTTGTTTTAACTCACACAAAATCAGTTTATAAAAAGGTTTTGAGAGCTTGGTTTAAACACAAAGTAGTTTCTAAAAGTTCAATGCAGTTTCAAGAGATTGATCAATGGAAATGATGATGAGTCAGCAAGAACAGTAATGATTTGCCGGTGATAGAGTTCCAACCGGCAAGGACAGTAAGTAACAGAGGACACAGAGATTTGGAGAGGTTCACAGTGTAAATACTGCTACGTCCTCTACCAAGTTTGGTCAGAACTTGGATATGGGTTAAGAGCACTATTAAATATCCCTAGTCTATTACAAGAGCGGCTTTGCCGGATACAAAGACTAAATTCTAGAGATAGTTTAATGAATCGTAAAGCAAATATCTGACAAAGTGTATTTAAGCGGCAAGTTCAAAAGAACTTATCTCACTCAGGTGGGTGTGTGAAAACTCAGACAACGTATTCCTTAAAATAATCTAGTTCGGGAATACTAACAGTGTTGTAGAGTTTGTGCACAAGTGTATGTCCTATTAAATGATCTAATGATTATCTGGACTAGGAATGTTTGAGCTTCAATGAATGCTGCAAACAACCAACTCTCTTCAATGCACTAAAATCACCAACCTTCTTCAATGCACTGAGTCCTCTATATATAGGAGGAGTTAAAGTCTTAGCTTGTTGAAGAAGGATAACATTTGAATTTCCAGCTGGGTAGGTGAGGAGCATTTAATGCAGTATCCTTGGCATTAATGGCGAAGATATGCGTGCCTTAAAAGTCTGATGGGTAAAGACCCCTTTGTCTCAACCGGTTACCTGCAAAAGCAAGTAGAGACAGAGTATAGCTAAAAGTAGCTATGTGTCAGACGGCGTAGAAATCATTACAGAGCAGGTAAACTACTTTATGATAAATCAGTATACAGACAATCAGCAAGGTTGACTTTAATGAAATGATGTCACCTGACTGATAGTGCAGACTGTCTATCATATCGGCATGTTGTGAATGGAGTTGATCGGCAACTTCTTTAATAAGTTGATCGGCAACTTCTGTAGCAAGTTGATCGGCAACTTGTCGCATGTTAAGAATAGAGTTGATCGGCAACTTGTTTATTGGTCTGCTGATTTGCTTCCTCTTGCTGGTTTGTCTTGAATGAAGAGTTGAAATACACCTGTGCTGGTTACAAAGGATCCTAAGGGCACCTTAAAAAGGTTCTAATAAAATTGGGGGACCCTAAGTGTAGACATGATTGGGATTAAGTAATTCTAGGACCTAGGTATCTATTGAACAACAATCTCCTCCTAATTACTTAAGTCCAATCACCCTTAAAGCTAAAGACATCTCTTATCTTAGGGAAAAGATTTCTAAGGATATCTAGGTATAACCAAATCCTAAGGTAAGTCACACTAGATGTCTAATGCAAAAGGTGGATTCACCAAAATAAATGGTGAAGCCGGTTCAAGGAATCGGCAAGAGTGATGATCTGCAAAAGGAAATAGCACAGAATAATGCAGATAACAACACAAATATAAGAAAAACATATTAGCACAATAAAAATTTTATAAGCAAAGAAATTTGTCTGTGAAGGTCTTCAATAAGATATCTACATCATAGGCTATGTGACTCAAGGATCAGCAGCTGGAGGATCAGAAATCTTGGGATCTGCTGCTGGAGTTGAGTCCTTTGTAGATTCAGACTTCCTAGCCTTCTTTCTTGCTTTTTCTTCTTTTCTTTCAGCTTTCCTCTTTGCTTTGCTCTGCCTTCTTTGAGCACTGTCTAATCTTTCAGACAGCATCTTGTTGTTGGCTTCAAGAGCAGCTATCTTCAGATTAGCTTCGGTAAGAGCAGCTTTGGTCTTAGATAATTCTTCTTCAAGTCTTCCCATATCTCTTATCTGCAGCCTCTGATTATCAACAAGATTCTGTTGAATGTTATGAGTTGTCCCCAAGGATTCAGAAAGAGCCATTATACGCTCTTCTCTATCAGCAAGGAGAGCTTTCAATTCTTTGACCAGAGTATTCTCCTCCTCTTGATTGGACTTACGTAGACGCTTAACCAGGTCTTTGTGAACATCATTAACCAGGTCACCAACAGAAAGAGCCATATCACCAATATCAGCACGAGTGGCAGGCACTTGCTGATTTGTGAAATCGCCTTCACTAAACTTCAAATACTCATACAGACTGTTGACGATGGTCGGCTGGAAAATACTGGCAGACGTCGGGAGCACTATTGAAGGGATAAAATCTTCATTATTCAGATCAGCATCTTCAATAAGTACATCATCAGTCATCATCTCATCATCAGAGGAGATCAAGATCGGCTCAGAGGGAGATGGAGGAACAGGAGCAGCTGGAATGAGTAAGAACCATTGAAGTGCAGCATCATCAGCAGAAGAGAAGAAATCGGCAGGGACAAAATTTGAGACAATGAGATCATCAGAATCATCGGAATGAACGATCGGCAAGGGAAAAGCTGGATGAACTATAACAGCACGATCAGTCGGCAGATGAAACATACCACCGTCTTCAAGTGAAAGGAAGGTAGCCAAGATTAAGTTCAAATAAGCACGACCTTCAAGAATCATAGTCATTAACCCGGCATTCATCAGCCTTGAGGTATAGACTAGATGATCGGCACGCTGACGGGGATGAAATAATGGCAGAGTCATAGCCAAAGCGGCAGACTTGATCAAATAAAGAAGGCCACGAGGATTGGTATGCCTAACTTCAATGATGTCAGTCAGCAGATCATTGATCATCAAGCAGCTTCTCATCCATCCATTTGTAGTGATGCACACTTCAGTTGGAGAAGGACCGGGAAGGGTAGATTCACCTCTAATCTTTATCTGTCCTGGTCTAGATCGAATTGGATCATAGGCCACTTTCTTCTTAAGTCTAGAAATCCGAGGAGTCTTTCCCTTTGTACGAACAATGTCATCATCATTGAGAATCCAGGGAAGATAGATTGGACTATCACTGGTAGAATCTCCTGGAGAGAATTTATGCTTGGTGACATGAGGGAGGTCTTTGCCGAATGGGAGTGGACATTTGCCTAAGGTATACTTGAAGGATAACCTTGGATGAACAGTGAAGAGAGGCTGTCCAAATTTGTTAGAGGGGATAGATGCATTGGAAGTGTACCAGTTTGAGCACATCATATCCTTCCCATTGAGAAAATAATCATAGCTGGGTGGTGGAGAAGTATCAACAGCATCAGGATCAACAAAGGCTTGTTCTCCAACCACCATGTAATCAGCAGGATCTATTTCATCGGCATGATCTACATCGGCACGAGCAGCAGCAGGAGCCGGCAAGAGAGGGGTGATAACAGACGGCAAGCTGAACAAAGGCTGTAGAAGAATCTCTTCAAACTGTAGACTAGCAGCAATGTCAGCATCCAGATTAGGAGTACTATCATCAGCACCTCCTCCCAACTCCACAACCTCCTTAATACCAGTAGGGGGGACAATCTGTATTTCAGGAGTAACTGCAACTAACTGAGTGTCTGTAGTTTGCTCAGCAAGATGAGTGTCAGTAGTTTTCTCATCAGTCTCTCCTCCTGAAACAGATACATCCATCTGTTGAGTGTCCATAGTTGTCTCAACTGGAGCAGGAAGGTCGGCAGATAGACCCATCAGAGGTTGAGTGTCTGAAGTTTGCTCAACATGAAATTTCACTATATCTTTGATAGAATCATCGGAATGCCTTCCTTCAACACTACTATCACCCTCAAATACAGATTCTGCGAAGACTTCAGCAGTGGAAGCTTTAGTCATGACAGTTCTGATAGGCATCTTGTCACTATCTGTTGTAAGTGAAGTGGAAGGAGAGTCAGCAGCAACTTTGTGAGCACAAACTAAATCACCAAATAAATCAGCACCATCATCATCAGCATCACTATCAGTAGAATCACTATCTTCATCACGCCCATCGGCAACAAACTCTTTATCAGCAGCATCTGCATCGTCGGCAGAGTGAACATCGGCATCTGTCTCGGTCTTGCTGCTGCTTGGCGAAGGAACATGAGCATCTTTATCGGCAAGGTCTTCAGCGGCACGACGATCGGCATCTTGCTTCAACAGAAATTCATTAGACTTTTCAATCAAGTCCATAGTGACCTTCTTTACTGATCTATGAAAGTGAGCATTGAGAGGGCTGACAGCAGGAGCCTCATCATCATTGTATGGCAGCAAATCTTCATCATTTTCAAGTCTTCCAATCTGATACGGATCAAACTCTGTGAATTGAGAGAGCTGATTAAATGTCCTGGCATAGATGAGCCACACGTCCTGAACCATCAAGTCTTGTCTAATTCTATCTTGAAAAAGATAGACTTGGTTCCAGTGAAGTGGTAGGAATTCAAAATACCGACCAAAATTGAGCTTTAGTTCAGCCTCTTTCAACTGCTTGAATTTTGATAGAGGGACAAACTTCTCTTTCCACATATCAGTGCGTCTGTCCAAACTCTTTTGATCAACATAATCAGCAGGATTTCCGGGAGTGACAGTGTCTTTCATCTCTTCATGAAACTGAAGAAGACGACGAATAAAGGGAGGCAGATGGTCAATCGGAAAGACCCATATCTTGATCAAGACCTTGTTGGTGAAGGACCAAGGATTCTTGTAGAAGGTGTGGAAAGTTGGGTTTCTGATTGGAGCGCATTTCCTAGGAGTCTGAGACTTGAGCTTCTCAATGACATCCTCAATACTTTTGCCATCGGCAAAGTCATCAGTGAATTCTTCATCAGGAATTTCAACCTTGACAGCAGGATCGGTAGTTAGGGAAGCACCGGCAAGATGAGCAGGGGCAAACCTAATTAGCTTGGCTCTTGGATCAGCAGGAGGAATAGTGGAAGAAGGAACTACATCGGCAAGCTTCACCTTCTTTGTCACCACTTGATCGGCAACCTTTACCAGTTTCCTTTTCTTTGGAGCAACTGAAGGAATGGTCTTTGCCTTTTTCTTCCTCTGAGTAACAACAAGTGCAGGAGCAACAGAGGGGGCATCGGCACGGGAAGCATTCTTTGAAATCCTTTTCCAATCCTTAGCATCAAAGAACTTCAACCTATTGAAAGGCAAGCTGGATGGAAAGCGATCGGCAGCCACTACATTGGCATTTCTCCTCAGAATCATACTTATCAACAGATAATGGCATCCTTTTCCAGGATTGGCCTTGTTCTTCAATCTGTCAGAAGCCCACTTATCAGCAGCCGTAGCGATAATCCTGAATATGTAGGCACACCAGTTGAACTCAATCTGCAGAACAATGGCGGCCATAGCTTCAAACTGCACATCAGTAATATTGCTGTGGGATCCAGATCGGCAAATGAGACATCTATCAACTATCTCAGCCAAAGCATAGTATCTTTGGGGATAGTGAATCTTCAGATGATTAGTGCCACTAAGCCTTGTGCCAGCACCTCTCATGATAATCCAAGCCCTATCCAGTTCCTGCTCATCAACTAGAGCACTCAACCCTTCATTCCCAAGATTGGGAAAAACTTCAGAGATAGAAGAGGGAGTAAGAGAGATCTGCACGCCCAAAACAGTAGAATTGATGGAGACGATAACGGAGGAGTCAGCACGAGAGCGGACAACAGAAGAGTTGGAGAAGAATTCTTTGACAAGATCCACAAATACTGAACTAACTCCTGATGGAGTGATGAACGAATCAAGCAAGGACCCAATAAGAAGATTCTTCAAGAAAACCCCGTCGGCTTCATCGTTGAAGTAGTCGGAGTCAACATAGCCTCCGTAGATATCTTTTTCACCGGACATTGTCTGCAAAATTACTCAAACCACTCTCAATGTTAGAAATAAAGACAAATCAAACAATAAATGATTAGAAATGAGCAGAGAATAAACATTAACACTTACCAGATTATGAATAGATGAACAAATAAAACGATGAACTGATAATCTGGAAAGAGGAGAGATAGAGAGAATAGAGAGCAGAGAAAAAAAAATGGCGGAGAAAAAGCTTAATGGAATTTTGAAAGGCGTTATATATGTTATGGGGGAGAGAGAGAATATGAGAGGGCAAGGGAGAGAAATAACTGTACCTATAATCTCGAAGAACGTGCGCACGCAAAAATTAATGCGCACACAAATCAGTAAGGTGAACAGTTAAAAGTAAGAGGGAGAAAGGGTAAATTAGTCAAAAATAAAATAGAAGTGATGATGACCTGTTTACCTGCTGATGTATCGCATTAAATGGAATACATCTTGACACGATTTTGGATAAGAAAGGTACACACACGTGTCAGGGAGATGGTGTGACCGATGTACCTTTGATTTGATTGCTTACGTCATGTGTTAGGAATCTTGACTTTTGCAGAGACGTGCTGATTTGATTTTATCAATCGGCAAGATAGCTTGAATCGGCAAAATGATTGAATCGGCAAGATATTGAATCGGCAAGATATATAGATAGAATCGGCAAGATGATTTTGACAAAATTTTGATCGGCAAGATTTTGTCGGCATGTCCGTGGTCAGCAAGATAATTGATGCTCTGCTGATTTGATCGGCAGACTAACACAAGTAGCAAAGTTAGCACAAGTTTAACCATAAAAATCAATCATACCTAATTCACCTCTGAGGAATTCAAATCTTTTCTGATCCAAGGGCTTTGTTAGTATGTCTGCTCTTTGGAAATCGGTATGGACTTTGAGCAGCACAACATTCCCTTTTTCAACATGTTCCTTCAGGAAGTGGTGTTTGATGTCTATGTGCTTGGTTTTGGAATGCATGACCGGATTGTTTGAAACTGAGATTGCTGATTGGTTGTCACAATAGATGGGACAAATTTGAGATGGAACTTCATAGTCAACCAGCT
Source organism: Campanula takesimana (assembly GCA_026119855.1). Lineage (NCBI taxonomy): Eukaryota > Viridiplantae > Streptophyta > Magnoliopsida > Asterales > Campanulaceae > Campanula > Campanula takesimana. The sequence continues at coordinate 260,959 of JAOWBW010000078.1, read as the reverse complement.
GCTGCTTCATCCATAGAATCTGTGAACAGCAACTGCCGGCAGCTATGTACTCAGCTTCAGTAGTGGAAGTGGAAATTGATGCTTGCTTCTTACAGGACCAAGACACCAATCTATCACCAAGAAATTGGCAAGTTCCACTTGTACTCTTTCTGGTCACCCTACAAGCTGCAAAGTCTGCATCTGAGTAACCTATTAGATTGAAAGATGAATCTCTTGCATACCATAATCCAAGGTTAGCAGTGCCACATAAATATGTAATAATACGTTTTACAGCCTGCAGATGGGATTCCCTAGGGTCAGCTTGAAACCTGGCACAAACACAAACAGCAAACATAATATCTGGTCTACTGGCAGTAAGATAGAGGAGTGAGCCGATCATACCTCGGTAGACAGTCATGTCTACTTTCTTACCAGACTCATCCTTATCTAAATGAATGTTAGTACCCATCGGTGTGCTTTGAGAGTGAGCATTGTCAAAGCCAAACTTCTTGATAAGTTCTTTGGCATACTTGGCTTGACTGATGAATATTCCTTCATGGGTTTGTTTGACTTGAAGTCCAAGGAAATATGTTAGTTCACCCATCATGCTCATCTCGAACTTGCTCTGCATCAGTTTCTCAAATCTCTTGCAAAGTGATTCGTTAGTGGAACCAAAAATAATATCATCGACATAAATTTGAACAAACAATGAATGACCCTTATGCTTGGCAACAAATAAAGTAGTATCGATTTTACCTCGAGTGAAGCCTAAGCCATCGCTAAGTAAGAACTTAGATAGGGTTTCATACCATGCTCTTGGAGCTTGCTTTAGGCCATAGAGAGCTTTCTTCAATCGGTAGACATGATCAGGCTTCTTGGAGTCCTCAAAACCTGGTGGTTGTTCAACATAAACTAGTTCTTGGAGTTCTCCATTCAGGAAGGCACTTTTCACGTCCATTTGATATAGCTTGAATTCTTTGAAGGCAGCATAGGCTAAGAAAAGTCTTATAGCTTCCAATCTTGCAACAGGAGCAAATGTCTCATCGTAGTCGATTCCTTCCTCTTGACGGTAGCCTTTAGCAACTAACCTTGCTTTGTTTCTAATGATTTTCCCAGCTTCATCCAATTTGTTCCTGTAAACCCACTTAGTACCAATAACTTGCTGAGAAGTTGGTCTTGGCACAAGTTCCCATACTTTGCATCTTTCAAACTGATTCAGTTCCTCTTGCATGGCTTCAACCCAACCAGGATCGGCAAGAGCTTCTTCAGTCTTCTTTGGTTCTATATCGGAGACCATAGCAGATGAGAAAAGGCTTTCAGCAAATGCTCTACTAAGGTTCCTTGTTAATCTGGGACCAAAGACATCACCAATCACATTTTCTAATGGATGATCACGAACTGTTCTGACTTCTCTCGGCACATCTTGTCTTACTGATTCTTGATGTAAGGATTCTAGAGGAGGATCAAGATCAGCAGATGGTGTAGGAGAAGAACTTTGAGTGAGAGGTGGATGAAAGCTTGGAGGATTAGGTCTTATAACAGAAATTGGTTGAGGGCTAGATCTGTCTTCAGGATGATCAGCAGAGTTTGCATCGGCAAACGGATTATGAAATTCATCAGCAGGTTCTGGTTCTGCTGATGAAGGAAAATAAGGAGCATCTGCTGATTCTTCTGCTGAAATGACTGGATCAGCAGCTGGTACTTGATCTGCAGGATTAGTATTACTGGATTCACCTGTCTCATGAGCACTAGACACATTAGTACTATTTGGAGCCTTGTCAGACTCTAACAAATCAAATTCATCAAAGGTTACATGAACAGATTCAACAATTTTCAAAAGTTTCTTATTGAAAACTCGAAAGGCCTTACTGTGTTTAGCGTATCCAACAAAGATTCCTTCATCAGCTTTCTCATCAAATTTACCTCTGTGCTCTTTTCCATTGTATAGCACGTAACATTTGCAGCCGAATATCTTGAAGAATCCAATGTTGGGAATTCTGCCTCTCCAGAGTTCATAAGGAGTCTTGTTATGGAATTTGTTGATTAGAGATCTGTTCTGGGTGAAGCAGGCTGTATTGATCGCTTCAGCCCAAAAGTACTTCGGCAGCCTGGCTTCGGCAATCATGGTCTTACCAGCTTCAATGAGAGTTCTGTTCTTCCTCTCAACAACACCATTTTGTTGTGGTGTACCGGCAGCTGAGAAGTTGTGGTCTATACCATGATCATCACAGTACTGAGCAATACCATTGTTCTTGAATTCAGTGCCGTTGTCTGATCTCATGCTGATGATATCGCTTTCTTTCTGAGTTTGTAGTAGTCTGAATAACTTGGTGGCAACAGCATAGGTGTCATCTTTGTGACTGAAGGTTTCCACCCAAGTATATCTAGAGAAGTCATCTACTACAACCAAGGTGTATCTACTTCCCCCGATACTTGCTGTAGTTGTGGGGCCAAATAGATCCATATGTAGCATTTGGAGGCACTTAGAAGTTGACATGCAGGGCTTGCTTCGGAAAGATGACTTATGTTGTTTTCCAAGCTGGCAGGCCTTGCATTTCTTTACTTGATCAGCAGACACTTGAGGCAGACCGGTAACAACATTTGAACCGGCAAGCTTGGATAGATATTTGAAGTTCAAGTGACTGAGTCTCTTGTGCCATAGCCATGAGTTCTCACTGATGTTCTTAGCTACAAAACAAACATTAGCAACACTAGTAATAGCACTTAAGTCTACTGCATAAATGTTACCTTTACGTTTGGCAATGAGAAGAGTTTCATTAGAAGCAATGTCTTTCACATAGCAACTGGAAGTAGTAAATACGCATTGCATTCCTTTATCACAGAATTGTGATATTGATAGAAGGTTGTGTTTCAGACCATCCACTAGAGAGACCTTCTGTACAGTAACTGCACCTCTCTTGATGGTACCTATACCGACGATTTTTCCTCTGGCATTATCACCAAACACTACTGGGGGACCTGATGCTTCGATAGTATCGGCAAGAAGATCTGAAAATCCTGTCATATGTCTAGAGCAGCCACTATCTAGAATCCACAAATCCTTGCTTGCACCAGTTGAGGCCATGAAGCATTCCTGAAATAAAACGGTATGCTTATGGTCCCCCTTATTCAAGGGTCCGAGGGTTAGTTCCTCTTTGGCAACCACATCTGGCCACCACTTGAGGATGAAACCTCAGTGGGTCCAGATAGGTGCTTCAAGAGGCATTCATGAGCCTTGTGACCATAATCAAAACAATTAGAACATCTCACATGACTGATAGGCTGTGGAGTCGGTAGAATATCATTCTGTTTAGTCGGTGCATCGGCAGAACTAGGGAATTGAGCAGGCACAAACTTAGTAGGTTTAAAGGTGCTAGCATTGCCTTTCTTTCCATTCTGTTTACCTTTGGCAGTTACCTTTTTAGGCACTTGTCCATCGGCAGCAGAGGAGGTCAGATCGGCAGCACTTGCTCTGCTGATATAATCACCAAGAATACCGTTATCGGCAGACTCAGTATCAGCAACCTTAACATATCTTTGTTTGTGCTTATCATTCCTTTTGTTCTGGTTCTTAGGATACTTCATTGCCACAGCACTGTATATTGGCTTAGCATCCTTATGCACTGAGTTAACAGGATTACATTCAACTTTCTCATCCTTTTTCTCGGTAGCACAAGTTTCAGTAGAGCTACTGCTGCTAGAATCAAATCCTAACCCAGATTGGTCCTTATATGACATTTGGGTCTGTAGGATTTTTTCAACAGCAACTCTAGATTTTGTGTAAGAATCAACAATCCTTGAGAGATGATTGTTTCTTTTCACAAGATCTTCGATCTGAGCTATCAATACTGCTACTTGGCATTTGAGATCCAGGTTTTCTTTCTTTAAAGAAATAGACTCAAGCTCGTGTCCTTTGAGAATCGAAAGTTCAGACATAAGCGAGCTATTCTCATTAGAAATTCTTTTGAAATCAGCAGCCATCACTTTATGAACGCTACTCAGCTTCTCATGATCGATAAAAAGTTCATCCATTGTCTCTATCATTTCAGCTTTGGATATTTCAGGACAAGGATCAGCTAAAATTTTAGTAGCAGAGGCAATGGGTCCAGGAGAGAAGTCAGGTAGGGAAGAGATGGGTTTTGATATGTTTTTGGCAATGCTAGATTGTTCATTGAATAATAGTTTTCTGGTCATCGATAAGGATTTTGATTTGATGGTGGTAAATTGAGAAGAGTTACACTGGCCATAGAGTGAGGTTCCCACTTGGTGTACTTTGTATCCATATGGGTTTCCAGCATTGACACTTATTTCTTTGAAGTGTGGTTGAGGTCTTCCAACAGATTCTTCTTTGACTGGAGTTCTTGGTGGAGATGGATCTCGGTAGACTGGAGTCGGCAATGATGATACATCGACATCTTCCAAATCTAGGGCGACAAAACTTACATCGGCATCTTCATCGGAATCAGTTTCACACCAAACCGGCAAGGCCTTTTCTGTGCTTTCATCGGCAACAAAGCTTCTAGACTTAGGATGTCTCTGGTTGAATGACTTCCTCATGTATTCATATTTTGGTTGAGGACATTTAGAAGCAAAGTGACCAGGTTTTCTGCAGTTGAAGCAGACCAGATCACCTTTGTTGTTCTTTCCATCGGTAGCACTGGTAGAGGGTTTATTGTAGCTTGCTGGTTTCTGAAATGGTGGTGTGAAGGATTTTGGTTGCTGGTAGTTTCCTTTCTGCATCCTTTTGAAGTCTTTAAACCTTTTGTAGTTCCTAGCGAAGGCAGCAAATTCGTCTTTTTCCATAGGTTTTTCTGAGGTTATTTCATGGGTATTGGAACTGCAGGATGTTTGAGGTGGATCTATAGGAGGGAATTTGTTTGAAGGAAAGGATATCTGTGACTGAGCTGATAGAGACAAGTTTTTGAAATTTTTGTCGAGAACGTTAAGTTTTTGCAGTTCTCTCTCATACAGAAATAGACTAGACACAAGATTCTGAATAGAAGTCTTGTTTAAGTCTCTCACTTCTCTAACAGCGGTGACCTTAGTATGATACTCATTTCCCAAAGAACTTAGAAAACGAATATTAAGATCTTTCATAGTATAAACTTTACCTAATGAAGCACATAAATTACTTACCTCGCAAAATCTGTCGTAGGCACTCCTTAGTGATTCACCATCTTGTTTCTTGAAGGATTCAAACTCAGCAATGCAATCGTAGAGTCTGTTGTCCTTCACCTGCTCGTCACCTTCAAAGTATGCAAGGAGCTTGTTCCAGCATTCTTGAGCCGTGGAGCACAAGTCAATAAGTTTGTATTGCTTGTCATCCAAACCATAAGAGATAATGTGGCATGCTTTTCCATCTAGGGCAGCAGAAAGTTTGTCGTCGTCGGTCCATTCCTCTCTGGGTTTCTCAATCAAAGTTTCATCAATCTGAACATGGGTTTCCTGTTCAGTTTCTCGATCAGCATGTTGTGTCAGCGGAGTGGAGGGAATAGGTCTGTAGGTGGTTGAAACTTTTAACGGAATGATTGGACCACCTTCTATGACCTTCATCAACCGGTCATCGATTGAGTTCATATACTTTATCATACGAGATTTCCAGACACCAAACTCGTTGACATTCAACAACGGAATGGTGGTGATGTTGAATGACTGCATGATTTTTCCTGCCATGGTATCGGCAAACAAGCTGCAAAGCTTGGAAATTTCTTTCAAAATTCCAAGCTCTGATACCAATTGTTAGGCCCAATTGGTAGGAAAATAGGCTAGAGGGGGGGGGGGTGAATAGCCTAATTAAAACTTTTTCAAAGAAACACTTTTATAAATGCAAAGTCACTTATCAGATTGCAAACTATTTTCAGTAAGCGCAGCGGAGAAGATATGACTTGTTTTAACTCACACAAAATCAGTTTATAAAAAGGTTTTGAGAGCTTGGTTTAAACACAAAGTAGTTTCTAAAAGTTCAATGCAGTTTCAAGAGATTGATCAATGGAAATGATGATGAGTCAGCAAGAACAGTAATGATTTGCCGGTGATAGAGTTCCAACCGGCAAGGACAGTAAGTAACAGAGGACACAGAGATTTGGAGAGGTTCACAGTGTAAATACTGCTACGTCCTCTACCAAGTTTGGTCAGAACTTGGATTTGAGTTAAGAGCACTATTAAATATCCCTAGTCTATTACAAGAGCGGCTTTGCCGGATACAAAGACTAAATTCTAGAGATAGTTTAATGAATCGTAAAGCAAATATCTGACCAAGTGTATTTAAGCGGCAAGTTCAAAAGAACTTATCTCACTCAGGTGGGTGTGTGAAAACTCAGACAACGTATTCCTTAAAATAATCTAGTTCGGGAATACTAACAGTGTTGTAGAGTTTGTGCACAAGTGTATGTCCTATTAAATGATCTAATGATTATCTGGACAAAGAATGTTTGAGCTTCAATGAATGCTGCAAACAACCAACTCTCTTCAATGCACTAAAATCACCAACCTTCTTCAATGCACTGAGTCCTCTATATATAGGAGGAGTTAAAGTCTTAGCTTGTTGAAGAAGGATAACATTTGAATTTCCAGCTGGGTAGGTGAGGAGCATTTAATGCAGTATCCTTGGCATTAATGGCGAAGATACGCGTGTCTTAAAAGTCTGATGGGTAAAGACCCCTTTGTCTCAACCGGTTACCTGCAAAAGCAAGTAGAGACAGAGTATAGCTAAAAGTAGCTATGTGTCAGACGGCGTAGAAATCATTACAGAGCAGGTAAACTACTTTTTGATAAATCAGTATAGAGACAATCAGCAAGGTTGACTTTAATGAAATGATGTCACCTGACTGATAGTGCAGACTGTCTATCATATCGGCATGTTGTGAATGGAGTTGATCGGCAACTTCTTTAATAAGTTGATCGGCAACTTCTGTAGCAAGTTGATCGGCAACTTGTCGCATGTTAAGAATAGAGTTGATCGGCAACTTGTTTACTGGTCTGCTGATTTGCTTCCTCTTGCTGGTTTGTCTTGAATGAAGAGTTGAAATACACCTGTGCTGGTTACAAAGGATCCTAAGGGCACCTTAAAAAGGTTCTAATAAAATTGGGGGACCCTAAGTGTAGACATGATTGGGATTAAGTAATTCTAGGACCTAGGTATCTATTGAACAACAGGAACTCTTAGCACCATTCAGGGATAAACTAATAGGCTGGGACCTCACTAGGATAAACTAAAAATTCCAGGACTACTCTGGAATTAAACTTGGAAAAATCCAGAAGCTCGCCAAGCTGAGCCGTACGGATGGTTTGGACGCGGGAGGGGCCTAGCCGTACGGCTGGTTTAGGCACCCTCAGTCCCTATAAATTGAGACCCTTGCTGATCTTTTGGGGGGGGAGGGAAACATAGTTTTGTAGGTGAAACTCTGCAGAAATACAGTCTGAGTGAAACACCACCAAATACTTGAGTGAAAAGAGAGGAAGATAGGCCATAACCACCATAGGTGAAGCCTCCTTCTCCCCATCTTCTCTCTATCTTAAACTCTTTTGTTCTTATTTATGTTGTTTATTTACTTGCATTTCAAGCCTTGCCCTTGTCAAGCACCTTTATATTGCAAGTCTTGCCCTTATCAAGCACTTTTATATTGCAAGTCTTGTCCTTTCAATAACCTTATATTCTTGTTATATGTATCTTGGAACCAAATCATGAGATGATTCAAGGTGCCTTCACATCCATGTTTGTGATAAAGGGTTAAAACCTAAAGAAGATCATGATTTGTTAATTTCTTGTCTTTAAATAGCTTGATGATCCATTTTTATGGTGAAAGCATGCATCTTTATGTCAATATTGTTCATATTTGGCCATGATGATCATGTTGGGTGATAAAGTTCCAATATTTATCATTCCAACTGTAACGCCCCGAAATCTTAGGTTTGATATGAACCATAGAATTCGACACGTCTCACTACTTATATCTAGAAATAAATCAAAACTAATACAATCAAGAAAATGCGTTACTTGAGATGGTTCAAACACTTTACCATCATTTAAACTTTACATTCCCACTAACTAACCTTAACTTTTAACTGCTCGGTACATAAGCCGGCAAACAAAAGATGACAACATAATATATACATATAAACAACTGTACCCCAAAAATTCTGAGTTCAACTCACTCAGATTTAACCGTCGTCCTCACAACATAAAGAGTAACATTTAACCTACCCAAAAGTGGTTTCCCCCGAAAAGAACTTGCTACAACGATCCTCACCTCGTGCTATCACTAGCCTTCTTGGAATCTAAGGAAAACAAAGAAACAAGAAATGGGGTGAGATAAAATCTCAGTAAGTTACTACTATAGCTACATGATATGCCTACATATGATAATGAAGCATGGAAGGATCACATATAGCAATGCATCAAGTAGCAAGTCATATGAGTAGCTAAGCCTACCCATTATGCAACACGTATAACTAAGTACACATTACAAAGGATAATTCTTTCCTCCTTATTACTCCCTAGCTTCATAATATCAATGGAGACTCGTTACCCAGTATCTCAACCCAAAAACAAAAGAGCTATTCAATCATTGTGCATAATGCTCCAATAATCGAGGAAGCTAGACCCCTACCGTGATCAAGAGTAGGAGCAAACGGTCACAGATGCATAGATTCACGGTTATTACTTAGCCCCAGCACTCATAATAAACATGGATCTATACACCCCCAAAACAACAAGTAAAACCAGCTGGACTTTTAAGAAAATGCACAAGTAGTGTTTACTTGACAAGAAGATTAGAAAACAAAAACTAATTCCAAAAGTAGTGGACTAGCTCAATACATTCACAAGTCAGGTACACAGTCAATTCACACACATGTCAACACATTTTCACAACATGGTAGTGAACTTCTGAGTATGCCTCTTTGAGCACACACTTAGAGTTCCCACACAGTCTTCACCTGCAACAGTTGTTGATATAATATAATACTCATCAAAAGATGTAGCAAACCAATCCCGACTCTTACACCTCCTAGACTCGATTTCAACTAATCATACTTTATTAAAATCTCGAAACACTCTACATATGGAACTCAACTAAATAAACCATCCCATCACGTAGTACTCTAAGAGAGCTTTACAACGGTAGCTTACACGCCCAAGATGGAGTCCGGATGAGAAAATTATGAACTCCGGAGGATTTGGATAAAATAACAACACAGGGGAAGAGGTGCGCGCGCCTCGCGCCAAATGATGCGCGCGCCTTGCCCAAAGGATGCGTACGCCTCCAATAAAAATGATGCACGCGCCTCAAGTCAACAGAAGGTATGGTTTTTGGACTGGAAAGGGATGAGCACGCCTCTAAGAAAATGATGCGCGCGCCTTCAGAATTACAGAACTAAGGATTTTGGGTGCCAAGGGGGATGCGCACGCCTCCTAAAATGGGATGTGTGCGCCTCCCTAGTCGAACTGGACATTTGCAGCTGGGTTTCTTCCATTTCTTACCCAAACACATCATCACCAAAACTACTACTTCCCTAGTTGCTCATGGAGTACCAAAATGACTTCTATGCTCATACTAAGCTTATTCTTCAACATCTCAACAATTCAAACTCAAACACAACTCAACTCAACTCAAACTCCACTTCTACATAGCAATCCAAACAATTTAACCAAAACTCCAAGATTTGAACATTTCTTCATAATTTCAACACAAATTCCTCACAAGAACACCACAAGTAACATAGATCAAGCATTTTAACAAGAAAGGGGAAGTATTAACTTACCTCTTCAAAAATCAACCTTGATGAAAATTTTCAATAAAAATATGAGCACAACCTAGTCAACTCCCTGATCAAGTATATGTAATTAGTTTTTAGAGTAGAGAAGTAATCGAAGAAGAAATAAAAAGAAAATCAAAACCCTTACCTAGCCCTTGAATTCCCAGGAGAAGGAGAAATTTGAGAGAGAATTGGGTAAAGGTGATTTTGACTAAGAAGAGGGAGGAAGTTAGGCTAGTTAATCTCCTAATTCCCTTTTCTTACATTTTGGTCATCTAAATTTCATTCTTAGCATATAGACCCCTAATTCCCTTTTCTTACATTTTGATCGTGATTTTCAACAGTAATACAAGCTACGACAACAATGGTATTCTTGGGAGGAATAAGGAAGGAAGCAATATCCTTTGTAACATGTTCACTTAGCCTTATGTGCTACTTGATGAGTTGGCTTAGCCTCTCATATACTTGTTACTTGATGATACTTGATACATGATTACTTGAGTATCTACTTGAATTGCATGATAACATGTCATGTAGTTGCATCTAATAGCTTACTGAGATTTATCTCACCCTGTTTCTTGTTTAATTGTTTTCCTTAGATCAAAGGAAGGCTAGTGATAGCGCGCAGTGAGGCTCGTCATAGCTGGGAGCTTACTACGCAGGTGGTTATTCTTTTGGGGCTTGTGTCCTTTTTTCATTTTGGTGAGGACGGTGTATTATGGGTTATATAACTCCTTATTTTGGGGTAAACAGTCTGGTATAGTACTTGTTGTCTCTAGACATCTTGTAATGCCAGCTTATGTGCTAGGCATATCTTCTGCTGTATGTAAATAAGTTTGGTTTTAAATTTTCTTGTCTAGAACTCGTGTTGTGAGCTAGTTTAGCTCCTTACTCTAGAGTATATATATCATGTCAGTTTGTTATAAACAGATGTCATCCAGTTTCTTGTTAAGTTTTTCGTTCCTTGTTAGTCACGCGCATCCAGGTTCGAGGTTCTATTAGGGGATCCCGGGACCTGGGGGCGTGTCAACTACGGAGGCAAACAACGATGTAAGATAGTTGCACAGACGATATGACCATGCTTGAGAAGGAGTGCTCTCGCAAAATGACAAGGAGATTGATATGCACAGCAAAGAAGGTCGTGGATGCCTTAATCTTAAGCTAATAAAATAGATGATTCGTGAAAGGAGTGCTCTCGCAAAATGACAAGGAGATTGATATGCACAGCAAAGAAGGTCGTGGATGCCTTAATCTTAAGCTAATAAAATAGATGATTCGTGAGTTTTAGATTCAATTGCTCCAAGTGATTTCAAAGTGATTTCAAGGTGATCAATCGATAAATAGTCGCAAGGAAGGGAGATATGTGTGTCAGGACATAAAATGGATTATTTTTCAAAGGCGTACAAATAAGTGGCATACGCCGATTAGCCACTTGAAAAGATGTTGACTTCTCGCAAAACAACGGATGAGCGATTGGTAGTTTCTTAAGGAAAAATGAGAGGATGGTCAACACTACCTACAACAACATCAAAACATCAATACTACATGCGTGTGGCTAGGCGAAAGGCCACTTGATTGAGGCAACTTTCTCATTGAGCTATGTGGGAGGATGACCATAAAAATTTGAACAATAAGAAGAAGATGAAAGACATATGCACCTAATGGAGCGTGAAATAGAATCACTTGAAGATGATGCAAGTAACTAGGGAGTAACCATGTTTCAAGGAGAGGGATTATGAAGAAATTGGTTCTAAGGAGAAAATGGGAAGGCCTATTCGCATGACGGGATCATATGAGTGATTGGTTTGAGGCATAACGAATCTGTTGTAGAGAGGTTAAAGTAACGCTCGACTTCAACTCGTCTTAGTACTTGAGCATGGAGGCTCATGTTAGATTTAAGTGTTCGGTGCTTTCATATTACAGAGTGGATGTCATTTTCAGATGAGAGATTGACGAATCGGTCATTGTGCTAGGTGGGTGTATGACCCCCCCCCCCCAAATCAACAACTGGTATCGAAGCTTCAGTGAGAGATCTGAGCGATGTCTAGATTTAATCGAAGCGGGCTGCAGAAATCATAAGTGGTGATTACATATAACCAAAATATTCAGGTTACATAGATCCATGTGGGATCAGAGTTTCGCGATTCAGGTAGGGATGGCAATTTGTCCGAACCCGATCTGTTCCGAGGGCGATCCGATCCGTAATTTTCGGGTTGAATATGCATTTTCAAGATCCGTTCGGATTTCGGATCGGATTCGGCTATCTCTTCTGATCCGATCCGATCCACCCCGATCCGAATTATGATCCGATCCGATCCGCCTCGATCCGATCCAGTCCGATCCGATATAATGTTGCCCTAGTTTTATTATCACCTTCACCCCCTTTAGTTTTCAGCATTTACATAATTTGCCCTACCTATATATTCCAAAATTAGGGCTCGTCATAACCAGATCTCACATTTCGCAGTTCGCACGACTCTACGAAAGCGATGCCGTTCCCCCTGTAGCCTCGCCATTCAGACCTGGCCGTTCCAACCTCGCCGCCGACCTCGCCGGCTCCATTCCTCCAAATCCTCCCTTAATTTCATCATTTATTTGTGTTCTCTGGTAGCCGAGCTCGCCGCCGACGTCGCCGTTCCATTCCTCGCCGGCTCGTCATACCAGATCTCAAGCTTCAAGGTTCGTTCCTCACTTCCTCCTCCTTCTCTCTCAATATGTAGAAAAAATGTTTATTTATGCTTAATTAGTTAATTTCATCATTTATTTGTGTTCTCTGGTAGCTCAATTTCATCATTTATTTGATGTCGTTTCTGAGTTGAAGAATTTACTTTTCTTCTCTGTTGCTATAGTTTGGGCTTTACACATTCCTTGTGTTTCTTTAGCTGTTTGTCAACAATGGGTTCTCTGGAAATTTTTATTCTGTTGGGGTTTTGTTTTGGTTCTTATTAACAGATTTTCAGAGTTCAATAACTGTATGGTTTGATGTTTATGAATTTTGAGGCTATGTGTTTAACTAGTGGGAATGCGATTCGGATCGGGTTCGGCCACGTATTCGGATCGGTTACAGGTTCGGGTCGGATCGAAGCGAATCGGATCACGGATCGGAGCAACACTCGGATCGCGGGTCGGATCGGATCACGGATCACGGTAGTTCGGATCGGATCGGGTTCGGATGTGTAATTCTATAGTTCGGATCGGGTTCGGATCGGTACTGATCCGACTCGAACCCGACCCGTTGCCGTCCCTAGATTCAGGTGACTCAAAATCGGAAGAATTCATGTTTCAGGATAAAGAGATGCAAAAATTCAGTCACGATCGTGACATAGATTCAAAATAAAAGTTACAAGGATTCACGCAAAATTAAGAAATGGAGAAATCTAAATGGATGAAAATGTTTTTGAAATTGTGAGACAATCAACAATTATAAAAATCTATAGAAGATTAAGAGATGCAGAGAGTAACAAAATATATATGGAAAAACATAAATTTTTTAATACTCATACTCCCTCAATCCCACCTTACTTGAGACTTAATTTCATTTTGGTACGTCACACTTCACTTGAGACTTTCCAAAATAATCATATTTTTATTATTTTATATTCAAAATACCCCACCACTCATTCTCTAGCTTCCAGTATTAATGGTTAGAAATACATACCTAGTACGGAGTACTCATACCAAATCTACTAAGCATATTTGAGTTGAAACATAATTACACAACCTAATGATGATATACAGTAGATTGCAGTCAGACATGAACCTAGTATTCAAATCAAATCTACTACTCCCTCCGGTCCAAAATAACTGTCTTTTTTTGCATTTGCACAACTCTTAAGAAATGTAATAATTATCATGACTTTAGTGACAAAAGTTCCAACTTTACCCCTATTAAGTGTGCAACTTTCTTACATTAATGTCTCACACTAAGATAATTAATAAAAGAGAACAAGTTTCAATGCAAGGATAAAAGAGACATTTAGTTCAAAAGTGAGAATTATTTTGGACCAAAATTTTGTTTCAAAAGTGACAGTTATTTTGGACCAGAAGGAGTAATAGGGAGCATAATGATTGTACTAAATGCATCAAGCTACCTCAAAAGTTAATTACAATGGGTTTTGGACTCTAGGCCCCTGGGCGAGATCCAAATGCCATAAAAACCCAAGGCCAGATCAAAATCCCATTTAAACCCACCATTGCCCACAACCCGCCCCAGCCTTGCCCATGCCCAGCCCATCCAACCTCATACCAGAGCCCGCCCATGCCATGCCCAGCCAACCTCATACCCGAGCCCAGCACATGCCCACCGTTTGGATACAAAATTAAAATGTTGAGTATGGGAATTGAACCCATGTTACCTATATGGCAAAGTATTGCTTAACCACTATACAAGCCAATTATTTGTTAAATGTTTTGCAATGTTTTATACTACTACTTCTACAAGACGAAAATAAATGGAAAAAAAAAATAGATTTTCAACCAATTAGTATAATTCTTGATTATTCCCAAAAACATCAACTTTTTATTAAAAAAAATAAAAATGTAATTTAAAAATATAAAGTATCTAAATATTTATTATAAAAAAATATGAAAGACATAAAAGATAAATTAAATTATAATTTTAAAATATCGTATTTGATATTTTTCTTATATTTTCATTATTAGCCTCCAGTTAAATCATTTATTTACATAAAATGACACAATTTTAGCTTTTTATTGCGGAATTGACATTGCATTCCTATACCTAAGAGTATAAGACCCGAATCATAAAACTCTCATATTTTATTCCCTCATCCACTTTTATATTTACATATAAGATTAGAATGAGTCTATTTTACAAAAAAACAAAAATGCACTTATAAGACCTTTAAGAGACAAATAAGTCTGATATGAGACCTATAAATGGTCTCATAAATCTGATATTAGACTTATGAGAGCTATTTACAAGGTCTCATGTCAAACATATGAGATCTATTTTACAAGGTCTCATAAGTCTATAAAAAGTCCATTTTACAGGTCTCATAAAAGACTTATGAGAGCTATTTTAGAAAACAAAAATGCACTTCTGATATGAGACGTTGTAAATGGTCTCATAAGTCTAATATCAGACTTATGAGAGCTATTTACAAGGTCTCATAAGTCTCATATCAGACTTATGAGATCTATTTTACAAGGTCTCACAAGTCTGTAAAAAGTCCATTTTACAGGTCTCATAAAAGACTTATGAGAGCTATTTTACAAAAACAAAATGCACTTCTGATATGAGACCTTGTAAATGGTCTCATAAGTCTAATATCAGACTTATGAGAGCTATTTACAAGGTCTCATAAGTCTCATATCAGACTTATGAGATCTATTTTACAAGGTCTCATAAGTCTGTAAAAAGTCCATTTTACAGGTCTCATAGAAGACTTATGAGATCTATTTACAAGGTCTCATGGTCTCATATCAGACTTATGAGAACTATTTACAAGGTCTCATAAGTAGTTGTTGTCTTATATCTTTTAGGTATAGGACCAATGTAGTGGTAATTATGTAAATAAATGCCTAAGCTAGTATTTTAGTAAATAATAGACTTAAATGGTGTCATTAATGTAAATAAGTGTCTTAACTGAAAGGTAATAATGAAAAAATATACAAATTTCTCAATTATAGTTTCATTTATTTTTAGGCCTTTCATAATTTTTTTAATAAAAAAATTAGTTTTTATATATATATATTTGTTTACAAAATATGATAGTTTTTTGAATATTTATGATTTTCATTAATTGATTATAAAATCTCTATTTTTTAAATTTAGTTTCGTCCAGATTAGTTTTAGTTATATTACATATTGTAAAATGTGACCAAGTTGTGGATTGGGTTAGTGGTTAAGACATAGTTCTACCAAGAAGAAGTCTTGAGTTCGACCCCTATAAGCTTCATTTTTTATTTTTAATTAAAACGGGCGGGTTCTGGGTTCTGGATCCGGGCGGGTGGATCCGTAGCAGGTCGGGGCATTGGGCCTGAGTGGTCAAGTGGGCCGGGCAGCTTGAGTGATTGGTTTTCGGGCTTTTGTGGAATTTTGATTTGTATATTGGGTGGAGGTGGAATTTTGAATCTCAGATGGACTTTTATGGAGAAAAGATCTGGGAGAAGGGGCCTCAAGGAATTATTCCAATTACAATTGCGGGCTAAGCATGTAACCTCTACACCATAATGATTGATAAATAAAATGTTTGATAAATAAAATGTTTTTTTAGTTCAAGCACATTAAAGAGTGGGAAAATTAAATTTAATAGATAATAAAAGTTAAAAGGAGAATGACCAAAATACCAGTCACATGCCATGCACATGACAGTTTTCGTTAGATTTCTAACGTTCGTTAGGAACTGGGGGGCAAAGTGGGATTATTTAAACACTGGGTACCACTTTGGGACAAAATTCGCTCGGGGGTGCAAATTGAGATTCAGTGTATACTTTGGGGGATAAACGTATTTTGGCCACTTCAATTTTATTGCATTTATTAGTCGATCGCATTGGAAAGAAACTACGGACCATGTCTTTTTTTTACCGAGGGTGAGACTTGAATTTACCATTGGGCCACTTCTTTGGGGACACGGACCATGTCTTTTCTTTGTATCAAAAGTAAGTTTTGAGGGAAACCAATTAGTCTATAAATTAGAAAAAAAATCATTATTTTTTAACTTGCAAAGCATTTGAAGAATATTTAAAACTAAAATATTGTGTTGTATTAAAAAAAAAACATTTATAACCGATATGCTCAAAAAAGAACATTTATATGGGGTAAATATTTGTTTAAAGAAGAGGTAAAATAATGATAGAATTACCAAAAATAGAGTGGCATATGTGTCACGAGGGAGGAACACGTGCAAGTGGGTGTATTTATTACTCCAATAAACACACCCAAACACACACTCAAACTTCTGTTGTGCACGACACGACACCCAACTTTTCTATACTACTACCTTATCACTGTGACCATATCTCTTGTACCACTCCGTGTGCCATAAGTGATCAAGCCGTTAATATATTTGAATAATATTAATAAAATGTTCATCTTAAAAACTGTGAACCGTTGAATGATTTGTGGCATAAAGAGTGACACACAAAATGGTACAGGAGATCTGGACTTCTCATCACTCATACTAGAAGAACAAACAATGAGTTTAATTAGTTGAAAAATTAAATAAATCTCTTTTCTGAAGCAAAGAATTGAAATTGAGATTTGGGTATCCACACAAATTCTTGAGATGAGATCACCTGCTGTACCATTTCTATGTAACACTTTGTGTACCACTGGTGATTCGACAGCTATTATCATTAATGATAAATCTTAATGGCAATTTAATTAACTTATAATCGTTGAATCACTAGTAGTACACCAAATGGTATACAAGTGTGGTACATGTGATTACGTCTCCAAATTCTCTCTCTCTATATATATATAATGTCTGTTCTTCTTAAATCCCTCTGTTCAAAGCCAGAAGAAGAAGCATCTCCAAAATTCTTTCTTTCACACACACTTTCTGTTCTCTTCAGTTTCCCCTTCTGGCTACACCCTCCATAATTTCACTCTCTCTCTCTCTCTCTCTCTCTCTCTCACACACACACACTCACACACACACACACACAGAGAAGAAAAAAAACAATTCTTTTGTCATGTGAAACAAGTTGGGTGGAAATGGGTGAAGAATTCTTGGCAATGATTCCTTCAGACAGAGCAGTTGAACAGGTTAGTTTTATGAGTAATGTGATTATTATTTTTATTTGATTTTGAGGAATAGTTTTAAAAACCCAATTCTTTGGCCATTTGGGTGTTTTAAAAACCCAATCTTTAATCATTTGGTGTTTTTGTACCCCCAATCTTTGATCATGTGGGTGTTTTCCAGTTGAATTTTGTAATTTCAAGGTTTTTTTATTTTTATTTATTTTAAATTCTGTTTTACAACTTTGTTTTAGTGTAAATTATGGTCATTAAGTTTGTGTCTGCATTTCTGTTAAGTTTGATGTGAAATTGAGCTTGTAGTTTACTGATACTCAATTGATATTTTTTTTTTTTTTTTGTGTAAATTATGTTCATATTTTCATTTGTTCTGGCACTGCCCACTGCCCAGCCCTGAAGTTTGTCATAATTGAAAGCAGAAAATGTAGAAGGAGAAATGTGTGCACTGAAATTTGACCAAACCTCAGAGTGGGCAGAACATTTAACCCCACATTTAACTGCTGCTTAGATTGATATACATTATACTCCCTCCGTCCGAAAATGATCTTCCCACTTCTTTTGCCGTTACTACGAATGAACTTTGAGCAATAATTTTAGGTTGATTCAATTATACTAATGAAAATATAATTTTTGTTATTGATATACACCATCAACAATACTATCAATAACAAGTTTTAGGTTTTCATTAGAATAATTAAATCAAGCTAAAACTATTGCTCAAAGTTCATTCGTAGTAGTAATGGTAAAAAAACTTAGAAGTTCATTTGGGACGGAGGGAGTATGTCCCTATTTTTGGATGAGTTAATTGCTTAATTAACATGGCCTTTGTTATCCAAAATATTGCGAGTGTACATGTTAGACCTGTGATGCCCCTGGCATGTTTGTTCAACTTTCAACGCGTGGACGCGTTACACATGAGGGGATTTTTTTTGTAAGGAGTGAGGAGAATGTTAAGGTTGATATACAGAGAAACAGGTGTTTATTTTCTATCGGTTTGGCTGTTTAAGTCTTCTTAGAGCATCTCTCCAACTCCAAGCTATGAATATGAAAAACATTAAGGTGAATGAACCATCTAGTAATCACTGAGCGATAAGATATCTAAAAATATCAAAAGACACATCAAGGTGCATGAATTTATTAAATCAACATCTCTTGATCTTTATTTGTTTGCTGGAGCTACTTGTCTTCTTCCATTTTTGTTGGTATTACTGAATTTTTGCTTCGGAAAGTAATAAACTTGTATTGCACCTAACAAGGTTTCTTATCGGTACATCATTCATATATCTTTAGCCAAGCATTTTTTTAAACTCAACAATGACCTCCAACATAGATTTTTTAGTTTTCCAATTCTAAACTTTCTATAAAAATTTAGTATACCATTGTTGAAGTCATTTACCGCATCATAACAAAGAGCTTTAGCTCAAGCGGTATCCGGTGTTAGCTTCTCATGCGGAGGTCATGAGTTCGAATCCCGTAAATGAGATTGTGTTAGCCTATTTATAGGCCCTGTTGTAGCCTTCATGGCATTATGAATTAATATAAATAAAAAACCCAATTTAAAATAAAAAATTACCGCATCATATCGTTTAATCAGCTTGAATATGCTTCTTACTGTTGTTACAAGTCTTTTCCTTCTTTACTTAAGTACACAATCAAAATATTGATTGAATTCTTGATTTTTATTACTATTAGATCAGGAGCAAACTGAAATTATTGATCCTTGACTTCTTAGAAACTGTTTTTTCCTTGAGCACGTCTTTCATATTAACCAGGATTAACTTCCGATTCCCCTAGCAAGAAGGTTGTTGTGTTTACCTCTTCTTCTAAACGTTATGCAGGCTATTTTGGCATTAAAGAAGGGTGCAAATATTTTAAAGTATGGCAGAAGAGGGAAACCCAAATTCTGCCCTTTCAGGTTATCCATGGTATGCAATTTGAGATAAACGTATGCAAACAGTTTTTTTATGCTCCTTGAAAATTTTCTAAATCCTTTTCCGCCTACTTTTGTTATTTCATCGGATATACTTACTTCTTGAACTAAAAGTGATCGATACTCTTTCTTGATGTAAGTACTATGGTCGAGGGTTATTTGTGTTTGTTGGGTTGTGGAGACAAAACCTAGAAGGAAAAGGAAATTAAATTTGAGTCGTATAAGGATTTAATGGGATTACTTGTTTGACTAGGTTGGAATTTAATTTTCCTTGGGATTCCTTGTTTAAGTGGAATTAGGAATTTAATTATTCCGGGTTTCCTACTTAGTTTAGGTTTTGGACGTGTTGCCTATATAAACCAAGTGATGGCCATAAACATTGTGTACACTAGAAAAAATAGTCAGAGAGAATCTGTGAGTCACAAAGAGAGCCAAGTGAGTGCTAGCCCTTGGGGGTGCCCTTAGGGGCATTCCATGGATGGGTTGAAGCATGTCTAGGGTGAGATGTGTGATGGGAGTGTTTACATGGAGAGGTTATCTCCTTGCTATATAGAGCGGTAGGCTTTATTGTAAACATACACAGATTGTGATATTAGTGAAATATCCTGGCTTGGCAGTGCCCCCAGACGTAGTCATTGTTGTTGACGAACTGGGTTAACAAATATTGTGTTCTTTTCTTGTTGATTACTTTCATATTATTCGTATGCATGGTTGTTGTGTCTCACCATTATCAGAATTGTATGGGCGTGAACTGCACGGATATACCACAATTCACCAACAGTGTTGATCCTCTAGGTAATCCGTCTTTCTCGATTTTGTAGAGTACTCTCTCCGTCCAGGAAGGTTAGTCCCACTTTTCTGGTTGTTAACTTGAGTCAACTTTGATCAACAATTTAGGTTAGTTTTAACTATCTTAACGAAAAACTAAATCTTATTATTGATAATATTTACAATGGTATATCGATAACAAGTTTTAAATTTTCATTAGCATAGTTAAAACTAGCCTAAATTACTGCTCAAAGTTGATTCAAGTTAACAACTAAAAAAGTTGGACTAACTTTACGGGACGGAGGGAGTATAATTATTTGGTTCACTGCCCCATCTTGCCTAAGTTGTGTATTTAACATCTTTCTTTTCATGGACGCGATACCACAAGCCCAGGACTAAGTTATCTCATCATAATACTGTTCTTCATGCCATTTCTGTTTCGAGATTTGAGAATATAGTGATATCATCCATAAATATGATTTCTCTCTTTACTATTTAATCTTTTTATTTCAGGATGAGAAAATGTTGATTTGGTTCTCAGATCAGGATGAGAAACAATTGCAATTAAGTTCGGTTACAAATATTTTTCGTGGCCGAAAAACTGTAAGTTAAGAACTTCCTTAATTTTTTACTCCCTCTGACCCAAAACGATCTTCCCACTTTTTTTGTCATTAATACGAATGAACTTTGAGCATTAATTTTTGGCTGATTTAATTATCCTAATGAAAATCTAAAACTTGTTATTGATAGAATTGTTGATGGTGTATCAATAACAAGTTTTAGATTCTCATTACTACAATTGTATCAACCTAAAATTATTGCTCAAAGTTCCATCGTAGTAGCGGTAAAAAAAAAGTGAGAAGATCATTTCGGGGCGGAGGGAGTATATAATTTGTTTATGTGGCCCTTCCATTTGTAACTCTCCTAATCATAATTGCATTTACCTTCCACGTGTCAATTGTTTAGAAGCGACTCCAGCCAGAAAGGGAATGCCAATCATTGACTCTAGCTTATGCAAATGGAGAATGCTCTCTTGATCTGGTAATTGCATAATCTGTTCCTCATCACAATGATTTTTGTTTTTATTTTTCAAAATTTGCAACTTTATTAATATTTTGAGATTTTTTTCTCTTTTTCTCCAACAGATCTGCAAGGACAAATCGCAAGCTGATTCTTGGTTTTTAGGACTAAAAGTGGTAATATCTAGGTGTCGTCATTCTATAGCTGTAGTTAATACTGAAACCCGAAGAGGAGCACAAAGTTGTGTCAGTAGTCCAGCTAGTTATATGCGAAGGAAGCTTAATCTCGGCCTTCTGGAAGAAAATCCCAAATGCTTTAAGGTTTATAACATTATTATTTTCTTAATAATTACTCCCTCTTTCCCAAAATGATTGCCCAAAAAAAAATTCAAATTTACTCTTGATCAATAGCAAGAGCACCAAGCCCTACCTCAGGCTCAGACCTTCGCTGCGCGGGGATGCTTTGTGCACCGGGCTGCCCTTTTTTTTTTGGACATTCATTTTGGGACGGAGGGAGTAGAAAATATACCTTTTTCTCGCATTCCGACAATCTTGGGGATACTCTAGTCTAATATTGACATACTTTGTCTTGTAGGTGCACAGCGTATCTGGGAGCCATGCACGGTCATTTTCTGAGAGGTGCTTTTCAGATGGTCTTTCATGTTCCTCAGATAGCTTTTATTCAGAATCAAGTCAATCCAGCATGCAAAACGCAATGGACACTTTTGCCTCTAATTCACCATATATCGAACCTGAAGATCATAAAAGAGAACCGATATGTACTGCTACAAGCAATCACACTAAAATGCTTAAACGCTTTGTGCCACCTGTTCAAGAGTTGCCATATTCTCAGAAGAATGTACTGAGAGATGTGTTAGTATGGGGAGAAGTTGGAGGAGGGCTATTGAGCAATGGGCCCCAATCGAATGCATTATTACCGACATTGCTAGAGTCAACAACAATGCTTGATGTGCAAAAAGTATCTCTAGGAGGAAAAGATGCCGCCTTAGTTACTAAACAGGGTGAAGTTTTCTGTTGGAGTGAAGGAAAAGGAGGAAGGTTTGGGAAAAAAGTCAACTTGGATATTGGGTGTCCAAAAGAAGTTGACTTTCTTAATAAGGTGCACATAAAATCCGTTTATTGTGGTGAGTATCAAAAATGCGCTCTCACTCTTTCCGGGGAACTTTATACGTGGGGAGGTGACAGCTGTCATGGTGCAGACAGGAGAAGTAGCCAATCAATGCCTCGAAGATTTTCGGGTGTTTTTGATGGTGTGAAGGTATTGAGTGTTGCTTGTGGAGAATGGCATATGGCTATTGTTTCGACTTCGGGCCAATTATTTACTTATGGTGACGGGACTTTTGGTGTCCTCGGGCATGGAAATCTTGAAACTATTTCCCAACCGAAAGAAGTTGATTCTCTCAAGGGCTTATGTGTAAAATCAGTTGCGTGTGGGCCATGGCATGCGGCTGCTATAGTAGGGTTCACTGTAGACGAATGTGAGTCGAGTGATCCGGGAGGGAAACTTTTTACATGGGGAGATGGGGATAAAGGAAGACTTGGTCATACGGATCATAAGAAGAAACTCTTACCAACTTGTGTTGATCAGCTTGTTGATCGTAATTTTGTTCAAGTGTCGTGTGGGAGAATGGTAACTGTCGGTCTAACCGATATGGGCGTGGTCTACACAATGGGTAGTTCGGTCCACGGGGAATTGGGGGACCCACAAGCGAATGATAAGTCAATAAACATTGTTCAGGGGAAGCTAAAGTTTGAGTTTGTTAGAGAGATTGCATCGGGGTCATATCATGTTGCGGCATTAACTTCGAGAGGTAATGTTTATACATGGGGAAAGGGTGGGAGCGGACAATTAGGATTAGGTAATATTGAAGATAAAAATTCTCCAACTTTAGTGGAAGCCTTGAGAGGGAAACAAGTAGAAAGTATTGCTTGTGGATCAAATTCGACGGCTGTGATTTGTCTACACAAATCTGTCTCGGGGACAGACCAATCAGCTTGTAGAAAATGTGGGATGGCGTTTGGGTTTATGAGGAAGAAACACAACTGTTATAACTGTGGTCTTTTGTTCTGCCGTGGTTGTACCCGTAAGAAGATAAGTAGTGCTTGTTTGGCACCCAATAGTGACAAACCTTTTCGAGTTTGTGATCCGTGTTTTAACCTCCTGGAAAAGAGCTCCCAATCAGCTAGATTAATGAAGTTGGATAATCAAACTCCAAGACCCATATCGATCACTGATCAAACTGAAGATAGGCCTACCCCGAGATGGAGGGCTATGATGCAAACGAGAAACTATTGTGATAACAACAGCCAGCAGCTTAACAAACTCCCGGAGGAAGAAAAGGAACAGATGGACTCGAGTTCTTCATTGTTGGGTGGGTTACCCCAGTGGGGCCAGGTGTCTTCACCGCTCTCTTTCAGAAACCATGTTAGAGAAAGCAAAATGACTAGTGATTATGCTTGTTTGCAAGACTATCCCCTGCAAATGAAATCTTCCGTCCCGGATTTTGTTAATGTAGGGAGCAACTTTTCACAGTCTGAGAGGGATCTCACTGAAGAAGTTGAAAGGCTAAGGGCAAAGGTAATCTCACCCTCATCTAGCCGAGTATATAGTATTTCCACATGCAATTAGATAATAGTTACGCCTTTTTTTTGTACTAATGTATGTGAGTTCCTGTTCGTTGTAGGCTGAGAGCCTTGAAAAGCTATGTGATTCAAGAGAGCGTGAAATTGAAGCATGTCAACAGAGGGTTGATGAGACATGGTCACTAGCAAAGAATGAAGCTGTCAAGTGTAAAGCTGCAAAGGACGTTATAAAAGCTTTGACTTCAAGGGTAATTTTCTTGTACCTAGTTTGTTTCCGTACTAAACGAGTTAGTTGCATTCAGTTGTTCCAATTTCTTATTTTGAAAATTACATGTTATGCTTTCATTTGGTAATGCACAGTTTCACTGGAGTCTATCTTAATGTAAAGAAATTACCTTAACGAGGGAAAGATGGACAAAATATGTCACCAGAGACATGCATATTATCAAAGCCGAATATGTGTGTGTGTGTGTGTGTGTGTGTGTGTGTGTGCCCGCACGCAGTGGTGAAGCCAGGAATATGAAAGGGGTAAAATTATAATATGGTGCTATTTTTTCCTAAATTTAAGGGGGGGGGGGTCAATATTGCAAAAAAATATTATTTTTAATGTAAAAATGTATTTTTTCTGAAAAAGAGGGAGCAAAATAACATAATTTCAAAACTAAGGGGGTCGAATGACCCCCATAACCCTCAAGAGGCTTCACCTGTGTGTGTATGTGCGTGCGCGTGTGATATCCCTATCCCACATGAGGATTTTAATTGTGATAGATAATATCCACCCACTCCTAATAGACATTTGCGTGAGCTGTGGTGGCTAGTTCGTCTAAGGTGCTTGTGCTCAGTGGGCCAGCGTGGTGCTTATGTAACGGAACGGATTTTCGGGCTCGGGCGAGTTCACACACACATACACATTTACTGAAATCTATGCTTTTATAAACCTCAAAAGCAACATATCTGTATAATAGGAGGAGATAAAGTTAGGAATGTGCCCATTCATGTACAATGCATATATTATGACACATCAAGCATGGCCTAATTCAAATATGCTTTCTACAGATTTATATAATGTCTCAGAGAATTAGTCCCGGAAAAGAAGCAAAAGGCCAAGTAATTGATCTAAAGCTCCCGCTACTCAAAACAAGGTGTACCGATACCCCAACTTTGAGGGGTCCGCAGTCGAAGACTATAACTACGATTGTGCCATCTGAAGTCGGACAAACGGAAGAAAGAAATGTTGATAGCGTGTGTGAATCTCCTATTGTGTCCTCGAGTCAACTAAGGACCTTAAAGGGCAGAAATATAAGCAGAGTTGACCCTGAGTTGACCAAGGAACTCTGTACAAGAAAAGCAGATTCTGGGCACAATGGAGAAAAAGAAAAACAAGAATGGATAGAAGAGCATCAACCGGGCGTCTACATCACATTCACAACTTTGCCTGGTGGGCAGAAAGGGCTGAAGCGTGTCAGATTCAGGTAATTATCTATCAGATAGATATTCTTCTCTATGAATCAAACTTCTCTCTATTTGTGAGTCATATTCGCTAAATTACGAGAAGAATTCTTATTGGTTGAAATAAATGTGGGGTTGGGCTAATATATGTGTTTAGGACATACTACTATGTAAGGGAAGGCGGTCTGCATTAAGCCTATGTGGTCCGACCCTTCTCTGAACCCATCCCGGTCTAAAGGCTATTTTATTGTGTGCAAGTGCACCCACTTAATCAAATAGTTTGTCTAGGTCTGTGGGTAACATGTTAAGGCTTTTAATCATGTGATTGTGGGTTAGAGTTCCACAGTAGGCATTATGTGCGTTCTTGTTTAATTTGTGCCCCGACTTAGATAATGTCTTGGGTTCACTACTGGCTGGACCCCACACTTAGTAAGAGCTGTTGTAGCACGTTTAAACGACTAAAACTGATTTTTTTTTGCTGTGATTTGTGTTTTGCAGTAAGAAAAGATACACGGCTAAAGAAGCGGAAAGTTGGTGGCAACAAAATCAACAAGAAGTGTACAACAAGTATATGATATCGATGGATAAATAAGCACTCGGATCATGCATAGAGCTTATCTTGAAGCTCGGGTTAAGGTAGAGGCACTGGTAAAGATAGTCGATGAATCGCGTATGAAGAAATGATAGTTGAGAAGTATGACGATCAATTCTTTCTTTTTTCTGTATTCGGGAACAGAACAATTATGTCATACTTTTATCTCAACTATGTTTGTTTATTTCCCAATATGTAGCATTCAAGTGTACTCCTTTCGTCGTCGCACTTTCCTTTTTGGTCTGATGCAAAATAAATTACATTTCTAAATTCTAAAATATTTTTAGGGTAATACACTAATATTATCATCATAAAGATAAAAATAAAGCATATTTCTAAATTTTTGACGGATCAACTACGACAATAAATGTTTTAACAAAGTTTATTATTGTAACACCCCAAATTTTCAGAGTATTATACCATCCTTAAATAATATAAATCCATCCCCAAAATAAGGAATAACGGTCACAAACTACAATTCAAATCTCCACGGCTTGTATCTCTAACCACAATTCAAAATAAATAACGGAAGCGAATTAATTGTCTTTCAAAACTAACGGCTAGTGAAACCGTCCATAGCCTCTCGTCATCAAGGATCTTCAACTTCACCTTAACAACATTCTCCTTGTCCTTTGAACTCCTTCACTTATTTATTTCCTGGAAACAGTAATTATGGAAAGGATGAGCGAACAATGCTCTGTAAGTTCATACGGGATCTCTCCGGGTACTAAGGAGAGATGACCGGAAGAACGAGACAAAAATAATATTTTCAAAGATAGGCTTTCATAAAATGTTAAGTTAACCATCAAGATTCAAAATAGTTAACAAATAAACTTTTCAAAACGAAGTGTGGCATTTACTTTCAAGTCCGTCAATTCCAAGATAACGTCACCATTTCAGGTGCAATGCCTGATCAGGGCATTTATGTAAATAAGAGATCCTACTCTTTTCAGAATATTCCCTTATTCAAGATTTATCATGATAATCAACCGCTTCATCAAGCAGCAAATAAGTCTAAGTTCTTTTCATATCAAACTAGACTATTATACTTAGTCCTTTTCATATCAGACCAAGCTTCGCTAAGTCCTTTTCATATCAGACAAAGCCAACGTCTATACCTGTTAAATTAGATATAGCGAAGTTTCCACTTAGTGTTCATAGGTACAAGAACACCATAACAATTTCAAAGATATTTAGGTACCCATTGAGTTAGAAACATGTCAAATGGTAAGAGTCATTCAAAGACGTTCACAACTTTAAGAATTCAAAATGTTACCGACACTTGGTAACTACTCATGAAAGAATATAAAGGAATCCTACATTAAAGGATTGAGACATTCAAGAACTAAGGAACGTAATCCCTTACCTTAGCTTTGCGTTAATTCCCTTTTTGCAATCTCA
Source organism: Campanula takesimana (assembly GCA_026119855.1). Taxonomy (NCBI): domain Eukaryota; kingdom Viridiplantae; phylum Streptophyta; class Magnoliopsida; order Asterales; family Campanulaceae; genus Campanula; species Campanula takesimana. Next base: position 233,738 of record JAOWBW010000078.1, on the reverse strand, counting down.
CGTGTACAATCTATAAACACGCAAATAATGTTTTCTTAGGAACATGAATTACTTTAATTTTCCGTCCCCATTATACTTTATTTTACTTTGTTAACCTATTGAGTTATTCACTTTAACTCCTTTAGGTTACTATTCATCTTAGGGTTACACTACCCATTAACTATATTCTCAAATACTCTTTTTGGTTTACCTAAAACACCCCTAGGGTTTCATATCCCTAAACCCTCATTATTTGTCTAATACACAATTTCATATCTCAATTTACTATTCACAGCACATACTAAATTCACCTTGGTAAACACACACAAAACCCTTACACACACACACACACACACTGACCACACACACACTTCATACACACACTTACACACTAGAAATCACATACACACACTCATATATAAATATATACATACACCAGCATATATATTTACATATATCTATATATGTTCCCATAATCCTCTTCACCTTTAAATCTCAATTTCATTAACCCTAATTTCTCACTATAGTTTTTAGGGTTCTAAGATCATAACTTACTGATTCACTAAAACGAGTAGGCGATTTGGGAGTACCTTGATGAACAACTCGGGTTCCTCTCTTTCTTTCTCTTCTTCCTCTCTTTTTCTCTTCTCTCTCTCTTGTGGCTCCTCTCTGCGCCGCACTGTCCTCTCCCGTTCTTCTTTTTTTTTTTTTTTTTTTTTTTGTCACAATTATAATAATACTAGGTCTCCAAAGTATTTATAAGTTAGGGTTTAAAATTCCCTAATTGATAAGGATTATCTAACCCAATGATTTTTAATTTATTTGGGCCTGAACTTAAGCCCAACACAATCTTAATTAATTGAGTCCAACAATTTAAGAGAGTTTTAAAATAAATAAAAATATTACTCCCTCAAAACCGGCTGTTACATTCTTACTTCCTTAAAAGGGTTTGGTCCTCCAAACCAAAGCATGTCATTCTGAAAATAAGTCGGGATACGTCTCTCGCATCTCGCTCTCGATCTCCCATGTAGCTTCTCTTTCTGTATGGTTTCTCCATTGCACCTTCACATAAGGAATAACTCTTTTCCTCAAGATCTGATCCTTGCGATCGACAATCTTCATGGGCCTTTCATCATAGCTCAAATCAGCTCGAACTCTAAGCTGCTTATACTCGATCACATGGCTTGGGTCGTAAATGTACTTCCTTAGCATCGACACATGGAACACATTATGTACCCCCGCCAGTACAGGTGGTAAGGCTAATTTGTAAGCCACGACCCCAACTCTTTCCAAAATCTCAAATAGTCCCACGTATCTTGGGCTTAACTTCCCACGTATACCAAACCTCATAACTCCTTTGGTTGGAGAGATTTTCAAAAACACTCGATCTCCCGTTTGAAATTCTAAATTACGCCTTCTACGATCGGCATAGGACTTTTGTCTACTCTGAGCGGTCAAAAGCCAATTTCGTATCTGATGTACTTTATCCGCCATCACTTGGACAATTTCTGATCCTGTCAACTTTCTTTCACCCACTTCGTCCCAACAAGTCGGTGATCTACACTTTCGCCAATATAATGCTTCGTACGGTGGCATTGCAATTACTAGCATGGAAACTATTATTATACGCGAATTTCACTAATGGAAAATGCTCATCCTAAGTCCCTTGCCAATCCAAATATGTAGCTCTTAGCATATCTTCCAATGTCCATCGGTCTGTGAGTGAAAAGCTGTACTCATTGTCAATTCTGTCCCCAAAGCTTGTTGCAAACTTTTCCAAAATTTCGATGTAAATCTAGCATCTCTATCTGACACTATTGAGACCGGTATTCCATGCAACCTTATGATCTCGTCAATGTATAACTTAGCCATATTTTCTAGTGAATCCGTCACCTTGATTGCCAGGAAGTGGGCTGATTTCATGAGTCTGTCCACTATAACCCAAACTGCATTATATCCTTTCAACGTCTTTGGTAACCCCACCACTAGATCCATTGCTATATGTTCCCACTTCCATTCGGGAATAGGTAACGACTGTAGTAGTCCAGCAGGCCTTTGATGCTCACTTTTCACCTGTTGGCACACTAAACATCTTGATATGAGTTATGCCATGTCACCCTTCATGTGGTTCCACCAATAAGATTCTCTCAGATCTCTATACATATTTGTCATTCTCGGATGCACAGAAAACCTTGAACAATGCGATTCACTTAGGATCTCTCTTTTAATATCTTCATTGCTTGGTACCCAGATCATTGATTGGTACCTCACAATCCCGTGTTCTCCTACACGAAAGTCTTTCCCTTTACCTTCCGCTATATTTACACGTATCTTGCTCACTTCTTCATCATTTGCTTGTGCTATCTTGATCCTGTCCAACAGTGTAGGCTGTACACTCAAATGTGCCATATACATTTGAACTCGTACTTTCATACCAAACACCTCAATGTGGCTCCACATACTTACCTCCTTAGGCTTTAACGTCATAAGGGTTCCATGATTTTTCCTACTTAACGCGTCCGCCACCTTATTGGCTTTCCCAGGATGGTATAAGATTTCACAGTCATAGTCCTTTAATAATTCAAGCCATCTCCTTTGCCTCATGTTAAGCTCCTTTTGAGTGAAGATATACTTAAGGCTCTTATGGTCCATGTAAATCTGGCACGTAGTCCCATACAAATAATGCCTCCAAATCTTCAATGCAAAAACTACCGCAGCCAACTCCAAATCATGAGTCGGATAGTTCTTTTCATGGACTTTCAATTGTCTCGATGCGTAGGCTATAACCTTGCCATTCTGCATTAATACACATCCTAATCCCTTAATCGACGAATCGCTATATATCACAAACCCATCCGATCCAGAAGGTAACGTAAGAACTGGTGCAGACACCAATCATTGATTCAATTCTTGGAAACTTCCCTCGCACTCTTCTGACCAAACGAATTTCACCCCTTTCTGGGTCAGTCTTGTTAACGGTACAGACAACTTAGAGAAACCTTCAACGAATCTCCTATAATAACCAGCCAAACCCAAGAAACTCCTTTTCTCACAAACGGTAGTAGGCCTTTCCCAATTCACAATAACCTCAATTTTTGTTGGGTCCACTGCCACTCCATCCTTTGATACCACATGACCTAAGAACGCTACTTTTTCTAACCAAAATTCACACTTCTTGAACTTGGCATATAATTGTTGTTCTCTTAAAATTTGCAGCACAACCTCAAATGCTCTTCATGTTCCTCCTTAGTCTTTGAATATACTAAGATATCATCAATGAACACTATAACACACTTATCCAAAATCCTTGAATATCCTATTCATCAATTCCATAAATGCAGCAGGCGCACTAGTAAAACAATATGGCATCACCAAAAACTCATAGTGACCATACCTTCACCTAAAGGTCATCTTCGCAATATCTTCCTTTTTCACCCTTAACTGATGATAACCAGACCTCAAATCTACTTTCGAAAATTAACATGCACCTCGAAGTTGGTCAAACAAATCGTCTATCCTTGGTAACGGGTATTGATTCCTTACCGTCACACGATTCAGTTCTCTATAATCGATACACATTCTCATCGATCCATCCTTCTTCTTTACGAACAACACCGGTGCACCCTATGGCGATACAATCGGCCTAATTAACTCTTGTCCAACAACTCTTGTAGTCGCTCTTTCAATTCCTTAAGTTCCATCAGAGCCATTCTATACAGCGTCTTTAATATAGGTGCGATTTCTGGTACCAAGTCTATAGTAAACCCCACCTCTTTCTCTAGTGGTATTCCAGGTAAATCTTCCAGAAACACGCCCTCAAAATCTCTAATTACAGACAAGGATTCAATACTAACTTCCTTTTTGGTCATTCTCGCTAATGTAGGCCAAAAATCCATCACAACCCTTCCTTGATGATTTGCAAGCTTTCACCACCGAAATAAAATCTAATCTAGTCCTAGGCTTCGTGCCTTGGAACCTAAACTCTTCTCCAGACGGTAATCTGAAGTGAACTTCCTTCTTAAAACAATCCACATGGGCATGGCATGCAGCTAACCAGTCCATTCCCAAAATTACATCGAATTCACCAATCTCCAATTAGATCAAATCGACTTTCATTTTTTTTCCATCTTGGTTCCATTCTCCAGAACTCCCTTTAGACATAGTTATTTTCTCGAGTTAACATCAAGAACTCAGCCATTTTGGTATTACGGATACTCGCCGAATAATACAATACTTTATGTGCTATCGTGAACATGAGACGTTTTTCCCGCACTCTCATACCATCAATTCTTATCATCTTTCATGTTATACGTATGAATCATCTCTACAGATTATCATTCGAATTATAGGTCATGTACTAGACCACTGGTCGTTTCAATAGACCGACTTCCTTTCCATTAGTAAATTTCACTAGTCTTATTGGTCGATTCATTAGACCATTTCTATCTCATTTGTCACCTCCATAGACCATTATCACTTCCTTGGTCGGTTTAATTGGCCATTCTTACTTTAGTAGTCATTCCCTAGACTTAATTACTAATCGCAGGTCGATCCACTAGACCCTTAGTATTTTCACCGGTCACTCCAATAGACCATTTTTACTTTCGTTGGTCGTTTCACTTGACCACTAGTGTTCACACTTGGCTGTCCCACTAAGCCAATTAATACTCATGGTCTTTTCACTCGAACCATACTTTCTTGCTCTAGGTTAGCTCACATTCTAACAGTACTCATTATTTACACATATAAGTCGTCTCAATCGACTAATCATTCAAATAAGGTCAAACACTAGAACTATGGTCGTTTCAATGAACCAATACTACTTTCATTAGTCAACTTACTAAACTCATTGGTCGCCTTTTAAGACCTTAACATTTCCCATAGGTCATTCAATAGACCAACACTTAGTTTCATTAGTAGACTTTACTAGACTCTTTGGGGTTTCATTAAACCATAACTATTCACTTTGGTCATTTCAATAGACCATTACTTCCTTGGTAAGTCGTTTCACTTGACTTAATCACATATCACAGTCATTTCACTAGACCGTTTTCACTTTTCGTTAGTCATTTCATTAGACCACATTTACTTCCATAGGTCGTTTCAATAGACCCTTATCACTTTCATTTGGCCATTTCACTAGACCATACTTTCATTCATTAGTCGTTTCTACAGACTATACTTTCTTGTTCTTGGTTAACGCACACCTTTAACACTACAGAACTTAAATGAAGTCACAAAACTTTTAGGAATCATATAAGAGAAAATCACTTTTATTAATAAATGGAATAGGTTCAAAATTAAAACGAATTCAAAGTAAAAAAAAAGATACTCAAACGAGTCTTCAAACTACTTCTACTAGCAAATAAAAATTTAAAAGTATTCGTTGTCCCACTTTCCAACTTTCCTAGGCCTTCCTCTAGGTCTCCCACTTGACACTTTTGGAGCCTTCTTCACTTTGTTCTTGGATCCCTTTGGTCTTCCTCTAGACCTTTTGGTTGGTACTTCTTGTGGCTCATCATCATCAATTATGATTGCGGTTGCTTCATTCTCTCCTATGGTAACATCTGCTTCCTCGATTTCAACTTCGGCTACCAATTCTTATTCATTTGGCGCCTCATTGCCTATAGGGGCCATTGGTTCTTGCTCTACGACTATAGTTGCCTTTAAACGTCCCACTTCATCAAACCATATACAGACTTGTTCTCTAGTCTGATCAAGGTATCTCTCAGAGTCACTAAGATCTTCTTTATACGTTTGAAATTTTGTCTTTGTCTCTTCCAATTCTTCTTAGTGCTTTTCAATTCGTCCTTGGCGTTTTTCAATTCTTTCCAGTTTTGCACCAATTTATCATACGTGAAACCCAATCTCTTCCTTTCAACTTCCGCTTTCTTGCGTAACTTTTTCTTTCCTTCCTTTAGTCCTTTTGATCCCCAAAACATAACGTTGGATCAACTTTCTTCTTAGAGCTACATGTCTCCAAAACATCCTTGATTTGCTAGGTCCGTCCATGATTTAGAATCACATAAACCTCATAATGTGTTCATTCATAATGAAGAGACAACATTCATTCACAATCATTCAAGATTGTTCCCAAGTATATACTTATACTCCTCCACAAATCTCACTTTAGGTTTTTTCCCAAAATAGCAAGTTTCCTTATTTGGAAAGTTTCCAATCTTAGAAAGTTTCCTAATTTAGAAAGTTTCCTCAAAAGGTAAGTTTCTTAAAATAGTAACTTCTCCAAAAGTACTATCTTCCTTATCGGAGTTCTAAGCCCAAAATAGGTTAAGTACTATTTCTCCTAATAGTCTTAACCTCTTTCTATAGTCTCCCATGTAAACCTAAACCGGAGCTCGGATTACCAACTGTAACACCCCAAATTTTCAGAGTATTATACCATCCTTAAATAATATAAATCCATCCCCAAAATAAGGAATAACGGTCACAAACTACAATTCAAATCTCCACGGCTAGTATCTCTAACCACAATTCAAAATAAATAACGGAAGCAAATTAATTGTCTTTCAAAACTAACGGCTAGTGAAACCGTCCATAGCCTCTCGTCATCAAGGATCTTCAACTTCACCTTAACAACGTTCTCCTTGTCCTTTGAATTCCGTCACTTAGTTATTTCCTGGAAACAGTAATTATGGAAAGGATGAGCGAACAATGCTCTGTAAGTTCATACGGGATCTATCCGGGTACTAAGGAGAGATGACCGGAAGAACGAGACAAGAATAATATTTTCAAAGATAGGCTTTCATAAAATGTTAAGTTAACCATCAAGATTTAAAATAGTTAACAAATAAACTTTTCAAAACGAAGTGTGGCATTTACTTTCAAGTCCGTCAATTCCAAGATAACGTCACCATTTCAGGTGCAATGCCTGATCAGGGCATTTATGTAAATAAGAGATCCTACTCTTTTCAGAATATTCTTTTATTTAAGATTTATCATGATAATCAACCGCTTCATCAAGCAGCAAATAAGTCTAAGTTCTTTTCATATCAAACTAGACTATTATACTTAGTCCTTTTCATATCAGACCAAGCTTCGCTAAGTCCTTTTCATATCAGACAAAGCCAATGTCTATACCTGTTAAATTAGATATAGCGAAGTTTCCACTTAGTGTTCATAGGTACAAGAACACCATAACAATTTCAAAGATATTTAGGTACCCATTGAGTTAAAAACATGTCAAAGGGTAAGAGTCATTCAAAGACGTTCACAACTTTAAGAATTCAAAATGTTACCGCCACTTGGTAACTACTCATGAAAGAATATAAAGGAATCCTACATTAAAGGATTGAGACATTCAAGAACTAAGGAACGTAATCCCTTACCTTAGCTTCGCGTTAATTCCCTTTTTGCAATCTCACGTGCACAATCTACAAACACGCAAATAATGTTTTCTTAGGAACATGAATTACTTTAATTTTCCGTCCCCATTATACTTTATTTTACTTTGTTAACCTAATGAGTTATTCACTTTAACTCCTTTAGGTTACTATTCATCTTAGGGTTACACTACCCATTAACTATATTCTCAAATACTCTTTTTGTTTTACCTAAAACACCCCTAGGGTTTCATATCCCTAAACCCTCATTATTTGTCTAATACACAATTTCATATCTCAATTTACTATTCACAGCACACACTAAATTCACCTTGGTAAACACACACAAAACCCTTACACACACGCACACACACACACACTGACCACACACACTTCATGCACACACTTACACACTAGAAATCACATACACACACTCATATAAAAATATATACATACACCAGCATATATATTTACATATATCTATATATGTTCCCATAATCCTCTTCACCTTTAAATCTCAATTTCATTAACCCTAATTTCTCACTATAGTTTTTAGGGTTCTAAGATCATAACTTACTGATTCACTAAAACGAGTAGGCGATTTGGGAGTACCTTGATGAACAACTCGGGTTCCTCTCTTTCTTTCTCTTCTTCCTCTCTTTTTCTCTTCTCTCTCTCTTGTGGCTCCTCTCTGCGCCGCACTGTCCTCTCCCGTTCTTCTTTCTTCTTCTTTTTTTTTTTTGTTGTCACAATTATAATAATACTAGGTCTCCAAAGTATTTATAAGTTAGGGTTTAAAATTCCCTAATTGATAAGGATTATCTAACCCAATGAGTTTTAATTTATTTGGGCCTGAACTTAAGCCTAACACAATCTTAATTAATTGAGTCCAACAATTTAAGAGAGTTTTAAAATAAATAAAAATATTACTCCCTCAAAACCGGCTGTTACAATTATTGTCTTGACAAATTTTACAAGGATATAAATAACGAAAAATTGGGCTTCATGCGTTTTGGGCCTATTTAAAAGAATTCTGATAACCTTTGGGCCAAAACAAGAAAACCCTCACTTGCAAGCCCAACCCCTTCCTTTGTAGTAGAAGCTATGACATGAATTACTTTTTAACCAACTTACATGGTTTTCCATTTTCCATTTTTATGCTACATTGTCCTTAAAAGTAAAAATACTCCTTAACTTTCCATAATAAACTATTATACTCCCTCCGTCTCATTCAAAATAAGATTCTCTCTACCAACTTGGGATTAAGAAAAAAGTGTTAGTGGAGTATGTGTTATGAGTATGAAAAATAACGTAGGAGAGAGAAAGTAGGGCATTGAATAATAAGTATTCATACTCGATTAAAAAAAAAAAAAAAATCCATTGTTGTTGAGGTTGTCCTATTTCAAATGGGAAACTCAAAATGACCAATTGCCTTAATTTGAGTGAGACGTAGGTAGTACTATTTATTTTTGTTGTCTCATAGTCTCACTATCCCTTTCCCGGAATAATGTTTCGATTTTTATTCATTATTATTATGTATAATTTTTGAGCAATGATTTTATACATTTAATTTTGTAATGAAAATTTAAAAATTTATTAATTCACCATTATAAAATACTTTTATTAAGATTTTGTTAAATTCACATTAAGAAATTTAAATTAACATAAAAAAGTTACAGAAATTAAAATAAAATTGAAAAAGATCTTTTCAGGATTAATGGAGTAATAAACTACGCCTTTCCTTATTTGTCAATTTATATTATTTTTTATTCAATTTAATGAAACCCACTAATTTTAGTTATAATAACTATCCCATTCAAAATATAAATTGTTATGAAACGGAGGAGTAATTTTATTTGAAGGAAATAAAAAAAACTACGGAGTAAAATTTAATGATATATATTATCGTTTCACATATTTCCGGCACCTCCATTTTCTTCATTTCAGCCATCGAGTTTTCTGGAGAGAAAAAAACTAGGGAGTATAATTTTCTTTTCTAGAAAATCATATGACATGTGTGGATGCAACAAGCTTATTGCTGATGGAGATTGTGATATCGAACCGTTCATGTTGAATTTGCTCATTTCCTCGATCTTGCCATACATATTCACTTTCAAAATTAGTACTCCCTCTGTCCCTAAATGAGTGTCCATTTTCAAAAAATCTTTGTCCCAAAATGAGTGTCTTTTTTTAGCATAACTATCTCCCTAAATGTTTTTTTTCGATTTTTTTTTTCACCGGCTTCTTTATACGTGCAAAACTAAATGTTTGGAAAGGAGATTACAAGATTATATATGAATATTTGCTACCAAATTGTACAACAAAGTTGAGATTTATAGTGTCCCTTAAAATGAAATTTGAACACTCATTTAAGAACAGAGGTAGTAATTGATATTAGTTTAATTCGGTATGGGTCCCACATATATCAAATTAGTTCTAACATTCACCAAATTAGTCCTAACATTCACGATGTGGCCAATTGTAGGCTATAAGCAAATCCAGATTTACTTTGCTTCACAAAAAGGGAAAAAAATAAATGTACAAATCCGAATCCATGGAGGAGCTAACCCAATAACGTAAGTTTCGTAAGGGGACTGGAGGCCTTGATTTGGTGGAAGCTGTTAACGAATATTATCTCCATAATAATATTCGGTACATATCTCTAGTATTTGTTGTATATTTGATATGATTGTGTTTGTTATAGATAGGTCCATATTTCATGGAAGTGATTAGGTTGTTAGAATCCCTTCCCAGGTAAACTTTTGTATTCTGTATATAATGTTGGGAGATTAATGAGAAAGGCAAGGAAAATATTCTGAGTCTTTATGGTATCACGAGAGGTCTAGGGCTTATTCCGCTGCGCCTCCCTTCGGATACTTTGACGTATTTTCTTCATCCCTTTCTCGGTTCTATTTCGCTTTCTCCCTCTCTCATGACGTCTCGTTCTCTCTATCCGGCCATGACCGTCACAAACATCAAGAATAACATCTCTGTTACTCTTGAACTTGAGAATGTTCAATATGCAACATGGGCTGAGGTCTTTAAAGTTAATGCTCGATCCCTTCAGGTTCTCCAAACATTGTGCCGACAGCCAAAGGTAAGGAGAAGGAACCAACCACTGCGGAGGAGATAGAGTTGCACTCCACTCTGAATGCCAAAGTTCTCAGCTAGATCTACGGCACCATCTCTCCCGATCTTCTCAACACCATCTTAGAGCCAGACCAGACAACGATGCAAGCATGGAACACGTTGAAGGACATATTTGAGGACAACAAGAACTCTCCTACAGTTAGTCTGGAACAGGAGTTCACATCCACTCTTATGGAAAACTTCCCGTTGGCATCAGCCTATTGTCAGCATTTGAAACAGATCGCTGATTAGTTGAAGAATGTTGGATCTCCGGTGGGCAATGATAGGATGGTTTTGCAAATGGTTGCAGGCTTGACAGAGGCGTATAGCGTCTATTCTCCGTCAGAGTAATCCCCTTCCCAAGTTTCATCAGGCCCGCTTTATGTAACCCTAGAAGAAACGGGTCTCCAGAAGAAGGCATCTATGGCATCGGCAATGGTTGTTCGTGAGACAACCAGTCCTTTCTTGGTGGAAATTATGCCCTAAGCCTTTGAGAAAGGCCTTGCGTTACATCATGTTCTCATTTGTTATGGAGATAACAACCTTGGATTATTATATATTTTACATGTTTATTATAATAATCTCCGTCCCTAGTACTTATGAAGAACTAGTATAAGTTTAATTGATGATCATATGATGATCATGTGTATATAATACAAATTAAGCTTATGGGTACTTGTTGGTGAACACGTACTGGACATGACCCACCTATAAGATTTATGTCATGGTCAGGTGTCATAATTAAATCTCATATAGTTATATCATTTATCTTTAGACCTGAGATTATCATAGTCTTCCACATGATAAACATTATGTTTGACGTATTCAAACGCTACCCCTAACCGGGTGGTTATAAAGGCTATGATTGGCATAATCAGATTCATGTAGGGAAGAATGATAAGTCAAGATGGGATTTGTCCCTCCCTCAATAAAGATATCTGCTTGGCCTCTCGATGAGTGAGATTGATGATAGTGTACGGCCGTACCCAAATGAATTGAGCTGTTCAATGTCATTTGCTCATATCAATCTACTCGGGATCGAGAAATCATTGGACAACATAAGTTGACGTGGACCATGACTTATGTCCAATATGATATCGCGTGACAAAAGGATTGTGTTATGTTCTATAAGGATGAACGAACGTCGTTAAGTTATATTAATTTGGTAGTCATGATGGCTTGCTAGAGTCCGCTCATGATTTATGGATTTGACCTTGGTCGGACCCATTACCAACTTAATATAATCCTATAGGGTCACACAAAAAAGGACGAATCAAGGAAAGGCAAAATCTGAATTCCTGGCTGGCACGACCTTGCCAGTTATAAAGCACGACCGTGCCGATTTGCACGGCCGCGCGAGTTAACTGACTCGACCGTGCCATTATTGAACAGCGACAGATTGAGATCGGACCAAGTGTCACGGCTGTGCCATTTGGTGAGCACGACCGTGCCAAACTTCATGGGGCCAGAATTGTGCAGTTTAATTGGTGCCGCGATTTAGATCTTCTAGGTCATTAAGAGTTAATGACTAGTGACTATAAATATATGTTTTCATCAGCCATTAAACTAATGCAACCTAGTATGAATAATTATTGATCCAAGATTGTGAATCAAAGATCAATGACGCATAAATTCATATAGCCTTTGAAGATTAGAAAAGTGTTTTCTAATGGGTCTAGCAATCTAGATCTAGAATGGTTCTGGATATTCGTTCGCGTGTGGATATACATAAATGATGCTTGCTTTAGCATCTTAAGTTTGTGTTCCTATGATCGTGATCCGATGAACTTGAAGAACGAGGAGATCAAATCTAAAGGTGAAGACTTGAAGATTTGAAGATCCGAAAAATTTAAATTCTCTACAACAGTTAGTATTCTAAATTCATCTTTCTATTAATTTAATCATCATGAATGAATCTTGGGGGTTAGGGTTTTGTTGATATAATATTGCTTTCTTTTGCTGCGCATGTTGCCTCAAAACCCAACAGTGGTATCACAGCCCCGTTCATGTATGGTTATTTTAATATTATCATGTTTAATATATAATTTGATTATATGATCTAGCATGATGTGAATTTAGAATAAGGGATTTATGTGAATTGTTTGGTGAAACAATTATATTTGATATAGTATGATTATGAACAAGTTTTCAAGTTGCTTGATTAATATGATTAATCTATTTATCGGATCATCAATTTCTTTAACTGGATTATTGAATTGATGATTCTTGATCTTGAAGAACAAATTGTTTGTTCTTAGGGTTTGATGTTTATGATAATTTGATTATCATAAATAGTTGAATTCTTAAAGGATCGAGATTTGAAAAATTGCGATCGTGCGGTTCGCGTGCAATATACGTTTTGTGCAGAATTTTCGTCCATAATTTTTGTGCAGATTACCTGCAGTCCAGAATTTTGTGCAGAATTTTCGTGCAGTTCGCGTGCAATGCACGAATTCGTGCATATTTTTCGTGCAGTTCGCGTGCAATGCAGATTTCTGAATTCGTGTTTTTCAGACTTGGAGATGTATTGTAGAATACGTATTGTTCATGGAATTGGATTCTATGAAGTAATGCATTCTTAATAGAGTTGGACTCTATGAAAGAATTCATTATTCAATATGTATTGTACCTAGAGTGAGACTCTATGAAAATCTTAAATTCATAATTATATTCACATAGTATCCGTTCATTAATTAGTTGGATTAATTATACATTTGTTATGCGCGTTGCTATACGAAAGAACCTTCTTAAAAAAAATTAAGTTATGTGCCAATCCATTATTAAAACACATGTGAGTACACCGGGTATTTTTATGCGGGCTCTAACCATCGCGAGGTGCATTAATTCTATCAGTGTATGAGCATGATGAGTGAAAGAGTGGTTCCTATACGTTTAACGTGGTTTGACTTAATTAGGCTATCATAAGAGTTATGAGCCTAAGGCACAGATGAGATTAAAACATGTTTGACATAAGATGTCTAACAATCTCATAAAAGATCTAAGAGTCACATATGATGTGATTGATAAGGAGTTATCTACCTAAATAGCTTGGTCTTATGCATCTTGCCCTCACGGACGTAAAATCAAGTGAAATATGGATCTTAGCCCACTAAAAATTAGATTATACAATTGTTGTATTTGAAGGTCATATAATTTAGTGGGGTATTTATGAAATACAAATAATTTATCTCTTAAATGATTGGTATGCAATATAGGTGTATGTTTATTTGCATATTTATCTAAAATGTTATATTATGCTTTAATTATGTTTATTACTGCGATCTGTTCTTTAAAAGGAAAAATTAAATGAGAATGAAATTAATTTCTTTGATTGGATCATGAGCTTAAAAATTGTTCTAAAGCAAGAACAGAAATTATACATTCTTAATAATCCTAAGTAACCTAAATTGCAATATTAATTTGATTAATATATTCCGTACGATTATCAAAATTTAATTTGATTAACTTGTTGATGATCTTAGATTCATGAATAAATTGTTTATTCTTGGTTTTGATGATCATGATGATTGGATCATCATGAACACCAAATCCTAAATGAATCAAGGAAAGCAATTTTAAGGTAAATTTTAGAAATTTAAAATCTACCACTTTTATGATAAATATTTTGAGTTGAATTTGATTATCAGATGGCTGGTTTTAGAAACCGTGTTTTCTGAAATTAAATGTGAGTTTCAAAATTAATCTGGGATTGAATCTAGTTTCAGATGGCTGGTTTTCGAAACCGTGTTTCCTAAAAAGTGATGACAATTCAGAATTCAGAAAATTGAAATCAGAATTCTGAATTGTTCTAGATTGTTGAAATCAATTAGATGAGACATGAAATTTAGAAACAAGATTACAGATTCATACGGAAATGTGGATGCTTTTGGCTTAGTTTCGGCCGTATGGACTGTTCTTTAAATTTCTGAATGATGTACGGAATTGTGGATGCCTTTTGTCTTAGTTTCGGCCGTACAGTTTGTGCTCTCGATTTCTAAACTATCATGCGGAAAGATGATGATCTAAGTCGAAAATTTGATTTTTGACTTTATGAATTTATAAAAGGGAAGAGGGTTAAAAGATAAAGGTAAGACAAATGTTGTCAAACCTAAAGGAAATAATTGTGGCAAAAGTTATAACTCAATAATGCAATTTTGTAATATGGCAATTGGATTGACCATTTAAAATTACAATCAAAATTCTGGATGATCAAAGAAACTGAATGGTAGTGAGACTACCACTTCAGACATTTATGTTATAAGCATAATCCTTCTATTTTTAATTATTGGGTATCGGATACCGGATTTGATCCCACGTTTGTAAAAATATGCAAGAATTAGTAAATTGAAAGTTTACTTAAAGTAAAGTTAATTTACGAATGGTAATGGTGCAAGAGTTGCAACATTGTTCGTAAAACACTTATGAAGTGGCTTTATTTATTAAGTAGAAAAGTATTATTTTGTTATAAGATAATGAAGGATATTTATTTTTTATTGAGAATAAGAAAGTGCTTTATTTATTATGATTTTCTTTATCGTATTGTTAAATCATATAAATAAATCTAATATCCTAAATATTGAAGAACAAAATAATGAATAAGATTATAACATAAATTATTAAATTCTTAAGGAATTATTGTTTTGATCAAAAAATGAGAGACGCATATCTAAAATTCCATGGGACGGAGTTTTAAAGTCATACGATTTTGAATCATATGTTATATGTAAATCTTATTTACTTGGACCAAGACATCTTTTACTAGGAGTAGTAAAAGGGCTAGTGACTTATTAAACCTAATACATGTTGATGTATATGGTTCACTAAGTGGCAATGCTAATTGAAGATTTTGGTACTACTTGGTAAAACTATTCAAAGACCCCGATTCGATCGAGATGATGAATAATTGAACCAAGAATTTGATAATCATCGTTAAGGTTGTGAAATTGTTTCACAATGAACTTCACAAAGAACACTATTTTGGAATGAGTTTATTGTAAAATTGACATGCGTACTTTCAGTTTTTTTCAATTTAACTTGCGAACTTTGGAAACATCAAATGTGAGTTGTGTACTTATGATTTTGAAAATTTTGATACCACTTTTTTAACACCCATTAAAAACATAATGGGACACTCCATGTAGGGGGTAAAAGTGTAAGGAATAAAACTTGAAGTCTTAAAACAATACATAATTCTTGAAATTAGAACCCACAAGTATTAAATACCCACCCCCCCCTTCTAACCTAATTGCAACTGAGGCGTCGGTGGCATAGGGTGGCCCGTCTCATTCCACTACCGACTCCGGCAAGCATTTTCAAACTCATTAGACTCTTTCATTTCTTTTCCCCATTTTTTCAAAACCCTAGATCTAGTTTAAGTAGTTGTAATAGTGATGCATTAGCACTTTATCAGCCTAAAAATTGTTAGTTCCGACCCTTCCAAGTGTTCTAGTCCTGGTCTATGGCCTCCTGCTCTTGAATCCATTGCAATGCCGCCATCTAAACGCACTGGATTCCGTCCTAAATTATCCGGTGAGACCAATGCTATTTCTGATTCCGGTCAAATTGTCCCGCAACCCAAGCCTAAGGAGACTTTCATTGTTCCTGTTACAGTCCCGCTCTGTTGGATCTTGAAGCGGGTCAGACACGATTTGTTAATGGGGAGCCTAAGGTGGCTCCGGCGGAGATGAGTGCAGATAAAGATAAGGATCAGTCGGTGAAGAGGGGAGGAGGGCTTTGAGGAATGATGACGTTGAGGATGGACGCCTACCGAAAATTTGGAAACTAATCCCACACCAACAGGTTATTCCGACCGGAGATCTGAAAAATGAACTCCTCCTTCGCTGGCGTTGGAGATGACAGAGGGCTTGTTTATTATTTACTATTTTAGGTCTTTAAGTTTTATTCCTTACACTTTTCCCCCTATATGTGTTGGTGGTGGTGCCCTAGGCACGTTTAATAAACGTTGTAATTGTTATCATTTATTTCATATTAATAAAGAATTTTTTTGATTATTATTGTTGTTCATGTTTACTTATAATAATCTCCGTCCCTAGTACTTGTTAAGCACTAGTATAAAGGCTAAATGATCATGGGATGATCATGTTAGATTTATGGGTACTTGTTTGGAACAAAGTACTGGACATGACCCGCTGTATGAGATTTATGTCATGGTCTATGTCGTACATATATCTCATATTAGTTATGTCATTTGAATCGTTAGACATGAAGTTATTATAGTCTTCCACTTGATGAACATTATGTTTGACATATTCAAACGATATCTTTAACCGGGTAGTTATAAAGGATATGATTGGCATAATCGGATTCACGTAGGGAAGAGTAATAAGCTAAATGGATTTGTCCCTCTTCGGAGAGATGTCGAGCATAGGCCTCTCGTAGGAATGATGTTGATGAAAATGTTCGGCCGGACTCAAATGAATTGATTAGATCAATGTCATTTGTATTATCAATATATTCGGAATCGAGAAAGTATTGAACAAAACAAGTTGACTTGTTGACCATGACTTGTGTTCAATGACATCGTGGACAAAGGGATTGTGACATATTCTAAAGGAATGCGAACTTGTATCTAGTTATACTATTTGGGTAGGTATGACGGTTTGCTAGAACCTAATCATATCTTATGGTTTCATGTTTGAACTCATTGCCAACTTAGTGTAATCCTAGAGGGTCACACACAATAGAATGAATCTTAAATAAGAACTATATTGGAATTTGGAAATTAGGGAAATCTGAAGAAAGTGTGCGACCGCACAAAATGGCTTGGGCGGCCGCACAGTTTGGCTCAGAAAGTACCAGAAACCTTCCAGATAGATGTGCGACCGCACAAGGGTTTTGGGCGGTCGCACACCATGTCGGGACTGGTTTCCTAATTTGTTTTGGAAAGGAATTTTGGACGAGTTTAGACACAAGTTTCCTATTTGAAATAGGTTTAACTTGTATATAAACAGCCAAATTCTGTCCAGAACACATTCATTGCTTTTGTGCAAGTCTCCAAAGAGTATGAGAGAGTTTTATTTTGTTCTAAGACATCCTAGATTGAAGAACAAAATAATACACAAATAAAATTCCATATAAGTTCATATTGTTTGTGAAAACGTGTTTCACAATTTGGACTAGCAACCAAGATCAAGTGTTCTTGATATTCATTCGTGGTGTGGATACCGCTAGAAGGTGAAGCTTATCATCTTCAAAGTTCGTGTTCTTACTTTTGTGATCAAAGTTTCAAATTCTCCACCAAGATCAAAAACAAAATTCAAATTCATCAAGGGTTAGTTTATCTTGTATTCATATTGCCAGTATTTGATTTAATCACATGAACGGATCTATGGGCTTTGGGTTTCATAAATTTTGAATGCTATTTTCCGCTGCGCATGTTACTACGAAACCCAACAGTGGTATCAGAGCTCCGTTCATGTTGATTATTTCAATACTTAGATCATGTTGTGTGTATATAAATTGTTTATGTGCCTAACGTGATATGAATATTGGATTATATGATGTTTATGTGTTATGTGATTTTATGTGGTTTATTGTTTTTGCAACTTTAATCGCACGATTCAATCGCAATTAATATTATGATGCATTCTGAATTGTTTGATTATTAATTATGATTGGATCATGGTTTTTATAATCGGGGAAAAACAATTTTGAGACAAATTTTCGAACTTTAAAATTTCCTTCTGATCCTCCTGTGCGATCGCACAGAATAACGTGGACGGCCGCACATGTTTGGGCGACCGCACAGTTATTTCTGGGCGGCCGCACAAAGCAATCAGAATGCTGATTCTTTTTGCCTTTTGATCAGATTTGAAATTTTCAAAAGGTCCAACCAAACCAGTAACAGAACCAGGCCAGACCTGCTGATCTGGAATGTGTTTTGGGTAGTTGGTTTGGGTGTGGATCTTGGGGTTTGATTTTCCTATTTGTTTTAGTCTTGTGACTCTAAGATTGGTTCAAGGTTTGGATGGCTAATCTAGGTTCATCGAGATTGTGTTTCCCAAACTTGATCGCAATCAAAGTTTCAAAGATAAAACGAAGTTAGAATTATGAAGAGTTCAAAATTGTTAAAATTGAGAAACAAAGTTCTTGATTCAATGATTGGAGATCCATGTGGAATTGTGGATGCAATTGGCCTATGTTCAACGAGACCATCTATTGCTTAGTTTCGACCACATGGACTACTTTCTTGGTTTCTTGAATTAGTGCGGAATTGTGGATGCCTTATGACTTAGTTTCGGCCGCACTTCTTGTTGTCTTGATTTGGAGATAATAACCAAAGTTGAAATAGTCTCATCCTCATAATTATAGAGAAACTATGACACATAAATATTATGCTTAAATTAATGGAGATTAATTTAGTGGCTAAACTTGATGCGTAACATGTTTATATTATGTGCTCATAAATGTGTTGTATGCTATATGTGATGAACATTCAAAGAAAGTTTTAAGTCCTTTATTGCCATGCCATGATTAAAACACTTGTTAATACATGGGTGAATTTAATGTAGACCCGCCCTAGCGAGATGCATTGACTTTATTTATGTATGATCAAGATAGATAATGTGGGCACGCCCTAGCGAGGCACATTAACTATACGTTCAAAATGGTTGGACTTAATTGGGCGTCAAAACAGTTTTGAGCCTAGGCAAAGATGAGATTTAACATGCTTTTTGAAATAGGATTTCTTAAATAATCTCATAAAAAGGAACTAAGAGTCATATGAGATATGATTGACAAGAGTTGTCTACCTAATTAATTTGATTTTGTGTAATCCGCCTTAGCGGACTTAAAATTAAATTAAAGCTGGATCTTAACCCATTTAAATTATATTATACATTGGATGTATAAGAAGGTTATATAATTTAGTGGGAGTATTTTCGTTTGAAAAATACATTGTTTATTTCTTTAATGAAAATCGGTACTTATTAAATTTTGGAAATTTTGCATATTTGTAGACAATGACTGCTAACACTCAATCAATTTCGTTGCGATCGATACTTGAGAAGGATAAGCTCCAAGAGAATGGTACTAACTTTATGGATTGGATCAGTAGCCTAAGAATTGTTCTAAGGCAAGAAGATAAGTTGTACATTCTCGATGGGCCACTTCCCGCTGAACCAGAACCTACTGCCCCTAGGGCAGAAAGAGACAGTTACAAGAAACATCGTAATGATTCTAGAGATGTAAGCTGTCTCATGCTTGATACCATGTGCTCAAAACTCCAACAAAGTTTGGAACATTTGGAAGCTTATAAGATAGGCGTGGAGTTAAGAGCTATATTTCAAGAGCAAGCTAGGCAAGAGAGGTACAAGACCATTGTTGCATTCACTACTTGCAAAATGAATGAAGGACAACAAGTGAGTCCTCACATGCTAAAAATGAAAGGTTATGTAGAGCATCTTGAGAAACTTGGCTATCCAATCCCATTGAAGCTAGCCACGGATCTCATTCTTAATTCATTGCCTAAAAGTTATAATCAGTTTGTGATGAATTATAACATGCATGGAATGGATAAGAATCTCTCCGAGTTGCATGGGATGCTTAAAACTGCGGAGATGAAGATTGCGGAGAAAGGTTCTCCCGTGCTCTTGGTTCATGATGGGAAGAAGGCTAGTGCCAAAGGAAAGGGTAAGAAAGTTGTCAAACCCAAGATAAGCAAGGCAAAGGTTTCCAAGGCTTCTGAGGCAAAACCCGATTCACAAAAGGATGCAATCTGTTTCCATTGTCAAGAAATTGGTCATTGGAAACGTAATTGCAAGGCTTTCTTGGAAGAGCAAAAGAAGAAGAAGGGCAGCAAGGCTGCGTCGACTTCAGGTATCTATATGATAGATATTCTCCTTTCTACCACTGATTCTTGGGGTATTGGATACCGGATGTGGTTCTCACATTTATTTAAATGTGCAGGGTCTAAAGAATAGGAGACTACTTAAAGAGGGTGAAGTAGACTTACGCGTGGGGAATGGAGCAAGAGTTGCTGCATTAGCCGTAGGGACTTATGAAGTCACTTTACCTTCCGGATTAATTCTTGTTTTGAACAATTGTTATTATGTTCCGGATTTAAGTAGAAATATTATTTCAATTTCTTGTTTGGATAATGAAGGATTTAAGTTTCTTATTGAGAATAAGAAATTTTCTATTTATTTAAATGATGTGCTTTATGGTATTGCTAATTCATTTAATGGCCTTTATGTCTTGGATGTCAAGAATGAAAATAATGAAAATGTCTATCATATAAATAAGAAATATAAACCTAATGATGTAAATCATTCTTATTTGTGGCATTGGCGTCTTGGTCATATTAATGAGAAGCGTATCTCAAAAATCCGTGGGGACGGTCTCTTGGGTTCATGTGACCTTGGGTCATACGAAACTTGTGAGTCATGTCTTCTTGGAAAAATGACTAAGACACCTTTTACCAAGCTAGGTGAAAGGGCAAGTGACTTATTGGGGTTGATACATTCCGATGTATGCGGACCATTAAGTAGCAATGCTAGGGGAGGATTTCAATACTTCATAACCTTCACTGATGATTATAGTAGATTTGGGTATGTTTACCTAATGAAACATAAAAGTGAAGTATTTGAGATATTTAGAATATTTCAAAATGAGGTAGAAAAACAACTTGGCAAAAGTATTAAGGCACTTCGATCAGATCGAGGTGGAGAATACTTGAGTCATGAATTTGATAATTATCTAAAGAATTGTGGAATAGTTTCACAATTGACTCCACCCGGAACACCACAATGGAATGGTGTGTCCGAGAGGAGAAATCGGACTTTGTTAGACATGGTTCGATCAATGATGAGTCAAGTTGATCTTCTAATATCCTTTTGGGGTTACACTCTAGAAACCGCTGCTTTTACACTAAATCAAGTTCCAACTAAATCGGTTCCAAAGACTCCATATGAGATGTGGAGCGGAAAGAAACCTAGTTTGTCTTTCATGAGGATTTGGGGTTGCGAAGCTTTTGTCAAAAGACTTGTCTCCGACAAACTAGAACACAAATCTGATAAATGTATCTTCGTGGGATATCCTAAGGAAACTAAAGGATATTACTTTTACAACCGAGAGGACAACAAAGTGTTTGTTGCCCGAATTGGTGTCTTTCTAGAGAAAGAGTTTCTCTCCAAAGAAATCAGTGGGAGTAAAATAAATCTTGAAGAGATTCGAGACCCAGAAAATGACATTGAACCAATAGTGGAACAAGAACAAGAACCACAAGGAGTTGTGGAACCTGTTCAAAATACACAAGCGACTCGCAGATCTAGTAGGTTACGATCCGAGCCCGAGAGATATGGATTTCTCGTAACGGATAGTAATGAGATGGAAATCATTGAGAATGATGAACCGTCAACCTACCAAGAGGCGATGTCTTCTCCTGATTCGGATAAGTGGCTTGGAGCCATGGAATCTGAATTGCAATCCATGCAAGACAATCAAGTTTGGAATTTGATTAATGCGCCCAAAGGTATAAAAACTATAGGATGCAAATGGGTCTTCAAGAAGAAGACTGACATGGATGGGAAGGTGCATACTTACAAAGCTAGGCTTGTAGTGAAGGGTTATAGGCAAGTTCATGGTATTGACTATAATGAAACCTTTTCACCCGTAGCAATGATCAAGTCTATAAGAATTTTGCTTGCCATTGCCGCATATCATGACTATGAAATATGGCAAATGGACGTCAAAACCGCTTTCCTAAATGGAAAACTACAAGAGGATGTGTATATGACATAACCAGAGGGTTTTGAACAAGATTCTAAGGTATGCAAATTGCAGAGATCCATCTATGGATTGAAGCAAGCTTCAAGGAGTTGGAATCTCCATTTTGATGAATCGGTCAAAGAGTTTGGTTTCATCAAGAACGAAGATGAACCTTGTGTATACAAGAAGATTAGTGGGAGCATAGTGCTATTCCTGATTTTATACGTGGATGACATTTTACTCATTGGAAACGATATTCCTACACTTCAGTCTGTGAAGACTTGGTTAGGAAAATGCTTCGCAATGAAAGATATGGGTGAAGCCGCATATATACTTGGCATTAAGATCTATAGAGATAGATCAAGGAGGCTACTTGGTTTAAGCCAAAGTACATACATTGATAAGGTCATTAGAAAATTCCCTATGGAAAATTCTAAAAGAGGAACCTTACCAGTGTTACATGGAGTTTCTCTAAGCAAGACTCAATGTCCTAAGACAAAAGATGAGCGTGAGAAAATGAATGATGTTCCATATGCTTCGGCAATTGGGTCCATCATGTATGCCATGATTTGGGTCCATCACTGAATGGCTGTAAAAGCGATTCTTAAGTACTTGAGAAGAACTAAAGATTCGTTTTTTAGTCTATGGAGGAATGGAAGATGATCTCGTGGTAAATGCTTACACAGATGCAAGCTTCCAAACCGACAAAGATGATAGTTGATCGCAATCGGGTTTTGTGTTTATGTTAAATGGTGGAGCTGTAAGATGGAAGAGTTCCAAGCAGAGTACAACCGCTGATTCTACAATGGAAGCTGAGTATATTGCTGCATCAGATGCTGCAAAGGAAGCTGTTTGGATTAAGAAGTTCATTACTGAACTTGGAGTGGTTCCTAGTATTGCTAATCCAATAGACCTTTATTGTGATAATAATGGTGCTATTGCTTAAGCAAAGGAACCAATAGCACATCAGAAATCCAAACACATACTTAGGCGTTTTCATATCATTCGAGAAATCATTGATAGGGGAGACGTAAATATATGCAGAGTACCTACTGATGATAATGTTGCGGACCCGCTAACAAAGGGACTGCCACAAGCTAACCATGAAGGTCATGTTAGGTCCATGGATATTAGATACATGGGAGATTGGGCCTAGGGCAAGTGGGAGATTGTTGGTAGTGGTGCCCTAGGCACGTTTAATAAATGTTGTAATTGTTATCATTTATTTCATATTAATAAAGAAATTTTTTGATTATTATTGTTGTTCATGTTTACTTATAATAATCTCCGTCCCTAGTACTTGTTAAGCACTAGTATAAAGGCTAAATGATCATGGGATGATCATGTTAGATTTATGGGTACTTGTTTGGAACAAGGTACTAGACATGACCCGCTGTATGAGATTTATGTCATGGTCTATGTCGTACATATATCTCATATTAGTTATGTCATTTGAATCCTTAGACATGAAGTTATTATAGTCTTCCACTTGATGAACATTATGTTTGACATATTCAAACGCTATCTTTAACCGGGTAGTTATAAAGGATATGATTGGCATAATCGGATTCACGTAGGGAAGAGTAATAAGCTAAATGGATTTGTCCCTCTTCGGAGAGATGTCGAGCTTAGGCCTCTCGTAGGAATGATGTTGATGAAAATGTTCGGCCGGACTCAAATGAATTGATTAGATCAATGTCATTTGTATTATCAACATATTCGGAATTGAGAAAGTATTGAACAAAACAAGTTGACTTGTTGATCATGACTTGTGTTCAATGACATCGTGGACAAAGGGATTGTGACATATTCTAAAGGAATGCGAACTTGTATCTAGTTATACTATTTGGGTAGGTATGACGGTTTGCTAGAACCTAATCATATCTTATGGTTTCATGTTTGAACCCATTGCCAACTTAGTGTAATCCTAGAGGGTCACACACAATAGAATGAATCTTAAATAAGAACTATATTGAAATTTGGAAATTAGGGAAATCTGAAGAAAGTGTGTGACCGCACATAATGGCTTGGGCGGCATAACAGTTTGGCTCAGAAAATACCAGAAACCTTCCAGATAGATGTGCGACCGCACAAGGGTTTTGGGCGGCCGCACACCATGTCGGGACTGGTTTCCTAATTTGTTTTGGAAAGGAATTTTGGATGGGTTTAGACACAAGTTTCCTATTTGGAATAGGTCTAACTTGTATATAAATAGCCAAATTCGGTCCAGAACACATTCATTGCTTTTGTGCAAGTCTCCAAAGAGTTTAAGAGAGTTTTATTTTGTTCTAAGACATCCTAGATTGAAGAACAAAATAATACACAAATAAAATTCCATATAAGTTCATTTGTTTGTGAAAACGTGTTTCACAATTTGGTCTAGCAACCAAGATCAAGTGTTCTTGATATTCGTTCGTGGTGTGGCTACCGCTAGAGGGTGAAGCTTATCATCTTCAAAGTTCGTGTTCTTACTTTTGTGATCAAAGTTCCAAATTCTCCACCAAGATCAAAAACCAAATTCAAAGTCATCAAGGGTTAGTTTATCTTGTATTCATATTGCCAGTATTTGATTTAATCACATGAACGGTTCTATGGGCTTTGGGTTTCATAAATTTTGAATGCTGTTTTCCGCTGCGCATGTTACTACGAAACCCAACAATATGAAGTGTTCCGTTATGTTTTTAACGGGTGTTAAAATAGTGGTATCAAAATTTTTAAAATCACAAGTACGCAACTGACATTTGATGTTTCCAAAGTTCGTAAGTTAAATTGAAAAAAACTGAAAGTACGCATGTCGATTTTGTAATAAACTCATTTTGGAATGATGTGTCTACGTGGAGGTACAGAACTTTATTAGATATGGTTCATTAGATGATAAAGTCAAATTGATCTTCCATTATTTATTTTGAAGTTATACATTGGAAACCGCTATAATTACACTAATTCAAGTTCCATCAAAATAGGTTCAAATGAACCATATGTGATATGGAATGAAAGAAAACTTGTTTTGTCTTTCATAAATACTAGTAGGTAACCCGTGCTCTCCACGGGAATCTATTCCGTTAATGTTTTTTGTATTTTCTTTTTTTGATGTTTTTAATTGATAAATTAATATAATAATTTTATTTGAAAATATATGTATATTTTAAATTAATCAAAATATTTTCATAGCTTTGGTTGTACATAGTTGTAATAAATATATTTTTTAATTAATTTAGAAGTATATTTAAGTCTGTTGTATGAATATTTCAAAAAACCTAATGGTATTAATAGTAATAGTTAACATATATAGTAACTATTATGATTAAATAATATAATTAATAGAAATAGTTAATATATATTGTAACAATTATGATTAACTAATACTATTAATAATAATAATTAACTTATATAGTAACTATTATAGTTAACAATTATATTTAACTATTATAATTAATTAATACTATTAATAGTATTAGTTAGTTATAATAATTAAATATTACTCCATCCGTCCCGGAGTAAGAGTCCTATCTCCCATTTGCACGAAAATTAAGAAATGATGGAAGTAAAGTAAATGTTGTGAGTGTAAAAGTAAATTAGGAGAGAGAATGAGTGGGAGTGAATAATAAGTTGATTGATTTTGTGAGGATAAAAGTAAAGTAGGAGAGAGAATGACTAAGATGAATAGTAAAGATTCTTTGTCATTTTAGGAAAAAGACTTTTACTATGTGACGTATCAAAATAGAAAGTAGGACTCCTACTATGGGACGTATATAATAGTTAACTATTACTATTATAAGTATTAGTTACTTAACTATATTAGTTATCTATTATAGTACCTATTACTATTATAAGTATTAATTACTATAGTAGTTAACTATAGTAGTTAACTATAATAGTTACTTATTATAGTAACTATTACTATTATAAGTATATAGTTAACTATTATTATAGTTACTTATTATAGTAACTATTACTATTATAAGTATTAGTTACTATAGTAGTTAACTATATTAGTTACCTATTATAGTAACTATTACTATTATAAGTATTAGTTACTATAGTAGTTAACTATATTAGTTACCTATTATAGTAACTATTACTATTATAAGTATTAGTTAACTATAGTATTTAACTATAATAGTTACCCTATATAGTAACTAATACTATTAGCTAATACTATTTGCTAAGAAAAAGAATTTGAAAAGTCTCTTATTTATAAGAGTGGTAATGATGTGGCAACACCAAATGCAACATTTATCTAAGACTTGTTTATGTGGCACCACCATGGCTCTCCTCACCAACTTTAATATATATATATATATATATATATATATATATATATATATATATATATATATATATATATATATATAGATTTAAGAAAGTGAGTCTTTTGCCAAAAGACTTGTTTGGAACAAGCTCACACTTAAATCAAATAAATGTATTTTCATGGGATATCATAAGGAAACTTGAGGATATTATTTTACTTATAAGAAACAAATTGTTTGTTGCTTATGATGGTACTTCCCTAGATAAATTGTTTATCTCTAAAAAAACCAGTGGGAGTAAAATATATCTCGAATGGTTCGAGACCTAGAAAATAACATTGAACCTGAGATGGAAATTGAACAAACTTTCGCAAGGAGTTGTGAAAATTCGTTCAAGATACACAAGTTACTTGCATATGTGATAGAATACAATCTATAACAAGAAATATTGGGTTTCTCAAAATAGAATATATTGAGGTAAAGTTCATTGAGAATGACACATTTACCACCTATCAAAATGCAATGTCCGCTCCATATTAGATTAATGGCTTGGAGTCATAAAATCTAAAAGGGAAATCCATGTATAATAATCAAGTTTGGAACTTGATCATTCTAAACCTAAGGTGTAAAAACCAAATGATGGAATAGAGTTTTCTTGGAGAAAACATACATGGGTAGCAAGGAACATACTAATTAAGTAAGACTAAATGTGAAAAGGTTGAACCGTATTTCAACTATGATAAAACTTTCTCACTCGTAGTCATGCTTTAAGTTATTAGAATTCTCATTGTCATATCTTCATGTTTGGAATATAAAATTTGACAAATAGATATCAAGACAGTGTTTCTTAACGGGAACTAACTTAAGGATGTATTAGATACAACCTAAAGGTTTTGATAGTTTAGAAAATTCTAATAAAGTATGT
Source organism: Campanula takesimana (assembly GCA_026119855.1). Taxonomy (NCBI): domain Eukaryota; kingdom Viridiplantae; phylum Streptophyta; class Magnoliopsida; order Asterales; family Campanulaceae; genus Campanula; species Campanula takesimana. Next base: position 206,388 of record JAOWBW010000078.1, on the reverse strand, counting down.
TTAGTTGCGGAAATCCATGTGATGGATTGAAGAAAGCTTCTTGGAGTTGAAAAAATCATTTTGATGAAGTGTTCAAGTCGTTTGAAACTCATCAAAGATGAGACTTGTGTTTGCTAAGAAATTAGTGGGAGCATAGTCTAATTCCTAGTCTTGTATATGCGGTTGACATATAATTCATTTTGAAAGAGTTTCTTAAATGAAAGAATTAGGAAGAAGCCGCTTACATCCTTGAAATTAATATCTATTGATATAAATCTAGGAAGTTGATTGGTTTGTGTTAAAGTACTTATAAAGACAAAGTACTGAATTGTTCAGTATGCAAGACTCTTGGAGAAGAACTTGCAAGGTTGTCTAATGAAAATGTTCTTGGCAAGGCTTAGTCTTATTGGAAGACTAATGAGCAACAATACATGATTAGGATTCCATGTGCTTCGGCAATTGAATCTATCATGTGTGTTATATTATGTACTTAGATGGGATAACTCGTATACTTGGAGTATGATGAGAACAAACTAATCATATCCTAGTGAAAGTCACTAGATAGTGGTCAAGAATGTCCTTATGTACTTGAGAAGAACTAAGGATGCATTCTTAATGGTTGTTGACATGGGAGATGATCTAGTAAATGGTTACATATATGCATGCTTCCACATCGACAAGGGTAATTTAAATCGCAGTATAAACATATGTTTAAAGTGGGTGCTATTAGTTGGAATAGTTCCAAGCAAATACACTATAAATTATTCTACGAATAAAATTGAGTGTTTAGTTACAAGAGTTGTAACTAAGGGAGTTGTTTGTATATAGATGTTATTAGTAAAACTAGAAATAGTTTCTAGTACTGCTAATCCTATGGACCTCCGTTGTGAAATAATTGTTATTGCACAAGCTAAGGTGCCAAAGGCTCATCTATGATCCAAACACACACTCAGACATTTCCATCTCTACGAGAAATCGTTGACATGGGAGATGTCAAAATATGCAAAATACTTTATGATGATAACAAGGATAATCTTTCTACATAAGATTCTCCACATGCTGTTATGATAGTCATAAGCTAAGCTCAATGTTATTGGATACGCATTGATTGGGCCTAGTTCAAGTGGGAGATTGTTGGAAATTATGCCCTAGGCCCTTGAGAAAGGTCTTGCGTTACATCATGTTCTCATTTGTTATGGGGATAACAAACTTGGATTATTATATGTTTTACATGTTTATTATAATAATCTCCGTCCCTAGTACTTATGAAGAACTAGTATAAGTTTAATTGATGATCATATGATGATCATGTGTATATGATACAAATTAAGCTTATGTGTACTTATTGGTGAACACGTACTGGACATGACCCACCTATAAGATTTATGTCATGGTCAGATGTCATAATTAAATCTCATATAGTTATATCATTTATCCTTAGACCTGAGATTATCATAGTCTTTCACATGATGAACATTATGTTTGACGTACTCAAACGCTACCCCTAAATGGGTGGTTATAAAGGCTACGATTGGCATAATTAGATTCATGTAGGTAAGAATGATAAGTCAAGATGGGATTTGTCCCTCCCTCAAGAGAGATATCTGCTTGGCCTCTCGATGAGTAAGATTGATGATAGTGTACGGCCGTACCCAAATGAATTGAACTGTTCAATGTCATTTTCTCATATCAATCCACTCGGGATCGAGAAAGCATTGGACAACATAAGTTGATGTGGACCATGACTTATGTCCAATATGATATCGCGTGACAAAAGGATTGTGATATGTTCTATAAGGATGAACGAACGTCGTTAAGTTATATTAATTGGGTAGTCATGATGGCTTGCTAGAGTCTGCTCATGATTTATGGATTTGACCTTGGTCGGACCCATTACCAACTTAATATAATCCTATGGGGTTACACAAAAAAGGACGAATCAAGAAAAGGCAAAATCTGAATTCCTGGCTGGCACGGCCGTGCCAGTTATAAAGCACGACCGTGCCGATTTGCATGGCCGTGCGAGTTAACTGACTCGACCATGCCATTATTGAACAACGGTAGATTGAGCTCGGACCAAGTGGCATGGCCGTGCCATTTGGTGAGCAGGACCGTGCCAAAGTTCCTGGGGCCAGAATTGTGCAGTTTAATTGGTGACGGGATTTAGGTCTTCTAGGTCATTAAGAGTTAATGACTAGGGACTATAAATATATCTTTTCATCATCCATTAAACTAATCCAACCTAGTATGTTTGAGAAACATAATTATTGATTCAAGATTGTGAATCAAAGATCAAGGACGCATAAATTCATATAGCCTTTGAAGATTAGAAAAGTGTTTTCTAATGGGTCTAGCAATCCAGATCTAGAATGGTTCTAGATATTTGTTCGCGTGTGGATAAACATAGAGGATGCTTGCTTTAGCATCTTAAGTTCATGTTCCTGTGATCGTGATCCGATGAACTTGAAGAACGAGGAGATCAAATCTAAAGCTTGAAGACTTGAAGATTTGAAGATCCGAAAAATTTAAACGCTCTACAACGGTTAGTATTCTAAATTCATATTGCTATTAATTTAATCATCATGAATGGATATTGGGGCTTAGGGTTTTGTTGATATAATATTGCTTTCTTCCGCTGCGCTTGTTGCCTCAAAACCCAACACTACATCCCAAGCAACCTCTAATTCAGGTACGCTCACGCCCTATTTTCATTTAAGCACAAGTCATGGCATAACTGTTGGTAATGGTCATTCTATTCCGGTAATGTGTTATGGGCATTCTAGGTTAACTCCATCCCATCCTCATCTTACTCTCAAAAATTTACTTCATGCTCCTAAAATAATCAAGAACTTAGTCTCTGTCCGTAAGTTCACAACTGATAATTCTGTTTCCGTCGAGTTTGACTCTTTTGGTTTTTCTGTGAAGGATTTCCAGACAGGGACTCATCTCATGAGATGTTAAAGTCAAGATGATCTTTATCCCGTGACCAACCCTCTTCCGACCAATCTTCAGTTTGCTTGCACCACCTTGTCTCAGGTTCTGTGGCACGAGCGGTTGGGACACCCTGGCACACATTTTCTTGAATCTCTTAGAAAGAATAAATTCATAGCTTGTAGTAGGAATAAATTTTCTCATGTTTGTCCAGCTTGTTCTCTTGGGAAACATGTTAAACTTCCGTTTGCTAAGTCTAGTTCTCGTACTTTATTTCCATTTGATTTAATTCACAGTGATTTGTGGACATCACCGGTTTTAAGTTCCTCGGTACATTGTTATTACTTGTTGTTTCTTGACGATTTTTCTCGTTTTTTATGGGTTTTTCCTTTAGCTCGTAAATCAGATGTTTTTTCCACATTTCTTTCTTTTCGCACTTATATCAAAACTCAGTTTGAGCATGACATTAAAACTTTTCAATGTGATAATGGTCGCGAATTTGATAATGGTAACTTCTGGGAGTTTTGTAAACAAAATGGTCTTGATTTTTGCCTATCTTGCCCATACACTTCTCCCCAAAATGGGAAAGCTGAACGTAAAATTTGTACCATAAATAATATGGTCCGGACGTTGTTAACTCATTCCACCATCTTTTTGGCACCATGCGGTCCAAATGGCAACGTACCTCCTAAACATTCGTCCCAATTCATCTCTCAACTTTATCTCTCCTCTTCAGGTTCTCTATTGTAAACCCCCTTCGTTTTCCCATCTTCGTGTATTCGGTTGCTTGTGTTACCCGTTGATTCCGTCACCTCTTATCAAAAAACTTCAAGCGCGATCCTCTCCATGTGTTTTCTTGGGGTATCCTCCCAATCATAGAGGGTACAAATGTTATGACCTCTAATCCCACAAAATAATCATTTGTAGGCATGTCATCCTTGATGAAACTAGATTCCCATTTAGCTACATCCATAAAAAGTTGACTGCCACTTATGATTTTCTAGATGAAGGTCTTTCTCCCCATCTGTTACCTCATGTTACTCCTTCGGTCGAAGTTCAAAACATGCCCACTACTCCCTCTGATTCTGGGCCGGCCCAAGTCCCCCTCCCCCCTCCGTCCCCCCCCCCCCGCGCCTGCTCCCTGTGTTTCTCGTGGACCTCTGTCCTCTTCCACATCTACCAGTCCCCCATCTCTCAGTTATGGACTGATTACTCGCAGCCAATGGGGTATCTTTAAACCCAAGATTCCTTTTAATCTACACATCACTGTACCAAAATCTCCCCTACCTAAAACACCCATTCTTGCTCTAAATGACCCTAATTGGAAAATGGCAATGCATGATGAATATAATGCTCTCATTGAAAATAGGACAAGGGAGTTGGTGCCCCGTCCATCTCAAGCTAATGTTATTCATTGCATGTGGTTATTTTCTCATAAGGCAGGGCGGATGGGTCATTTGATAGGCATAAAGTATGTCTGGTTTGTGATGGCAAAACTCAGCGTGTTGACATTGATTGTGGCGAGACCTTCAGCCCAGTGGTCAAACCGGCAACCATTCGTACCGTTTTGAGTCTCTCTGTTTCCCGCCAGCGGCCCTTGCATCAGCTTGATGTTAAGAATGCTTTTTTGCATGGCGAGCTTAATGAGACTGCGTATATGCACCAACCCGTTGGGTTCCGTACCAAAGAATTTCTGAATCACGTTTGTCTGCTCAAGAAATATCTCTATGGGCTTAAACAAGCCCGTCGGGCATGGTCCACACGATTTTCTAACTTTGTCTCTTCCTTGGGGTTTTCACAAAGTCGCACTGATCACTCCCTGTTTGTCTACCGGGCACATGGTGAAATGGCTTACCTCCTCGTCTACGTTGATGATATCATACTGACTGCCTCGTCCCCGCCCTTGTGTTCATCCATTATTTCCTCATGGGCACGGAATTTGCCATGAAAGATCTGGGCACTCTGCCCTACTTTCTAGGCATTGTCGTTACTCACCACAAGGGTGGCCTATTTTTATCCCAGCAAAAATATTCCAAGGAAATCATTGACCGTGCAGGTATGACCAGTTGTAAGCCCTCTCTTACGCCGGTCGGCATAAAGGCTAAGCTGAGTGCTCATGCCAGTACTCCCTTTACCGACCCATCTCATTACCGCAGTTTGGCGGGAGCACTCCAATACCTTACATTCACTCGCCCGGACATTACCTATGCCGTGCAACAGATATGTTTGTTCATGCACGATCCGCGGGAGGATCACATGCACGCACTCAAGAGCATCATCAGGTATGTCCAAGGCACTGTCCATCACGGATTGTATATCTACCCGTCTTCCTCATCATCTCTTGTGTCATTTATGGATGTCGATTGGGGAGGATGTCCTGACACTCGGCGTTCCATTTCTGGGTATTGCGTCTTCTTAGGCGACAATTTGATATCCAGGTCTGCCAAACAGAAACCTACTATCTCTCGGTCTAGTGCCGAAGCCGAGTATAGGGGGGTGGCAAATGTTGTGTCGGAGTCGTGTTGGCTTCGCAATTTGCTTCGCGAACTTCATTGTCCTATTGATCGCGCCACTCTAGTCTTTTGTGACAATATTAGTGCGATATACTTGTCAGGCAATCCAGTTCAACATCAGCGTACTAAGCACATTGAAATGGACATTCATTTTGTTCGGGAAAAAGTGGCTAAAGGAGAGTTTCGTGTTCGTCATGTTCCATCCCGTCATCAGTTGGCGGGTATTTTTACGAAAGGACTTCCATTGATCTTATTCGAAGACTTCCGGGACAGCCTGAATGTTCGTTCTCCTCCAGTTTCGATTACGGGGGAGTGTTAACGAATATTATCTCCATAATAATATTCGGTACATATCTCTAGTATTTGTTGTATATTTGATATGATTGTGTTTGTTATAGATAGGTCCATATTTCATGGAAGTGATTAGGTTGTTAGAATCCCTTCCCAAATAAACTCTTGTATCCTGTATATAATGTTGGGAGATTAATGAGAAAGGCAAGGAAAATATTCTCAGTCTTTAGAAGCCCCTCCAAGATCCGTCACTGACCGCTATAGAACCTGTTCAATAAATGGAGTAGTCAATTTACAAGAAAATCAAAAGTACTTTTCTTAAATAAAAAAATAGAGAGAAGAACCATATATTATAAAAAATAAAGAAAATCATGATCCAATGCTGATTTTTGGTCTACCAATGCAGTCAGTCATGTTTGAACAAACTTTTTCTTGGATATCTTCTTACACATTTGAATAAGGGCCGGGACATAAAAGATTAGGGTTTGTTTTTTATATAGTAGTATAAATAATTGAAAATAAAACAAGGGTTTGCTTTTGAGTTGGATAATCTGAAATTTACTTGTTAATTTAGTGGGGTGGGTGCTTTCTTTTAATTAATTAATTAATTAATTAGGAATTTAATTCTCTTTCGGACTGTAGATTCATGTGACGTCTGTTTTTGTTTTTTGAGAGCATTCAGACCCATAAAAAGGAAGCATTCAGGGAACAACCTTTCGGCATGAATTATTTATAATCAATAAAAAAAGATGTGTATTAAAACTGGGTGATTTTTGAAATTAATGCAAGTTTTTTTTTTTTTTTTTTTTCTACTCAGCTTTTGCAATGTGATGTCGTAGTTTACTCATTTTGTTTTACATGAATGAGAATTGAACCGTAGTAGTTTATAGTGACGTTTCACCTTAAAATATACTCCCTCCGTCCCACCCTAATTAGGATTTTTTGTTGGGCACGGGGATTAAGGAAAAAATGTTAGTGTAGTAGGTGTTGTGAGTATGAAAAGTGAAATAAGAGAAAGAAAGTGTGATAGAGAATAATGAGTGAAAAGTTGTTGTGAGTGTGAATGTGGGTCCTATTAAATAAAACACTTTCATTTTTTGGTTGTTCTAATTCGAATGGGACATCCAAAATAGAAATTTGTCCTAATTCGAGTGTGACGGAGGGAGTATACTCTTTCCATCTCATTCAAAATAGAATCTTTTGTTCCGACATTGAAATTGAGAAATACTATTATTTTATTTGAAAAAAAAAGTGGTTTAAAAAGTAGGTATTGTGTATATGAAGGATAGAGAAAATTGGTAAAGAATATTAAATGAAAAATTGTTGTGAGTATGACTAGTAAGTCTCATTAATAAATATTTCATCTGTTCGGGTAGAAGCTTCACCTTTTACCCAAATAAGTACTTTGTTAAAAGCTCGTCATTTCCTAAAGTGGTAAAAAAAGTGGCGGAAGTCTTGTGTGAGACGGTCTCACACGTGAGACGGGTTTCGTTGAGAGAGAAAATGGGCTTGCCCCGCCCCGTCCATAAGAGAGCAAATCATTTACTTTCTTAACGAGATCCGCCTCACACAAGTTTTTGTCAAAAACTAGTCTAACACCCGTGCGTTAAACACACGACCAAATTTTTCGATAAATAACAGAAAATAAATTACTCCATCCCTCCCAGATTATATGTCCACCCTCCCATTTGCACGGAGATTAATAAAGGGAAGAAGTGATGTAAGTGTTGTAAGTGTAAAAGTAAAGTAGGAGAGAGAATGAGTATGAGAGAATAGTAAGTTGATTGATGTTGTGAGTATAAAAGTAAGTAGGAGAGAGAATGAGTGAGAGGAATAGTAAAGATTCTTTGCCATTTTAGGAAGTTGACATATACTCTGGGACAGACTAAAAAGGAAAGGTGTACATATACTCTGGGACGAAGGGAGTAATATAATCACTATAACTGTCTCATTTTATTTCCATAACTATTAAAAAATTGTTTTTTCTTGAAAAAAAAAAAGTATTTTATAGCCTTTTAAAAAAAATATTTTAAAATAATAAAAGAAACCATTTGGTTATTTTTTAGCTATAAATAAATAATTATTACCCAAAAAATTTCAACTTAAATTTGAATATAAATTAAGTATCATAGTTTTTAAAACTACTTTCCTATGATTTTTATTTACCATTTTTTTATGATAAAAACTTGTGTTAGCCATTCTCACACGTGAGACGGGTCTCGTTGAGAGAGTAAATGGTTTGCCCCCTATGAGCAGGGCGGTGCAAGCCCTGTTTACTCTCTCATCAAGACTCATCTCATGTGTTAGACCGTCTCACACAAGACTTCTTCTTTTTCTATTTGTGAAAGTTCACTTAAATAACACTCATTGAAACTTATCTATCCATTTGAGCTTTTATATATATACAAAAATCAACCAAACTTTTCCAAAATATACCATTTACTCTTTCCCCCGATTTATTGTTATTTGAAAAAGAAAAGTTGTAGTATTCAAATTTCATCTAATTATTATTTCAAAATAATATAGTATAAATTCTAATTTTGTTCTTTCAATAAACAAAACTAAAATTATGTTGTAGGAGAGAATGGTGGGTGAGATGAGATCGTTAGAAAATCTTGGGGTAGGAGGAATGAGAAAGAGGCAAGATAGGATTCATTAATTAGAGATTGTTTCTCAATTTTATATTTTCAAATAGTTAAAAGTTATTATAATAACGATATGCTTAAAAAACACTAATGACTCTATTTAGAAGAAAAAAAAGGCTCCTACATCAATAGCAGATTAGTAAAAATTTAGTAGAGCATGGTAAAAAAAAGATTAGATATAGGACAAGGTTTTTACTTTCCTTTTTGGTTTGTCACAAGCTAAGGTTATTAGTTGCTTTATTACCTAAAATGGACAATGGGACACACTTGTCATTCTCACAGCATTTACTCTTTCTTAATCTCCGTGTAAAGTCATACTAAGAGCTTTAGTCCGGGACGGATGGAGTAGATTTATAACAAAACAGATTGATACATATTAAAATATATTTTTGCAAATTCGTTTGTACAATTAGGAAATGTAAGATTTTGACTTGACATTTCTATGCTAACAATTGGTCGATCCAGTTATATTTGAAAAATAAAAGTCAAAGGAAAATCAATAAAAACAAATGATGTGTATGTAACTACATTTTCATAATTATATGGTTATTTAAACTTTTTAGTTTTTTACACAATTTTTTAATAAAAAATCCATATAATATACTCACTCCGTCCCACCAGACTTAGGATTCTTGGTCAAATAATTTATACTTTGACCAAATATTTGAAGAAATATAATGATGCTAATAAAAATTTAAAACTAATTATTGTAATAAACTATATAACTATTTTTAGATTTTCATTAAGATAATTATTTTAGTTCAAATTGTTGGTCAAAGTATAAATTGCTTGACCAAGAATCCTAAGTCGGGCGGGAAAGAGGGAGTATTAAACTAGGAACATTTTCAGGCCTCACAGTGCGCCATATGAAATTGTGACGTGGAAAGCCATGTGGCGGCATTCAATAGGCCAAGAACAAGTGAAAAGGTAACTCTTTTAATTTCAAATTTCGAATTTCAATTTCAATAGTTAAACCTAAAATTAAGAAAAAAATTCAAATCAACAAGGTAATCCTAAAATTATGCAAATATGATTTGTATTACCTTATCATAATAGCATAGGTTTTAAATTTTGGAAATGCAAAGTTATTAAATAAAGGGATACATGTAATCCTCTCCATCTACTAAATTACTGACAACAAAACCTAATTCAAATTTTACATTTTCGCTTACATAAGGTCCCCTCCGTCTTCCTTTTTTTCCATAGCCGAAACTAAAAATAAAACCGAAATCCTACGTTGCTCACTTGCTCTCTCTCGATTTATTTTCAAAGGTTAGCACTTTCATCCATCAACTTAATATAAAAAAAGGCATAATTCCACAAGGCCCCTATTCCCAAATCCTTTCTCCATAAAAGCCCAGCTGAGATCCAAAAACCCATTCTCCAATAGAAGCCCAGATTAAAATTCCTCCAAAACCCAACTTATTTTTCGGGCCTGGGCAGCGCGTGATCTCCCAGGTTTAATGAAATTCGTGATTCCGAAATTACCCTCCCTTACAACACGTGGTCCTGTCTACCTGCCTAGATCTACCCTTGAGACTTCATCTTCACCAGGTATGTTGAGATCTAGAGCTTGGTTTCTACAAAAATATTATTCCGTCCGTCCCACAAGAATGCTGGGGAAAAAAAAACGCGTACTTAATCAAGAAAAAAAATTAATATTTATTTTGAGATGGAGGTAGTAATAATTAATATGTGTTCGTAATTTTCTTAAGAATAACATGTTTTTAAAGTTTTTAACCAAATGAGAGTCAACATTAATTTATTTATTTTTATTTTTTTTGTGACAATATGTAAAAAAAAAAAGTACTTTGACCAAATAGGAGAATCAACATTAATAAAGAAATAATTTTTTATTTTATTTATGTTAAAATATGTGAAAGAAATAACTCTCATACTTTAACTATAAGAGGCGAATTGGTTTTATACAATATTTATACGAGTTTGACCAAAAATAAGAGTCAACATTAATAAAAATTACTCATAGACATTAGGTATAAGAGTACTTTTAGTCTTATATCTTAGTATAGGAGAACTGGTCTTATACGTCAGTTATAAGTGTTTGACTGGATTTAACCAAATAATATTATTTTATTATTTTATTAAAGAATTGAAAAAGTAAAAAAAAATGATTCTTATACTTTAATTATAAGAGGAGAACTGGTCTTGTACGTCAGTTATATGAGTTTAACCGGATTTTACCAAATAATATTACTATTTTTTAATTAAAAAAATGGAAAAATTGAAAAAAAAAATAATAACTCTTATACTTTAATTATAAGAGGAGAACTGGTTTTATACGTCAGTTATAAGAGTTTGGCCGGATTTGACCAAATAATATTATTTTTTTTGTAAAAGAATGGAAAAAGTGAAAAAATGACTCTTATACTATAATTATAAGAGGAGAACTTGTCTTATATGTCAGTTATAAGAGTTTGATCGGATTTGGCCAATTAATATTATTATTTTTAATTAAAAAATGGAAAAAGTAAAAAATGAATCTTATACTTTAATTATAAGAGGAGAACTGGTCTTCTACATAAGTTATAAAAGTTTGACCGGATTGGACCAAATAATATTAATTTATATTTATTAAAAATGGACAAAGTGAAAAAAAAAGACTCTTATACTTTAATTATAAGAGGAGAATTTGTCTTATATGTCAGTTATGAAAGTTTGATCGGATTTGACCAAATAATATGAATTTATTTTTTATTAAAAAATTAAAACAGTGATTATATTTTTTTTACTCTAATACTTTAATTATAATAGAAGAACTAGTCTTATATTCCAGTTATGAGAGTTTGACTGAATTTAACCAAATAATATTATTTTTTTTAATCAAAAAACAGCAAATTGGAAAAAAAATGACTTTTATACTTTAACAATAAATTTGTATCAAAGTCTTGTAAATTCTTTATGAGACATGTTAAAAAGTCTCATATCAGACTTATGAGTCTCTCAAAGGTCTCATAAGTGCATTTTTTTAGGTCTTATAATTTGTATCAGTCTTGTAAATTCTTTATGAGACATGTAAAAAAGTCTCATATCAGACTTATGAGTCTCTCAAAGATCTCATAAATGTATTTTTTTAGGTCTTATAATTTGTATCAAAGTCTCATAGCAGAGACTCATGAGTCTCTCAAAGGTCTCATAAGTGCATTTTTTTAGGCCTTATAATTTGTATCAAAGTCTTGTAAATTCTTTATGAGACATGTAAAAAGTCTCATATCAGACTTATGAGGGTCTATTTACAAGGTCTCATAGCAGAGACTCATGAGGCTCTCAAAGGTCTCATAAGTGCATTTTTTATAAGAGTAAAGCATGTCTTATACGTCACTTATGAGAGTTTGACTGGATTTGACCAAAAAATATTATTCATTTTTTTATTAAAAGTTGGAAAATGTGAAAAAAATGGCTCTTATACTCTAATTATAATAGTGGATCATGTCTTATACGTCAGTTACGAGAGTTTGACCGGATTTGACCAAAAAATATTATTCATTTTTTTATTAAAAGTTGAAAAATGTGAAAAAAATGAGTCTTATACTCTAATTATAAGAGTAGAGCATGTCTTATACGTCAGTTATGAGAGTTTGACCGGATTTGACCAAAAAATATTATTCATTTTTTTATTAAAAGCTGGAAAATGTGAAAAAAATGAGTCTTATACTCTAATTATAAGAGTAGAGCATGTCTTATACGTCAGTAATGAGAGTTTGACCGGATTTGACCAAAAAATATTATTCATTTTTTTATTAAAAGTTGGAAAATGTGAAAAAAAAAATGAGTCTTATACTCTAATTATAAGAGTAGAGCATGTCTTATACGTCAGTTATGAGAGTTTGACCGGATTTGACCAAAAAATGTTATTTTTTTTTTTATTAAAAGTTGGAAAATGTGAAAAAAAATGATTATTATATTAAATAATTTAATTCGTAACAAATATGTCTTTGGTTCAATGGTTTGGTAATATTGTTCAAGCATAGGTCACATGTTCGATTCCACACTCATGCGTTGCTTTAGAATTTTCTTTTAAATTTTGGAATGGGCTGTGGGCTGGAGTGGATAGGGGCTGGACTGGATAGGGGTAGTTATGTCTTTTGAGTGTTAATGGGTGTACCTGGGATTTTGATCTAGGCATGGGTTTTTATGGGATTTTGATCTCACTCAGGGGTTCTAGGGTCCAAATCTCTATAAAAAATTCGATTTCTCTATAATTGTCTCTGCGTGTGGGTACTATCATAGCATACAAATAATTAAAGTACTTTTAAGTCTGCTTCTACTCTTATTTTTTATGTGAACTTCAATTATATTTATTTTATGTGGAAATTTTACATTCTATTTTTTTGGTACAAGAAATTTTACTTGACTCACAGGTTAATTGTTCATAACTCATTTGAAAAGGATGAATGTAACATACTCCTCCAGTCGCATTTCAAAGGGCACAAAAGTTGTTCTAGCACATGAGATACGGAAAGTGCAAAAGTGTTGTGAGTATGAAAAGTGAAGTAGGAAAGAAAAGTGAGGTAGGAAATAGTAAGTTGATGGTGTTGTGAGTATAAAAGTAATGTAGGAGAGGAGCAATGCTAGGGTCACAAAATCTTACTCACAAACATGTGTCGGTGATAATTTATTGGTTGCACAGATATAGGACCCGCTACACTCTAATTAAAAACACCAATAAAATTATTACTCATAGGATTTTGGAAGCCTTTTTTTTTAATTTTTTTTGTGCTCCAAATATTATTCGGTGGTAGTAGAGAGAATGAGTTGAACGAATAGTAGAGATTATTTGTCAATTTTGGTAATGTGACTTAGTGATAAAATATGGAGAACTCAAAAATATATTACATATTATTTTATTTTAAAAGTTTACAAAGCTAGAGACTCATATTTATACTTAAAACAAATAAGTCCTAATATTAAAAGAATCCTAACAAATCCACCAATTCTAATAGGAAATACTTTTAACTAAGGTAAATATTCTAATTTAATTAAGTAACCAAATACTTTTCTTAGTTAGCTCAATAACATTCGCCAAGTTAGGTCTCCTAACACTTACTAATGGGACGCCCAAAAAAGAAACTTGTGCGGTTTGAAATGGGATGATGAAAAGCAGAAAATTCACCATACAAAAATATACCCCCTCCGCCTCACTATGTTTGACCGCTTTTGATTTTTGATGGTCAAGATAAGTGAACTTTGACTAAATATTAATGTCAAATTAATTATTCTAATGAAAATTTAAAATTTGTTATCGATAGATGGGAGAACTCCGTTTTTGTCCATCGTACTTTGGGTCGTGTTTCACTTTTACCATCAAACTTTATTTTTTTTCATTTTTATTATCGTATTACAAACAATGGTGTCATTTTATACCAAATTCGATATTTTATACCCAAACTTGTTTCAATTTTACCATCGTACTACAAACAATGGTGTCATTTTACACCAAATTTTGGTATGAAATGACACCATTGTTTGTAGTACGATGGTAAAAATGAAAAAAAGAAAGTTCGATGGTAAAAGTGAAACACGCCCTAAAATACAATGGACCAAAACAGAGTTTTTCCTTGATAGATATATAAATGATTTATCAATTAAAAATTTTAAAAAATTGATTAGGATGATTGGATTGATATTAATGTATAATCAAAGTTCACTAATGTTGACCATCAAAAGTCAAAAGTGGCCAAACATAATGAGACGGAGAGAGTACTAATTATTTCATCTCATAATAAATATCGCACTTTTCTTTTTGGTCAATCAAAAAAATAAATATCACATTTCTAAAAGATAGTTCACAATTTTAGCTTATAGTATATATTTTTTTATATAAAAAAGTAGACTACATTATTTCAATATACATTTGTTGGGTTTCGTAGTAACATTCGCAGCGGAATATAGCATTTAAAATTTTATGAAACCCAAGCCTATAGATCCATTCATATGATTATGACAAATACATCTACAATGAATACAAGAATACTAACCCTTGATGCGTTTATTCTTTTCTTGATCTTGAGTCTTGGGTTCTTCGCACTTCTCGGAATCACGAACGCAGGAACACGAACAAAAATATGATAAAGGAATCACCCTTTATGGATATCCACACGCGAACGAATATTAAGAACTCTTTCTTAATCTTGATTGCTAGATCAAAAAGGGACTATATCATTTTATGAATTATTGATCTTGATTCTCAATCTCAATCAATAATAATGTTTCTCCAAATAAGTGAATCAATCATATACAATGGCTGGTGAAAAGATATTTATATGAGTATAAGTCCTTAACCCTTAAGGACTTAGGAAACCCAAATTCCGTCACTTAATTACTGTGCAAGATTTCCTGGCCGACAGCTCTGGCACGGTCGTGCCCTAAAACTGGCACGGTCGTGCCAATGGGTACGAGCCTGACTACCCAGCCGCCAATATTGGCACGGTCGTGCTTAGTATTTGGCACGGCCGTGCTTAGCACGGTCGTGCTTTATACTTGGCACGGTCGTGCCAGTTATACCGCCTTGCACTTCCCTTTGGCTATTTATGGCACGGTAGTGCCCTATAAGGCCCACGGCCGTGCCAGACCAAAACTCTGTCATTTTCCCTTTTAACAATTCGTTCTCTTGTGTGTGACCGCATAAGATTATAACTTGTCAAAGTTCGTTAATCCATTATAGAACATATCATAATACTTTTGTCCACGATGTCATTGAACGTAAGTCATGGTCAATGGTCAACTTACAATGTTCAATACTTTCTCGATTCCGAATATATTGATAATACAAATCATATTTGAGCACGGCCATGCATTTCATCAATACTATTCATCGAGTGGCCAAAGTTTGACATCTCTCTTGATGAGGGATAAATTCCATCTTGACTTATTACTCTTCCCAACATGAATCCGATTACACCAATTACATTCTTTATAGCTACCCGTTTAAGGGTAACATTTGAATATGTCAAACGTAATGTTCATTATGTGGAAGACTATAATAATCCCAGGTCTAGGGATTAAGTGATATAACTATATGAGACTTAATTATGACATTGTGACCATGACATAAATCTCATACGGGTCAGTCCAGTTTTCGTTCTCCAACAAATACCCATAAGTTTAATTGTATCCCATACACCATAATCATCATATGATTATCTATTAAACTTATACTAACAATTAATCATAATTATAAGGGACCGGGATTATTATAATAAACATGCAAAGGATATAATAATCAACATTCAATATCTTTATTAAAACATAATCAATAGATAACATTAATCGTTCTCATAACGTGCCTAGAGCATACAACACCAACAACATTAAGCAACTCAAATTTTGACATTTACTATTTACTAAGAGACGTGTAAAGTTAATAAATGCTATGTCCTCTTATCTTTGTATTAAAAAAATTATAAAAAGTCATTTTTAGACCGTTTTGATATTGATGTATGAGGGTAAAAAAAAAATAAAAAATTATGCAACCTTTAGAAGAAATGAACACATGAAATCTTTAGACAAATGTTTCATTCAAACTTATGATACTCCATGTGTCCTCAAATACTTTCTCTATCTTTTTTACACGGATATCTATTAATGAGGGGTATATATGTTCAAAATATTGGGAATGAGAAAGAGTATGTGAGTATAAGTAGGATTTACAAGTGGAACGCACTATTAAGTATGTGAATATGAAAAAAGTGGGGTAGAAAAAATAAAATAAAATTCGAAAACAAAGTTATCAATGGGATACCAAAAACATAAATTGGTGCAAGATGTTTGAGGAAGTCTTGTGTGAGGTCTTATATATGAGACAAATCTCAACGAGAGAGAAAATGGGTTTGTCCCGCCCCGTCTACAGTGGGCCAAACCATTTATCTAATATTGTCCCAACTACACATTAATATTTTTCATAATAATAAAAATAATAAAAATATTTCAATTATTTCTTTTATGTAATTTTTTCTTCAAATAAAAAATATAGATTATTTCAGAATTTAGGTGCGCGGAGGAGTAGTGTCAGTTAAAAACATTTTTTTTTCCTTTTTAAGAAGTGCAGAGACTAAAATGCTACATTGTGCATTGTGAAACTTGGGGGGGGGGGGGGTCAATTGAGCGCCCTTGCCCTGTTGTAGCTCCGTCCCTGCCTCACTTGATCGCATGGATACAGGTACAAAAAAATATTAGAAAAGTAAAATAGGAAAAAAAAATGAGTTAGAGAAATAGTAAGTTGATTGGTGTTATGAGTATAAAAGTAAAATAAGAGAAAATGAGTAAGAGGAATAGTAATATAGTGACTACATTTAAAACACCCCATTTTAATTTGATCTTAAACGGTGCACACCCAAGAACTCTTCAACTTCTCTGAACAGTTACTGAACAGTTACGTAGAAGTTTTCAACTGATTTTTAAGATCTCAAACAATCATAGTAACGATTAGATTTCATATTTATATAAATATTCATATACTTATAATGCTATCTCTCTCTCTCTCTCTCTCTCTCTCTTTAAATATGAAAATGCTTTGTATCTGTTTTTTTTTTTAAATACATAGCTTTATTATTTTCCGTCGAATTTCGACAGGTTACTCACTAGTTATGTATAAATAGTAGAACCCAATGTACATGTATCAATTAATTTGTCTATTAAACTATCAATGCTTGTATTCATTATACTGGGACTTATTAATGACAGAAATATAAATTAAGAAAGGGGTTTTTTTGGGATTTATAATATTTATAACTTTGACAATTAAAATTGGAGCTAATGTACTTGGACAAAATATAGTCTAGGTTAGTGTTTTGGAGGGAAATTGAAATAGAAAGGGGCTCTAATGACTTGAGCCTTTATATATATAGATGTGGGCTCCACTTGTCAACCTCACTCACTTCTTTCTCTCGCATACTTAAATTGTGGGCCCCGCTTATCATACCCACTAACTTTCCCCATGACATATTTAAATTGTAGGCCCCAATTGTCATACACATTAGCTTCTTCCCTCTCACAACCCTTCTTACACTCCTCACTTTTCTTAATTTGTGTGCTCAACAAAATGATGAAGCTTCAAATGGGACAGAGGAAGTAATAAAAACTTTCTAGTTTGGGATATCCTATTTCATGTAGGACACCAAAAATAAACATTTATCATATTTCAAGTAGGACGTAAGGATTATTGGTGATAAAAGAAGTAACTCTTCAAGTAAATACATCAGTGTATATTTAGTTTGTATTCAATATGAGATATATTTTGCAACACACTCACTGGTGAAGCCACCTTAAGCTCGGGGGTCTTTCACCCCCTTGATTTTGGAGTTGTGTCAATTATAGTTTCTATAAGTTTAGAATAATAATAGTTTTACTTATAAAATATGATTTTTTGCACTTTTACCCAATTAATTTTAGAAAAATAACACTACCTATTCCGTCTATTCCGGAATAAATGTCGTTTTTCTTTATGTTAATACGAAGTAACTTTGAGCAATAAATTTAGGTTTAGTTATTCTAACAAAATTATAAAACATGTTATTAATACACCGTTATAAATACTATCAAGAACAATTTTTAAATTTTCATTAGGATAATTAAATTAACATAAATTTATTGCTCAAAAGTTCCTTCGTACTAACATACAAAAACGACTGACATTTATTCCGGGGACAGAGGGAGTATATTATAATTTCGACCCCCTTTAAATATATTTCTGACTTCACCACCGCACACACCCTAAGTGACTCGGAGAGAAGGTCAAGGGCTGAGCACGCGGGCCTTGTAGAAGACAAGAGATAATAAGTCTTGTAGAAAAGAGGACCCACGTAGAAGCAGCGGAAAATTGGCATGATAGAGTCTAGAGATCAACCCGCTCTTATACCATTTTAGAATTAGAATTGGGTAAAAAGTAGGAAGGGGTCTATGGATGGGAATGGGCTTGAACTGGACCCGACCATTAGTAGACTTACTTATATAGGTTTCACCATAAAACTAATTGATAATTAAGAGAATATTAATCAAGTCTACCGGTTTATATTTACTTGCTTATTAGATTAGACAGTATGATATATTGTCTAACAAATTGCAAATTGCAAATTCAATACTTCAATATGGATATATCATAATCCCTCCATCCAAAAATATTTTTTGTTTAAATTAATGATTATTTCAAAATACTCATTTTATTATGAAGACATTGTTACCATTGTTCACCAAGTTTATACTTATTTATGATTACCAATAATCACTAACAAGCATTTATTTATCTAAATAATTGAATTATTATAACCTTTATTTAACTTAATTTTATAAGTATTTTTTAATATGTGTGAAAAATCTAAAACAAATACTTTGTGACGGAGAGAGTATCATTTTTTTTTTGAAAGACAATGTATTTAAATTAATAGCACAAATATAGCATGATGAAAAGGCTCTCCACAGATATTGGACGCTCAACCCAGATACGAAGGCTATTAAATACTCTAGTGAATATGACAAACTATCAGTCATCAAATTAACTTCTTGACAAACTAGCAATCCTTTCTTTACTTTGATATGGGACGAACAATTAAGTACCTTTTCAAGTAGGGTTGGTCTCCTGTAAAATGCGTTTTTCCTAGTGGTTGGGAAAAACATGTTTTTCAAAATCGTCTGGCACTTATTAACACACTCACTGGTAGGGGTGTAAATGGTTCGGTTTGGTTCGGTCTCTGCCATTTTAGAGACCAAACCACTAGTCATCGGCTTGGGAAAATTCCAAACAGAACCGAACCACGAAAAATTTCAAACCGAACCAAACCAAACCGCCATGGTTTGGTTCGGTTTGGTTCAGACCGCGGTTTAGTAATGTGGTCCAGACTGCGGTTTAGACCGTGGTTCAGACCGTGGTCTAGAATATGGTTTAGATCGAGGTTCATATGGTTTACACTCTGTTTAAAATAGAAAATTCGGAAGAATGAAAATATCAAACGAATAAAGAAGCCGAAGGAAGTGAATACACGACAGAACTTTGTTAACTATGTGCCTCAATGAATATAACATTCGATGAAATGAATATTGAATAAGATGCAAAACGAGAGTTAAGAATGATGTAATGTAATGTAAATTATTTTAATAATTTAAAGGTGAATATTACTTAACATACAAATATATGACTAATATATGTGGTCTGGCGGTTTGGTCTGGTAGGTCGGTCTGGCGGTTCGGTTTGGTTTGGTTCGGTCTGGAGGGGTCAGACCACAAACCAAACCGAACCACGCGGTTTAGCAATTTTTGAGACCGAACCAAACTACTTGTGCTTAAAAACCGAACCAAACCATATGGTTTAGTTCGGTTCGGTCCCAAACCGCGGTTTGGACCAAACCATTGACACCCCTACTCACTGGACATTCGTAACACAGAAACTGGTCATCCTAAACATTGTTACTGGCTATCTATTGTAGATACCCCGGGGGACCACGGCTTGGCTAGAGCGGTGAATTACCTAGGATGTCTACTTGATTTTAAGAGTCGCCACCCACGTTTTAGAGGAACGCGAGAAAACCTAAGAAAGATAGCCTTTTTTGTACGAAAACCAGAGATTGGGGAAGAGAAGGGTTCGGGGGTTAGGTGACGGAGTGGGAAGTAATTAAACACCCACTCCGCCCCGCTTACGCGGGTCTTGCTGCTTTTGGTGTTCTAATGCTAAATGTCCTTCAATTTAATAATAAGAGAAATGTGCTAACGATCATAATGAAAAGAAAGGGGAAATTTATAGAGGAAAAATAAAGGAGAATTGTTTATTTATTGATTTATGCTAAAGATTACATGTCGAATTATTGCTAGATAATTACATGAAGAAATGAGAACGTAAATTAAAGTGGAATTAAAATGTTGGGATGTAACCTTGACCAAACTTCAAAAGTGAAGTGGCCTTTTGGTTGTATCCCTTTTTATGGAGATTGCATACACATTAGAGATGAAGAAAGTAATTTAAAAGGTTTTTTATTTAAGAAGTGATAAAGAGAGAATATAAGATAAAACAATAATTTAGAAGAAGAAGATGGACATTGTACCTTGTGCTTGCAAGTGGAAGGACCAAACTTTGTGTATAATGACTACCTTTGAAAATGGACTTTTTGTGTGTTTAGAGTGTTTTTTACTCAAGAATCCTTCCTCCCTTTCCATGGTGGAATGAAGAGGTATTTATAGGTGTTAGAGAAGTGTTTTTGGTCACAAATATGGCCCTTCCTCGGATCAAGCCAAGGCATAATGGCCTTGGGGGTTACAAATCAGAAAATGAGGGAAATTTGGCCAAATCTGAGATTCTGGAAGCGGGAAGCGCGCGCTTCCCACCCCCCCCTATGGGAGGAGCACGCCTCCCACAAAGGAGGGCAAAGGCGTGCGCATCCCAGCTTCAGAAAATTCATATTTCAGCCCAAAAGTTAACCCCGTTATGCAGTTAAGCCCCAAAACTAACGGAATTAGTCCAAA
Source organism: Campanula takesimana (assembly GCA_026119855.1). Taxonomy (NCBI): domain Eukaryota; kingdom Viridiplantae; phylum Streptophyta; class Magnoliopsida; order Asterales; family Campanulaceae; genus Campanula; species Campanula takesimana. Next base: position 185,564 of record JAOWBW010000078.1, on the reverse strand, counting down.
AACTTAACGAACATCACGAAAGTCAACGAAAATAAATGAAACAAAGACTCAAGGTTGACTTTGCCACTTAGTCAAATCCAAGACTAACGGAGTAAGTCAATAACTTAACGAAAAGTAACGAAAGTTAACGAAAAGTAACAAAACTTAACAGAAAAGAGGAAGACAAAGAATGTGTATGCAATCGGGACATGAGAGGTCCAAGGCGGGGTGTCTACAGAGCCCCTCGGCGACGTGGATTGTGAAGAAAAACGCGTCGACGAAAGAAAGACAACCGCCGAGGACATCGACAAGAGAAAACAAAGACTCGATAAAACATGAATTTGAAATTTGCGAAGGATAGGGGTGCGCTCCCTGTGTGAGCGGATTTATTGATATAGAAACGATATGGCGGGATCCGTTTTGCTGAGGCGGGATCCGTTTGCTGAGGCGGGATCCGTTTGCTGAGGCGGGATCCGTTTGCTGATGTGGGATCCGTTTGCTGAATGCGGAACCCGTTTGCTGAATGCGGGACCCGTTTGCTGATGCGGGATCCGTTTGCTGCTGCAGGATCCGTTTACTGATTGCGTGATCCGTTTGCTGATTGCGGGATCCGTTTGCTGAATGCGGGATCCGTTTGCTGATTGCGGGATCTGTTTGCTGAAGCGGGATCCATTTGCTGATGCGGGATCCGTTTGCTGAATGCGGGATCAACTTGCTGATGCGGGATCCGTTTGCTGAATGCGGGATCCATTTGCTGATGCGGGATCCGTTTGCTGAATGCGGGATCCGTTTGCTAGAGGCGGGATCCATTTGCTAAGGCAGGATCCGTTTGCTGGAATGCGAGATCCGTTTGCTGGTGCGGGATCCGTTTGCTGAAGCGGGATCCGTTTGCTGGTGCGGGATTCGTTTGCTGGAATACGAGATCACCGTAGACCAAATTGCTGTTACAACTGCTGTTGACTTTATCGTGGGGTTGCGGGCATGGTTGACTGTGGACCATTTTCTGCTGAGGATGAAGTGCCTTGAGTAGCGAATGTTGTTGACTTCGTGGTGGTACCTGTTATGTGTGTGCTTGGCAGGTATATGTATTTGTGCAAGAAGATGCATGAAGTGTGAAATGCAGAGAGAAATTGTGCTCGTGGTGCAATGTGATTTGAAAGTAGTTTTGCATGAGAGAGAGTTTTTGTAAGAATGGAGAAAGTGATTTTGTGTGCGGTGTGATTTGAGGAAAGCCTCGGATGTATTCATACCTTCACTTACCATTGTCGCTTGATTGGAGATGGATTGCTGAATGATGTTGATGCTTTTGATGAAGAATGTCCATGCTTTGGATGGAGAATGATGATGTTGGTGATGATGAATTGTTCTTGCCTTTGAAGGAGTGTCGGCGAGATGGTATTCTGGATGGTGGGTTGGTCGTGCCAAAAGGCTGCCTATGTATCCCTTGAAAGGAATCAGACCAGCGTAGTTCAAGGATGATGGAGAATGCTGGAGGAGAAGCTAGGAGCAAAGCAAAGCAGAGCACATATTTTTGCACATAGAAGGAGAAAAAGAAAAGGAAAAATCTTTTTTTTTTTTTTTTAGTTCGTGGGTGAACCATTTTAACCATTGTGTGTTTGTAAAGCCAACCCAAGATCAAGTCGTGTTCAATCGAAGTCCGGATTGCCTTGCTTGAGTTCTGTCATCGTTGCCGTTATGTCCAACAAAATTGATGTCTAGCCCCAAGAGATTTATCGATTATGGGGCTTCAAAAGGGACTATTGATGCCAAGGGGTTGCTGATTGTAAAGCCCCTCGAATGCTGAACTTTGAGTGGCTTATGAAGCCCCAAGATGAATCAACTCTTAGCCCATTCAAATAAACTGTCTTTTGTTGTCGACGTGGGTAAGCCCCAAGAGAAGATTATTGATACCAAGCTTTTAGAGATTGTTAAGCCCCAAATGTCATGGGCTTGTTGTTTACGAGCTTGTAGATGGTGGGATGTGAAGAACTTTCGGTGTGAAGCCCCAAATCGGCTTAGCTTTGTATTGAGAGCGGATGCCACATCGGGTAGGACTCTTGAAGGCGATCTCTTTCTTTCTCTTGCTTGTAGATGGATGGCCCTTTTTGTGGTTGATACCCAAATGTAGTATGGTCTTCGGGAGACGTCTTGTGGGAGATGGTGATGTTGTTGCAGATGATAAGGTCTTGGTGTGATAAAGTCTCGAACGGTATGTTTGCTCGAGTCTTCTTGAGTTGAACCGACGGCGGATCTTCGGATGCAGCCTGTGCTTTTGATCTTGGAGAAGGGGGTGCTGTATTGCAGAAACATTGGGATTGGCCGTAACTCTGTCTCTAGAGTTAACATATTGGCATTGCCCGCCATAACTCAGCCGGGTGAGTCTAGCATATTGAATCTTTTTCCTTTTCTCTAAGACTTCCTTTAGAATCTCACTGTGAGTTCTAACAAGAATCATCAAATTCATTCATATCATCGGAGCCTTCATTTAAAACCAAGAGGCCTTTTGACTGGAAGTGTTGAGGGACCATTGAAGTTTGATCCCTTTCATGGAGCCATAAGACTACTCCCAAATTGCATTGCTCGGGTACCACTGCCCAAAATCTTGTTAATTACGAAGCCCCAATATTGCCCTTTGCTTGTATCACTGTAATGCCGTAGCCCAAAAGATTGTAGATTGCGAAGCCCCTTGAGACCTTTCGGTATAAAGCTTCAAATGTTGCTGGGAACATTGACGTGAATTGCTTCTTGCCGAGGGAGCCTTTAAGACTTGACCGTAGCCCCTAGAGTGCCATCATTGATTGCGAGAAAGGTCCATCCTTGATTGGGGGAACGAGTACGGGCACATATGACAAGAAGGCTTTTTGACATCCCTTTTGAGAGACTTTGAGGATAGTCTCACACATCTTTCTCAAGCATAGCCCCTAGGGCTTATTGATTGTCAAATGAGGCAAAAGAAGCCCTTATTCTTGAGTCACATAGCTCCTAGGGCATCATCATTTGTTGAACAAAGCAAGAGTGACTCATCCTCGTGCGAGGGAACAAAAATGAGAGGACATGGCAAGAGCTACTCCATTTTCGGGAGCCTTTCGGCGTACTTTAGAGGCACATACTTGCAGAAGCTTTGAAAACTGAGACGCATGTTGTTGCTATTTCCTGCCCAAGCCAATTGACTAGCTAGGGATTATTTGTGCAACCTCGTGCCCTTTTATGATGGGCTCGTTCTCGGATGGGTCTTGGTTACCACGGGCCTTCTTTTCGTGAACCCAAAAATGCACACTGCTGGAGAATGATGCCAATAACCCAAGACAACCTTTGATGGTGCCATATCTTGTCGAGCCTTTTGCGATCCCAAAGTTGACTCGGTGGGGAATTTATTTGTTGAGGAGATCCAATGTAGAGCTTGTGCATTTGTCTTCCTTAAAGGCCGGAGATCTCCATTTCTCTTTCCCTTCTCTCTCTCACTCTCTCATTTTTTTTATGACGCACCCTGTTTTTTGCCTAGACCGCCCTTTCGGGTTTTCAGTCTAGCGGGCATCTCTTTTGCGTCTTCATTTTGACTCGATTAATGAGGAAGTGTGCATTGACTCTGGCTGAGGAGATAAGACATGTGATTTTGCGGTGAAGACCTCTTGTCACTAAAGATGAGTGACATTGACTCGACTAGGGAAGTGTCCCTAGTATTGACTTCATGTATATATTTGTTGAATGACTCACGAAGGCAAGTAAGTCATTAAGAGAGAAGAGAAGGAAAGCCCCAATTTGATTGCAAGAAATTGGGAGTATGCAGAAAGAATAGAAGCCCCTAGACTCGACAAGGAACGGAAATCGATTCCAAATCTAAGAAAGTTGTTCAATCTTTTGTTGATTAATTCATTGGCAAATGAATCGTACAAAGATGTCTTGACAAGTTCGAGATGAAGGACGATCACCATAACGCACAAGGGCTAAACATATCTTCTTTCTTGCATGAGACCGGACCCAAAGGTTGCCTACGTTCCTCTAGTGTAGAGGCTCAGGTCACCGTAGTTCTTGTGGATTCTCCATTCGCCGTGATGGAATTGTTTCGTCGTGATTGTTGTCAATGTTGCTTCGTCCTTCGTTTGGTGGAATGATGTTGATCTTGAACTTCTTTGATTGAGGGGGATTTTTTTTTTTTTTTTTTTTTTTTTTGTGCTCTAACTTTTGCCTAGGTTGATTTGAGGATTTCAACCTAGCGATTTTTTTTTTTTATACCCTTTTGAAAACTTTGCTTCATGATTGTTGCTCTACATTTTTTTGTCTTGATTTCGTCATTGTTGATGTCTTCGTTGTTGATGTCGTCGTCGATGTTTAGCCCCTAGGCGTTCAAGCGATGTCCTTCATTCCAAAACTTGTTTAGACACCTTTTCATCATTTTGCCAAGAATTAGATTGAACAACTTGGAAGAGTGTATGAGGACATTTAATGATTGACTCAAAATTGGACGAGAGAAAACATTAATGCACACATTAGAGGACTTTTGACTCTCTTTTTTTTTTATCCTATTTCTATGTAGAGAAAGAGAAACGGAGATTGTTGTCGTCATCCCCCATATCGTTGTAGTCCTCATTGTCGTTGTAGTCCTCATTGTCGTTGTAGTCTTTCATGTCACTACATTCGTCCATGTTGTTGCTTGGGAACCCTTTGTCATTGAAGCTTGTGTCATAGGAGGACTCGGCCACTTCTCGGAGCAAATTGTCAATTCTAACCCCCGCATCATACATGCTTGAAAAATCGGAGTGAAAAGCCCCACTAAGATGAGTGCGGTAGTCCATTTTCAAACACTTCAAGAAGATGTCCATTTGTTCCTTCTTGGAAGGCCTATCAACCATCTCGGCTAGCTTGTCATTCCAACGGCGATAGAAGTCCCCAAATGATTCATCACCCATTTGCACGGTGCTCTCCAATTCCTTCTTGGTGGGGCGGAATATGGAGTTTCCTTGATATTGTGACTTGAAGGCAAGCATAGCGGCATCCCAATTGAGGCGGGTGGAAACTGGAAGACCCATATACCAATCTTTTGCGACCCCCTCGAGAGTAAGTGGGAAGCATTGGGCCATTATTTGAGGAGACACTTTCTTTGGTAGCATGGCCCAAATGTAAGAGTCAACATGAGCGTCGGGGCAAGAGTTGCCATTGAACTTGCCGATATCGGGCATCTTGAACTTTTCGGGAAGAGCCTCCATTGTGTTCATGAGAAGAGAAGCATGATGAAGATCGGTGTTCGGGCCCTTGTGCAAATCTAGCCCACTAAGCCTTTGGTCAATGTAGGACATGAGAGTGTTGACCAAACCGGTATCAATGCTTTGGACCTTTCTTTTATTCGTGAGCCCTTTCAATTGGTTCTTGAGTTGAGAAACTTCTTTCTTGTGGGCCGTTTCCACGTGCTCGTAACGGGCTCGCCATAAATCATCCTTGTGGCGGACATTCTCGGCTAGTGCATCAATTTGCCCTTTCAATGCTTTCACCATGTTGAATAACCCTTCGTTGGACACGGGAATGTTCTCACCCTTGTTGTTGTTACTGTTGGAAGCCATTGGACCTATTGAGAGAACACGGTCGATCTTAGGTTGTCCCCACAAATACCTTTTGAGTAAAATAAATTCACCCACAAACAAAGGAAAAAGACTCAACCACATAAGAAAAATGACTCTTTTTTTTTATTTTATTTACAAAAGTCGGAAGGACATAGTCCTTTTTGGGGTTTCTAGAAAAATAGTGGAATCGTCACACTAGTATATAGACCTTCTCGTGGTCCCATATACTCATCGGATTCCACCACGCTTGTGAATCATACATGTGTCGGGTTTAAACTAAATTAATGTAGTAAATCATACATGCGGGGACGAATTTTTATTTTCGTCCATAATAACCACTTGGGGACGGAGTTTTATTTCGTCCAAAACAACGAGTGGCATGTTTGATTTGAAGACATTAGTTTAGGGAAATCTCGGTACATGGAAACCAACTTGGTCACGGAGTGTTAGACCCTAACTAGAATTGTGTGGTTTGTGCTCGGCTTAAATATGAGGCTTAAAGGTCACCCCCGGCATGTAGTCGTGAACTACGCCACGGGCTAAAGTTTACCGCTTCGAAAGAGTCAAGGTCGAGTGGAGCTTGAAACTTCCTAGGACGGGCCTCGACGGGTTTGGGGTTGGACTTGTGCGACTCGATAGTGAGCAGTTGGTAAGAATTGTGCGCGTAGTGTGAGGTCTAACAAGTGACAATTTTTTTTTTCAAGGAGATAAAAGAAAAACAAATAAGCACGTATTCACAACTTTCGAATCACCCGTGTGACCGATAAAAATAAATAGGAAATAAAAGTTGTTCTGTGCAGGCCCGGTGCCCACACACTGTCAAAACTGTCCATTCTGTTCACTGTTTCTGTTTCTGGGAAATGACCAGAAGCGCGCGCATTCAGATGCCTACTCGGGAGGCGCGCGCGTTAGACAGAGAGAAGTGGAGGCGCCCGCTTCTGGGCAGTACCTGCAAATCAGCGGGTTCAAGGGATTGCCTTGACCCTAAATTATAGAACTTTTTCCCCTGCAGTAAACGTTAGCACAGAAACATGGAATTTAAGGACAAGATGGGAGGCGGGCGATTCTGGTTTAAAGGGTCGGACGCGCGAGCGTTAGGCCAAGAAGGCCGGAGGCGCGCGCTTCCTACCCTTTTTACCAGAATGCCCAGAAAATAAAATAAAAGAACACCAAAAATGAAAAACGCAAGTTTAACCCTCTATATCCCCAGCGGAGTCGCCACTGTAGATACCCCGGAGGACCACGGCTTGGCTAGAGCGGTGAATTGCCTAGGATGTTTACTTGATTTTAAGAGTCGCCACCCACGTTTTAGAGGAACGCGAGAAAACCTAAAAAAGATAGCCTTTTTTGTACGAAAACCAGAGATTCGGGAAGAGAAGGGTTCGGGGGTTAGGTGACGGAGTGGGAAGTAATTAAACACCCACTCCGCCCCGCTTACGTGGGTCTTGCTGATTTTGGTGTTCTAATGCTAAATGTCCTTCAATTTAATAATAAGAGAAATGTGCTAACAATCATAATGAAAAGAAAGGGGAAATTTATAGAGGAAAAATAAAGGAGAATTGTTTATTTATTGATTTATGCTAAAGATTACATGTCGAATTATTGCTAGATAATTACATGAAGAAATGAGAACGTAAATTAAAGTGCAATTAAAATGTTGGGATGTAACCTTGACCAAACTTCAATAGTGAAGTGGCATTTTGGTTGTATCCCTTTTTATGGAGATTGCATACACATTAGAGATGAAGAAAGTAATTTAAAAGGTTTTTGTTTAAGAAGTGATAAAGAGAGAATATAAGATAAAACAATAATTTAGAAGAAGAAAATGGACATTGTACATTGTGCTTGCAAGTGGAAGGACCAAACTTTGTGTATAATGACTACCTTTGAAAATTGACTTTTTGTGTGTTTAGAGTGTTTTTGACTCAAGAATCCTTCCTCCCTTTTCCATGGTGGAATGAAGGGGTATTTATACGTGTTAGATAAGTTTTTTTGGTCACAAAGATGGCCCTTCCCCGGATCAATCCAAGGCATAATGGCCTTGGGGGTTACAAATCAGAAAATGAGGGAAATTTGGTCAAATCTGAGATTCTGTAAGCATGAAGCGCGCGCTTCCCACCCCCCCCCCTATGGGAGGAGCACGCCTCCCACAAAGGCGGGCAAAGGCGTGCGCATCCCAGCTTCAGAAAATTCATATTTCAGCCCAAAAGTTAACCCCGTTATGCAGTTAAGCCCCAAAACTAACGAAATTAGTCCAAAAACTTAACGAACATCACGAAAGTCAACGAAAATAAATGAATCAAAGACTCAAGGTTGACTTTTCCACTTAGTCAAATCCAAGACTAACGGAGTAAGTCGGGAACTTAACGAAAAGTAACGAAAGTTAACGAAAAGTAACAAAACTTAACAGAAAAGAGGAAGACAAAGAATGTGTATGCAATCAGGACATGAGAGGTCCAAGGCGGGGTGTCTACATCTATTAGCACTTCTGCTACTCTAAAAAAAATCAAAAAAACCTTCTGGCTATCAATCTCATATCCAGAAGGCTTTATATTGATATCCAGAACCCTTCTGGCTATCACTTTCAAATGTTCTGGCTATCAATCTCATATCCAGAAGGCTGTATATTAACATCCAGAACCGTTTGAGAAGTTCTGACTATTTACAAAAATGCCACCGCGCATTTTTTTAAAACACGAATGGCTATCATTTTCACAGTTTCTGTTGGGTATGCTTATTACTTAGCCCTCCTACTTATGTTAGAATTGATTGATACCATCACCTAAGTTTATTTTAAGGACTTTAGGACCCTATGTAAGAAGTTTTATAACTTCAATTTTTAGCTAAGTCCTTCTTATAGACTAGGCTTAGTGGTTAGGGCTTATACCTTGAATTTGAGGTCTCACTTGCAAATGACTAAGTGTGATGCGCATGACTTTCATGCGCAGCACCCCATCTGCGCAACTCAATGTGAATGGCTCCCATGCGCACGCAGATATGCCTTAGTCAAATCTCTCATTTCTTGATCTCATATTCTAGAAGCTTGGAAAGCGTCAAGTTAAGGTACGCTTTTTGGATTGAGCCAAAGTGCTGATGTGTACATACAACAAAACAAGCACACTCAGCATACACGTAGTTAGAGACGCGCCTCATTTTTGAAATTCAAAAAGGAAGACAGCTGTCATCCTTCTAGAAGAAGTTTGAAGTTTGTCCACTTGCTCTGTCTCCAACGGCTATAAAGGACACCTGCGCACCAATCACATTATGCCAGCTCATTGTCCTTGCTTAAAGCTCCAACGGCTAGTTTTTGAAGCTTCACTATAAATAGCCATCTCTTCCTCATTTTCCAAGCTGCTTGTGTTTTGCTCTCAGGAAGAAACTTTAAAGATTTGAAGATTGCTTGCTCATTTCCAGAATTCTCAAGATCAACCTTCATACCTTCATACTTTACCAAGCTCAGATCCTAAAGCCTTGTAACACCAGAATCTTCTGCTCTCCATTTCATAGATTTATAGAGCCCAGATTTCTAACACACACACACCTCTTGAAGTTCTGATCTCATCGATCATACTTCTAGAGATACACCGGTTATTGTCTAAGATTTGTTCTTTCACAGATTATAGATCTTTGAATTAGTTTGTTCTCAATCGTTATAACTTGTAACACTATCTCATATTATAATATCTCTATTAGAAATCCAAGACTAACCATCTTGGTAGAGGATGTAGATCTTTTCCCGATCGAACCTCTCCAAATAGCTTGTCTTTATATCGTGCTTTTCATTCTACATTTAAGATTTTCTGATATATTGCTTTGTTTGATCTTTGTATATTGTCTTGCATTGTTTGAATTGTGTTTGTCTGCTTTCTGTCTTAGTTCCTTTTTGCGCCACTCTTTAAACTAAAACTTAACGCGTGCGTTTTACACTTCTGTGCATTCACCTGCGCATAAGTGATTGCTTTAGGTTTTCCGCTATGCATTTCACACTCTATTGCGCGCTATACTTAGCCAATATTTGAGTTGTGCGCATTTGCCATTGATTTTCAAAAGGGTTTGAAAAGAATTTTAAAACGCTATTCACCCCCCCCCTCTTGCATTTTTCATACCCTTGTTGCCCCTTTGGGACCAACAAGTGGTATCAGAGCAAACACCTTTATTAAACATTTTTGTTTTTCAAGCTTTAGAGCTTGGGTGCCGATTCGATATGGCAAACTCAAAACCTTCGGCAACTGCTAACTACACACATGTTCCAGTCTTTGATGAATATCATTTCGACGTGTGGAAATTCAGCATTCTGACCCATCTCAACTCAATCGATGAAAGGCTTCATGACACCGTGGTTTATGGACCTTACATCCCAATGAAATAGATTCCTAATCCACGCACAAACGCTGCTCAACCTTCTATTCTGAAACAAAAGGAAGAATGAACTGAAGAAGAAATTAGAAGAGTTGCAAATGATGGCAAAGCAAGAAACATTCTCCTAAGCACTCTAAGCACGGATATGAAACAACAAGTCATGCATTATGCTACCTCCAATGAGTTATGAGATGCTATTGAAGAGCATATAGAAGGAGACACGGTTTCTAAAGAGAACAAGAGATACGAAGTTCAAAAGAGATTCAACAATTTCTCTCAACTCCCCGGAGAATCTTTAAGACAGACCTATGAACGTTATTGTGAAATCATTAATCTATGTATTTCACTTGGAAAGAAGTTCTCTAATAAAGAATTGAATGTAAATTTCCTCGCTGCTTTTGGATCAAGATACCTCCACAATCTAGCGCTCTTGAAGATGCTGGAACTTTAGATGTTTGGACACTCAGAAATATTTACGCAAATCTCAAAGTCTATGAACTCAAACTTCAGCGTATAAGTGAAACTGAAGGAAAATCTAAATCCATTGCTATGGTGGCGCAAAGAGAGGAAGCACCTATGCCAGTTCATGTTGAGAAAAGTTTTGACCCCAAAATTTCTACTTCTGAGTTATTGGATATGGATGACGAAGACTTCACTTCATTTGTGAAGAGATTCCAGAAGTTCGGAAAATTCTCAAAACCCAGCTCTTTCAGCAAAGCACAAGGATCTACAAGCAGAGCTCCTCCAAAGTTCACAAGAAGAAGTGATTCAAAAAGAAAAGAAGATCTTGTTTGTTTTAATTGCAGGAAACCAGGACATTTTGGATCAAGCTGCCCAATTCCTAAGTTCGAGTACATGCAGAAAAAGAGCAGCCACACTCCTAAGTTCAATCGTCACAAAGGAATGGTGGCTGAGTAAGAATCTCCATCAAGTGAACGCAACACTTGGCTTGAAACAGACTCGGAAGAGAGCAATGAAGATTCTGATGATGGGCTCGTGTGCTTTGTTGCAAAGGATGATGAAGATGCTTATGATTCCGATTATGACTGCTCAAAAGATGTTCCTGATATGAATGTCTTAAATAAACCTATCAAGAAATCTGCAGGTTTTCAAGAAGTGAAAAAGAAGAAATGACCAACCATCAGCGAGCTTGTTGAACAAGGATTTCTTACTCCGGCTCAAACCGATGGTGGATTGTTATTTGCTAGATGTGATCTGAGCACAAGAAGCAAGCTCAGAAAAGGCAACTACATCAGACCACAAGTTGAACCAATCCCTATAATCACTCATGATGAAGATATTTCCAAGCAAGAAAAGTTGTTCTTAGAAGCTGAAAAGGTAATCGGTAAGTTTGGCGGTATGAAGGAAGCTTTAGCACTATCATGTGATGAAATTTCCCAGCTTAAGACCGAAAAATCTCTTTTAAAATCTGAACTCACCCTCCTTAAGGAGCAGATAAAGAGCATGACTCCTCTTACTGTTAAAAACACCTATCTAACAGAATAGAACTCTATACTTAAAGTTCAAAACGATGAATTGGTTGCTCAAATTACTGATCTTAAAAAGATTACAAATGAGTGGTCCAATTCTCGTGTCACTATGGATAGTATCTTTGAGTCCCAAAAAGCCAATGGTGATAAAAGCGACTTGGGATTCACATCAACTAGTGATAACTTTAAGTGTGAGGTCTGCGCTGAAAGAGAAAGTGAATTTACACCTCAGCAAACTTGTGAAATTCCCAAGGAAAAACATTCTAATTCAATGGGTAAAAGATAGGAACCAGTCAAGAGACAAACATTCCATTAAGTCTACCCAACGAAAAAATTTGGGAAATCTAAAGCGAAGGAAATAGCTACAGATGAATCTTCCCCTAGCAAAATAATTCTTGAAACAATGCGCGCTCCTTCTACGAGCGAACATTATGCGCCTAGGAACCATGCGCATCAACGCCATGCGCCTCCTAGCCCTATGCGCGCTCCTAGAAAAAGCGCACCAAAATTTCAAAAGAAAAATTTTGTTTAGGCAAATTCATCTGACCTAAGGAAGAATGTTATCCCAAAGAAAAGTAAGGAGTTTGTGAAAACTCACATGATTGGTGGCTTTCATCATTGTTCTATTTGTGATTGTTCTGGATACAAGGCCGTGGAATGCCTTTTGAGATTCACTCCCAATGCGAAAGGACTTAAAAATCCTAAGGTCAAGCAAGAGTGGGTCATCAAAAGTTGCTAACTCTAGGACCCAAAAAGGAATAAAGGGGACCTGCTTTAATGTCTATATTTCAGGTTCTTTGCTTCATGGCTGGATCTTCTAAAGCTAGAACGTATGAATGGATTCTCGACAGTGGGTGCTCATGACACATGACTGGAGATGAATCCTTACTTGAAGATGTTCATGAAGTAAGAGGTCCCTCGGTAACATTTGGTGATAATAACAAAGGTCAAGTTGTTTCATATGGAAAGCTAAACAAAGACAAAGTGTGCATTGAAAGAGTCTCTCTTGTTGAAGGGCTCAAGCACAATTTATTATCCATATCTCAATTTTACGACAAATGATTAGAATGCCATTTTACTTCAAATAAGTGTCTTATCAAGGATGGCAAATCTGGAGTTACATTGCTCGCCGGTTATCTTAAGACAAATATTTATATTATTGATTTCCAAAATATGAACTCTAGTACTAATCTTTGTTTTGTAGCTAAAAGTGTGAGCGAAAATAGTTGGCTATGGCACAAGCGCTTGAGTCACTTGAACTTCAAATATCTATCAAAACTCAGTAGGGACAATCTTGTCAAAGGACTCCCCAAGGTTGTTGATCATCATGACAACAAATGCGCTGCGTGTCAACTTGGCAAACAATCAAAGCAGTCTTTCTCCAGCAAGAAAAATCCCTCAACTTTAAGATGTTTGCAACTGCTGCACATTGATTTATTTGGACCAGTCACCACTGCAAGCATTAGAGGAAACAAATATACTCTAGTTGTGGTGGACGATTATTCAAGATATGCGTGGGTGGAAATGATGATTTCTAAAGACAATTGTTATGACATTCTCACCACTCTATTCAGACTGCTCTAAACCCAAAAAGAAGATGACATCGTTAGTGTTCGATCCGACAATGAAACAGATTTCAAGAACAACGGTGTTGATATTGCGACGATCATGGGATAGATCACAACTTGTCAACAGCTGGAGTTCCTTAACAAAATAGTGTTGTGGAAAGGAAAAAATAGAACGTTGATTGAAGCCGGGAAGACGATGATAGCTGAAGCTAAATTGCCTAAGTAATTTTGGGAAGAAGCTATCAACACCGCATGCTTTACTCAAAATCGTTCCCTCATCAACAAACGACACAATAAGACCCCTTATGAACTTTAGCTTGGTAGAACTCCCAACATTGCATTCTTCAAAATCTTTGGTTACAAATGCTATATCCTCTACAATGGAAACGAACATAGAGGTAAATTCGATGCCAAAGCGGACGAAGTTATTTTTGTTGGGTATGCTAAACATTATAAAGATTTTCGTGTTTTCAATCGATCTACTTTAGTGATAGTTGAAACTATTCATGTTACATTTGATGAACATTCTCTCCTTGAGCCACATTTGGCTCCAAAAGTTGCTGATGATTCTCTTGAGTCCATTGAGACAGGTGCGCACATTCCAGCTGCGCATATACAAGATCATAATGCATCAACTCAAGGAAATCCATCTACATCAGTTGCGCAAAGCTTTGTCAATAGCGCACCAAGTGAAGCTTTAGTTGCACCGTACAATGCGCTTGAAGATTCTAAGCATGCGCCTCATTCTAATGCTGCGTCTGGTGTCACTTCCACTTTCAATTCTGAACCAGTTCAACCCCCTAACTTTAATGATTTTGATGCTGGTGAAGATATGCCAATTGAAGACCTTCAAGTTACTATGACTCAACCTAACTTACCTCCTGAAATTCGTGAAGTTAGAGATCACCTAATCACTAATATCATTGGTGATCTACATGTTGGGGTTCGTACAAGGAGAGCTACAAACTTTGATGCTTACACTGCATTTATCTCTCAAATTGAACCAAAGAAGGCTGATGAAGCGCTCTAAGATCCGAATTGGGTTGTTGCAATGCAAGAAGAACTCAATCAATTTGAACGATGTAAAGTCTGGACTCTTGTTCCAAGACCAAATGATCAAGAAGTGATTGGTACAAAGTGGGTGTTCAGAAACAAGATGTACGAGAATGGAACCATCACAAGAAACAAAGCAAGGTTGGTTGCACAAGGCTATAGGCAAGAGGAAGGAATCGATTACGATGAAACTTTTGCGCCCGTAGCAAGACTTGAAGCGATAAGGATCTTCCTAGCTTACGCTGCTCACAAGAACTTCAAGTTATATCAAATGGATGTGAAGAGCGCGTTTCTGAATGGTGAACTCCAAAAACAAGTCTACGTTTCTCAACCGCCTGGATTTGAAGATTCACAATTTCCAAATCATGTTTATAAACTCCAGAAAGCTTTGTATGGACTCAAACAAGCACCAAGAGCATGGTATGATACGCTATCCAAGTTTCTCATTGAGAAAGGCTTCACTCGCGATAAAATCGATACTACACTTTTCATTGCCAAACATAATAATCATAAATTACTTGTTCAAATTTATGTCGATGATATTATTTTTGGTTCTACTAATGAATTATTGTGCAAGTGCTTTGAGAAACTAATGAAAAGCAAGTTTGAGATGAGCATGATGGGAGAACTCACATTCTTCCTCGGGCTTCAAATCAAGAAAATGGATGAAGGCATATTTATCAACCAAGCAACGTATACAAGGGATCTAATCAAGAAGTTTGGACTAGATAATGCTAAACCATATGATACTCCAATGGCTACCGGCAACAAACTCGACAACGACTTAAAAGGTAAAAAGGTTGATCAAACTCTTTACCGAGGTATGATTGGCTCACTCTTTTATATTAATGCTAGTAGGCCTGATATAATGTTTAGTGTTTGTGTTTGCGCTCGTTATCAATCTGACCCTAGAGAAGCGCACTTAATTGCTGTGAAACGTATTATACGATATCTCTCCGGCATGGTTAACCTTGGACTTTAGTAGACCAAAGATTCTAATTTTAAACTTGTAGGTTATTCAGATATGGATTATGCAGTGTGCACCATTGATAGGAAAAGCACAAGTGGCACTTGTCATTTCCTTGGATATCGACTTGTGTCATGGGCAAGTAAGAAACAAGCTGCAGTTTCTGTCTCAACTACAGAAGCAGAATATATCGCTGCTGGAAGTTGTTGCTGTCAGATTCTGTGGATGAAGCAACAATTGGTGGACTATGACATCAAAGAAGAAAATTGTCCCATCTACTGCGACAATACATCAACCATTGCGGTTTCTGAAAATACTGTCATGCACTCAAAGACTAAGCACATAGACATCAATTATCACTTCCTCAAAGACCACGTGGAGAAAGGAAACATTCATTTGGAACACGTGGGAACCGACTATCAAATCGCCGATATCCTTACAAAAGCATTAGATGCTAAAAGGTTCATATTTTTGAGAGGTGAAATGGGTATGCTTGAACTCGGCTAAATTATGTCCATATGATTTGTCAATACTAATGATCTTGTGTTTTTCTTGAAAATATCCTAAGTAAGCCTCATGCGCCTACGCATTTCATGCGCACATGATGTTGCCCCCAAGGCAAAACATTACTGAGTTTTCTAAAGAAACTCTGAGCACTATAGAGCTACGCATAAGCATCATGCGCATGCCACGTGGACCTCAGGTAAGTTTTCTTTTCATTAATTACACCTAGGTCCTTGACTTGCTGAGTCAACACATAATTCGCAAGGGTACTTGCGTAATTATATTTTTCCCTCGTCATTATCTTTTTGAATTTTTTGGGAAATTACCTTTCTACCCCTGCGCACGTCTCACCTCATTTAATGCAAATGCATTGAGTGACGTGCCATTAATGCTCGTTGTGTGCTACTTATGACGAAAGTGGAAAAGTCTTTTCTTGACCATTAATGCCTGACACACGCGCGCGGCTAGGGATTTTCACTCGCGTTCCTCATTGGTCCACGTCATTTGCGCGTGCGCCTCACTTGCGCGTGCGCCCCACTCACCTGATCTTTACCAACTTCTGTCAGCGCTTCGTGAAGTCAGCAACCCTTTTTCATGTAAGCCTTCTGAACCGCCGTCTCTACCCCTCACTCTGCTCTTATCACTTTCTCTCTCTCGTTTTCCAGTTTTCCCCCTCTCTCTGACATTTCTTCCTCTACACACTTCTCATCTTTACTCCATTTTCGTGTAAGATTTTTCCTTTATATGTGGCTCCAAAGAAAAATACAACATCCAAGAAACCAGAAGACCCATAAATGGTAAGAATCTCAAACTCTTTCTCTGAATTCCGCCATTGATGTTCAAGGTTCATATTCTTCCCCTTTGTGATTTCTCTATGATCCATTGCTCGTTTTTCAAATTATTTGATGCTGTGTGCTCGTTTTACTTGTGCCTATTCATTATGTAATTTGTTTTACGATCAATGATTGTTTGGATTGATTTCTGAGATTTTTAAGTTATTTTTATCTTTTCGTATTCTCTTTTGTTTTTCTCAGATTTTGGGTGTTTGATCTTGTTGTTGTTATGGTTTACTTGTTTGTGTATGATTTTTTATTACGAATGTTTTGATATGCTTTTTATGCATTTTGGAGCACTTTGACATTTTTCAAGTTCTTCGTGTTCTTCATGTATTTAATACATGTATGTTCTTCATGTTCTTGATGAATAGTCATATATTATGCCTTGCCATGATTATTGTTTATGTTTATGCTTTTCACGCCAATTTTAGGCGTGTGATTTAAATTTTATGTTTTTGGACATTTTTACCCTTTATTTTTGATATTTTATTCTAAGTATGGAGTTTAGTTCAGGTGCTGCGCATACCGCTCATGCGCATGCGCTTCTCTCCATGCGCATGTCCAGATCTAATTCATAACTTTTGTTTTGCGCAGAATTTGAATTATTTTATTCCTGGATGGGAACTAGATATGGATGATCTGAAACATGATGCGCTTGGACGCTATATGATGGAGCTCATGGACAGCTCTGGCATTCTGCCCCTATTTACAAAAGGACAGACTTTCATCCTTCCATCCTACATTGATGAATTCTTCAGCAATGCGGAAGAGATCGAGCGCATGTACGATGATATTCCAGTCCAGTGCCTCAAAAGTTCAATACGTGGAGTTCCAGTCACCATCAACTATGCGCACATACGCCAGACTATGGGGTTACCTGCGTGCAGAAAGAAGAAGCTTTCTCAGGATACTCAAGACAAAGTTGCGTAGAAGCTGATAAAGATACCTACTCTGGTTGGTCAATATAACAACCACGATAGGAAAGAGTTTGGCGAAATTATGTACCATCTCTGCACACTGATTGGAGACACCATCAACTGCAAAAATGGGAACAAGTCAACATTCATCAGCAAACAGTGGATGTGATGCCATGCTATTTTCAAGAAGAAGAAACTGAGTTGGGCTGAGCTAATTTTTGATGAGTTAGTGCGATGGGTGCGCGTCTATAAGAAGAAGGCTGCAGACACCAAGAAACCCAAAAAGGCTAAGGCACCTGTGCCCGAAGAGAAGAAGAAAGAAAAGAAGAAAAAGAAGAAAAATGTTAAGGAATCAAGGACTCTACTGGATGAGTCTGATGAAGACATCCAAGTTGAGGATGGTGTTGCTGCGCCCCCTCCTCCTGCGCCTAAGTCAACTCGCGCCTCTACCCCTACTCCTACGTAAGAGGAAGACGTATTTAAAGGTGCATTCAATGACCCACTCATCAGCCCATCAAAGTCTACTGCTGCTAGACCCTCTATTGCTGCACCATCTCAGGGGGAGACACCCAAGGAGATGCGCAAGGACACTTCAAGTGAGGATGAAATTCCTCTATCTGGCAAAAAGTCCAAGCCAAAGCGCAGGGTGAAGCAGTTTGCAACAAATAAGCGCGCCTCAAAGCGGCCTAGAAAAAACTTATCAGATACTGAGTCTGATCTAATGAGCACTGAATTGACTGCGCGTGACATTGCGAGGCAAGCAAGGTTAGCTGCAGTTGTGCAGAGGAATGTTGCGCAGTAAACCCCATCTATCTTCATTAATGATGAAGGTTTTGCTTTTGATGCGCCTGATCCTACAGTAGATCCAGATGCGCCGACAGTTGAAGATGTTGCTTATTCAAGTTCTGAGGACTTTGCACTTCCTTTATCTCCTGGTAATGCGCAAGGTACTTCTACTCCACCTCCTGCACCTGCTGCTGCTATTCCTGCGCACACTATTGGGGCTTCTCAGACTTCTCCACAAGTTATCCCCATAGTGCCTCCAGCTACTGCTCCCTCAGATCCCTCAAGTTCTTTAATAGACATGCGCCAAATCATGACCATGCTCCAAACTATACAAGCAAATCAATTTTCCGCGTAAACCCATCATTTTCAGGTGGTCACTGCGCAAGCCAAAATTCAAGAGCAACTGGATGCGCAGTCAGTAAGGCTCGATGCGCAGGCCAGTTTACTACAGCCTATTGATTGTGCCATTAAGGGGGAGAGTTCTGCAACAAAGGCAACTCATTCTGAAGCTGCGCCTGCAACAAGTTCTGGAGCTGCGCCTATGCCTCCTAATTTTGATTCCCTGCGCCAAGACATAGAGCATGACTTTGGTGTTATTACCACTGCGCTCTCTAAGATTCCCTCTATGCATGGGTTGAATGATGCTCTGTGCACTTTGGCAGGTGCTATGAATGAAGTTATTCAAGCTGAAACTGCAAATATTTTAAATGCACTTGAGAACTTCGCGCCAGGAGATTCCAGCCCTTCCTCCGCCTCCCTTGATGCGCTTAAAAGCCACATGACCAACTGCTTAGTTCAGTTTGGTGATACTTTCAATGGGAAAATGAACCAGGCTATGCTGGATATGCAAGCAAGCCAAAATATGGTCCAAGTGGAGCTGACCAATAGCTTGGTGGATGCGCAGAAGAAAATTCAGGACTTGATTTCTTCATCTCAGCAATCTCTGGAAAATCAACTTGATGCGCTTGAGAATGGGTTTAATAGAGTCTCTGCAGATCTTCAGAAGGATAATGATTAGATGCGCAATGGAATGAAGACTTATGTTAATCAGGCTGTGGAATACAACGCAAAGTTTCAGGCTCTGAAGATTGAGTTGATGAACAAGTTTACCAGCCTGCAGAACGAGCTTAGGGAAGCGCTTTCTAGAATTAATATAGATTAGAATTGTAAACTTTTCTTTTACTATGCATAGGTAATACCTTTTTAATGCGCATTTTAATTCTTTTTGCTTTTGGTTTTTCTTCCATTGTAAAACTTGTACCTGTAACTCATATCTTTCAAGTTTTAATGAGAAGAATGCATCATTGCGTTTTCACAAAACTTTGTTCAATTCAAACCATTCGTTTGTGGAACAATGAATGCATTATTTAACTTAACATCATACGCATTATTTATAACTGCTCATATTTCATTGTATGATGTTTAAACATTCAGTTTAAACGCATACTCAAACTTAAACTCATAATATTTTTGTATGCGCTGATTGATATTTCTGTCTTCCTATATTGTAAATTTTATTCTTTTGGATAGACTAGAAATCTATAACACTGGATAGTGTGTGCATTGACTTGAGACATGATTTACCATTTTCATTTTTATAGACATGTTATTATCAAGTACTATGTATTGCCTTTGTTATAGTAGGTAAGGGCATCAATCATTTAGGGGGAGATTTTTGGGTATGCTTATTACTTAACCCTCCTACTTATGTTAGAATTGATTGATACCATCACCTAAGTTTATTTTAAGGACTTTAGGACCCTATGTAAGAAGTTTTATAACTTCAATTTTTAGCTAAGTCCTTCTTATAGACTAGGCTTAGTGGTTAGCGCTTATACCTTGAATTTGAGGTCTCACGTGCAAATGACTAAGTGTGATGCGCATGACTTTCATGCGCAGTACCCCATCTGCGCAACTCAATGCGCATGGCTCTCATGCGCACGCAGATATGCCTTAGTCAAATCTCTCATTTCCTGATCTCATATTCTAGAAGCTTGGAAAGCGTCAAGTCAAAGTACACTTTTTGGATTGAGCCAAAGTGCTGATGTGTACATACGACAAAACAAGCACACTCAGTATACACGTAGATGGAGACGCGCCTCATATTTGAAATTCAAAAAGGAAGACAGCTGTCATCCTTCTAGAAGAAGTTTGAAGTTTGTCCACTTGCTCTGTCTCCAATGGCTATAAAAGACACTTGCGCACCAATCACATTGTGCCAGCTCATTGTCCTTGCTCAGAGCTCCAACGGCTAGTTTTTGAAGCTTCACTATAAATAGCCATCTCTTCCTCATTTTCCAAGCTGTTTGTGTTTTGCTCTCAGAAAGAAACTTTGAAGATTTGAAGATTGCTTGCTCATTTCCAGAATTCTCAAGATCAACCTTCATACCTTCATACTTTACCAAGCCCAGATTCTAAAGCCTTGTTACACCAGAATCTTGTGCTCTCCATCTCATGGATTTATAGAGCCCAGATTTCTGACACACACACACACCTCTTGAAGTTCCGATATCATCGATCATACTTCTAGAGATACACTGGTTATTGTCTAGGATTTGTTCTTTCATAGATTATAGATCTTTGAGTTAGTTTGTTCTCAATCGTTGTAACTTGTAACACTATCCCATATTATAAGATCTCCATTAGAAATCCAAGACTAACCATCTTGGTAGAGGACGTAGATCCTTTCCCGATCGAACCTCTCCAAATAGCTTGTCTTTATATTATGCTTTTCATTCTACATTTAAGCTTTTTTTTATATATTGCTTTGTTTGATCTTCGTAGATTGTCTTGCATTGTTTGCATTGTATTTGTGTGCTTTCTGCCTTAGTTCCTTTTTGCGCCACTCTTTAAACTAAAACTTAGCGCGTGCGTTTTACACTTCTGCGCATTCACCTGCGCATAAGTGATTGCTTTAAGTTTTCCGATGTGCATTTCACACTCTGTTGCGCGCTATACTTAGCCAATATTTGAGTTGTGCGCATTTGCCATTGATTTACAAAAGGGTTTGAAAAGAATTTTAAAACGCTATTCACCCCCCCCCCCCGCACCCCTCTAGAATTTTTCATACCCTTGTTGCCCCTTTGGGACCAACAAGTGGTATCAGAGCAAACACCTTTATAAAACGTTTTTGTTTTTCAAGCTTAACAGCTTGGGTGCCGATTCGATATGGAAAACTCAAAACCTTCGGCAACTGCTAACTACACACATGTTCCAATCTTTGATGATGATCATTTCGACGTGTGGAAATTCAGCATTCTGACCCATCTCAACTCAATCGATGTAAGGCTTCATGACACTGTGGTTTATGGACCTTACATCCCAATGAAAGTGAATCCTAATCCACGCACAAACCCTGCTCAACCTTCTATTCTGAAACCAACGGAAGAATGAACTGAAGAAGAAATTAGAAGAGTTGCAAATGATGGCAAAGCAAGAAACATTCTCCTAAGCACTCTAAGCACGGCTATGAAACAATAAGTCATGCATTGTGCTACCGCCAATGAGTTATGAGCGAGTCGGTCGGACGGGTTGGCCCGCCGCACAGCCATACATCCGCCGCATTTGAAAATTGTTCTTAAATTTTTCCTATTGAGTGGGGATATACACACACGTATAATACCGACCTCCCGAATAGCGTAAGTTGAATCCTAAATATTTCAGCGCAAAATTTACAACTAATGTTATTGGAGCAAGCACATGTATAATACCATTAAAAATGGACTTTATGTTTTCTTCATCAATGTTGTATTTTCATACATTCTTGCATTTTAAATAATGAAGGTTATATAAACATCACTTATCCTCAATTTCAGGTCCTATTTGTTAGAAAATTATCTCACATCTACTAAAGAGAGAAACATGAACCAGTATATAGACTTGAGGAGTTACTCCCCTTAGCACCAATTAGTTTTAGGGAAAAATACCAAAAAAAAACCCTTTAAAAAATTTATATCAAAAGAACCCACAAAATATATCTTCAATCTAAAAAGTCCTAAAATTAAATTTTCGATACCAAAAAACCCCCAAATTTTAACGAATTGACTAACGCGGTTAGGTTTGAGTATTTACATTAAAAAATTAACTTTCCTTTCAATTAATGACATATTACTAATACAAAAGCTTTTTGCAATGCAAATTAATTTAATTGTAATAGTCTTAGATATAATAAAAATAATAATAGTTATAACAAAAACAAATATATTTGATTATTATTATTATTATAGTTAATTAATAATTTTTAATAATAAAGTTAATAATAAAAGTAATAAGAATGAAAAACAATATTGAATGTGATAATATTGAAAAGAAAGTTAAGTTTTTAATAATATGAATGTTAAAACTTAACGGCATTAGTTAAATAGTTAACGTTTGGACTTTTTCGTATTGATATATAAATTTAGGACTTTTTAGATTGAAAAAAAAATGAGGTTCTTTTGGATACGATAGTTTTTTTAAAGGGGTTTTTGGTATTTTTTTTTTTTCATTAGTTTTAAGGTGGAACCTCCAATACAGTCTGTTACCGGTCCAGTCCAACCTCAGTGGCGGATCTAGAAATTTTCTCCAGCGGGTGCACAAATTTACAATAATTTTTTTAAATTATAATTGTTTCCTACTCCTACGCGTTTACAATTCAAATTTCTAATTATAATACGCAATTAAGATACAATACTTTTAATAATTATTTGTATCAAATAATAATTATCTAAATAAATAAAAATATGGAGGAGTATGAAAAAGAAAGAAAAATCAAAATACTTTTAATAGCCATGTTGTATATTTTTTCATTAATCATGACAAAGAATAGCAACCAAACATGCTTAATTTTGTCTTCTTCTTTTTTTCTTTTTTGATGATGTCCACGCCAAAAAGAGGTTTATATTTTTTTAAATCATGTTTAATTTATTATTAACTTATAAATTAAATTAATTAGCTAACATTGGTAAAAAGTAGGAAATGGACTTACACTAGGCTCAAATTGAAGAGGAGTATGGGTTTATTAATAGGACCAAATTGAAGGGGGTTAAAAACATTTAAAAGTGTGGAAAATGGAAAACATGCTAGGTTTCGAACCCAGCACCTCTAACCTCTAAGGCAAAAACTCAATGCACTTACCCCCAGCACAACATACATAATATGTTTTTATGGGGGTGCATTTACATTATAAAGATAAAAATACAAAAAAAAATTCTTCTTAATCACAAAAATTCTGTGGGTACACTTGCACCCCCACCATACACTGTAGATCCGCCCCTGTCCAACCTGTGTTCACACTTGGACCTCTCTCTTCTTTTGACTGTCTCTAATTCTAAGACTATTATTTTTATTTATGTATGTCGTATGAACATAGTACCAATATAGTAATGAGTAAAATGAAGGAGTATTAGAATACAAGAATGTATGAGAATACAACATCGATGAAGAAAACATAAAACTCATAAAAGGGGAAAAGCACAAAAGATGGATTCATCAAAAGGGAAAGTGAGAGAGAGATTGCAAAGGAATGCAAATTTGGCATATATCATCAAGGTTGATTGATGGGGACAAGACTGCAACAAGTGATCCTGCTTTGACACGTAGGATTTACTTTTGTTTTCACGTGGCAAAAGCTGGCCCCACTGGCTACAAGTTTTGGACCAATTTTTTTTTTGACTCGTCAATTCCTCTCCTTCATAATCATCTCATCCAAAATTCCAATACTAATTGGTTTTAGTCTAAAAATGGATACTCTGCTCAAACTAATCGTACTTATTTTCGTCTTTTTTTAAGTGTTCGATACTAATTGCTATTTATTTTGAGTGTTCAATTTTTTTTCTTTCTATTATCGATGCACAACAATTATTTACTAACTTATTTTTTCTCGCCTACTCGCTCATAGTACTTACTTTTCTAACATATTTTTAATCCCCGTACATACACTTTTAGTAGAGATTACTTTGGGACGGAGGAAGTATGTATTTTGAGAAGTGAGAGGTTTTTGCCCAAACATAGACATGCATTTGAGAAGTGAAAGATTTTTTGTCTAAGAATGTACATGTTCTCGAGAAGTAAGAAGTTTTTGCCTAAAAATGTAATTGCTTAAGAATGTACATGTACTCGAGATCGAGAAGTGAGAGGTTTTTGCCTATAAATGTAAAGCAGTTCAGTTTAATTTTCTTAAGATCGCTAAAATACTCTTTTCGTCTCTAAATCTAAATGATTTTCGCATTTGACGTTTCAAACTTTTTTAGGATATGAATGCTTGCGTTACTAGACATGTTGTGTTTAGGCTAGCCATGGCTAGTGGCGATTAACCTCCGGTTAGCCGGTTAGGAAAACCGGTTTTGCCTAACCTTAACCTAACCGCCTAACCATGCACTCTGGTTACGGTTAACCTGTTAACCCGGTTACCTTTTTTTATTATTTTATTATTTTTTTAAACAGTTTTTTTTTTTTTTACAGTTTTTTGTTTTTTCTTAAAAAAAAAACTTCATTTGCTTCAAAAAAATATATATTTTAAGTTGAAATGTATAACATAATTTTTTTAAGTAAAAAAAATGGACGGTACCCTTAAATTTTATTAAAATTAAAATTACGAAGAGGGAGACAACCAATCCTTGCCCTTTTATAATTAAGGGAGGAAAAAATGGAGCCTTACCTCAACTAAACTATTACAATGAAATAAAAATAAACCTATTCTAAAAATTAAAATAAAAACTATCTAATTTCCGTCCCCTTCCGAACTTTCCGTAGAGTCTTCCAAGTCGTATTGGTATTGTGGATCTATTAAATCCTCTTCATAAGGCATATCTTGCTCCCTCTTTTCCGCTCTAACCCAATCACCAAGTAAGAGTTGATTTTCCAAATTTTCAACCGTTAGTTGGGAACGTCTTGAATCCAAAACATTTCCCACACTAAATGCCGATTTGACCGCCACGGTTGAAGCGGGAGAAGCTAAGACTTCTTTTGCAATTAAATAGAGTATAGGATAAGTTTCTTGCCTTTGTGACCACCACCTCAAAATATCAAAAGTAGTTGGATTTGAAGTGTTTTGTACAACTTCATGTCTAGTAGAGAAATATGCTTCCAACTCGTAGGGAATGCTAGAGGTAGAAGAAGAAGAAGAAGAAGCCATTCTAGGACATTTTTGGGAATACAACTCATTAAAAAAAAACTATATGGATCTTCATCCTCCTCATCTTGTGTAGCAATACCAATATCTTCATTAGGACTTGAGAAGGATTTCCGTGAATTGCATTATACTCATTATAAAGAGTCAACAAAGTCAACAAATCATGTTTTGTATTTTCAACAATAATCGCTGGGCTTTGTTAGAATCCGTGTCCCCATTGGGGTATAAATTCGCATAATAAAACGTTATTATGCTCTCTAGATCTTTCAATTTAACACGGAGATCCCCAACTTTGCAACCAAAATAGAGACTGAATATTATTAAAATATTTTAGCCACTTTTCCCTCATGGAAACAATGCTTAGGTTTAAAATGTTGCACTTTTGTAAATTTTTAAAACTTCGAACTATTGCAACAGATTGCTCAAGTACCAAAACGGAAGTTGGATAATAAACTCCTGACAAAGCCAAAGTAGCGGTATTGAAAATCTTTAATAATTGACATAAATTAGTGCAAGCGTTCCATTGATAAGCAAATAAAGGAATGTCATAGCCCATAGTAAGAAAAAAAATCCATGAGATGCTCTTTATACTCAAAACCATCAATTAACATTTTATAGGTAGAATTCCACCTAGTCGGAACATCCATAGAAAAATATTTTTCGGGAAGATCCTTGCTTCGTAAATATTTGATCCATTTTCTTGTAATTTTATTTTTTATTTTTGCAATAAAATAAAGACCATCTCTAATGGGTTTAACATATTTCTCTAACGCATCCAACCCATCTTTAACACATAAATTTATGATATGACATAAACATCTAATATGAAAATACTTACTCCCAAGTGACGGTTGATAAATTTGCATCAACTCCGGTATACTAGCGGTATTCGCACTAGCGTTGTCGAATGAAATACTAAATATTTTTTTGCAAAAGACCATACTTTGCCAAAATGGCGTGCAACTTTCTACAAATATTTTTTCCGCGGAATGAGGTGGTTTAAAATTTTCATATGCAATTAATCTTTTTTGGATAATCCATGAATTATCTATCCAATGGCATGTAACACCCAAATAACTATTTTTTTTTGCCAATGATCACTTCAACTATCGGCACAAATTGAATCTCTTTGATCTAATTTTGTTAAAACATCAATTAAAAAAAATTATATTCCAAAACCACCTTTTTAATATCGCGTACAAGAGTCGTACGTGGTACTTTAGAGGCGGCGGGATTTAAAGAAAGTTTAATAAACCTTTAAAAAAAAATCATCATCCGCAAAGTTAAAAGGAAGCCCTTTAACACACACAAATTTGCACAATTTTTTTCCTATAAACGACATTATTAAACCTAAATAAGACCGAAGACGTTACTTGGGTGTTAGGTTGAGCAAATTGTAATTGAGCTTGATCACTCTCAATCCCATGTTTCTCGGGATGTGTTGTTCTCAAGTGGAAGTTCAATGTTCCATGCCCTCCACCTTTTGTGAACGAGTAGGTTTTGGTACAATAGTTGCATTCCGCTCGAAAATGTATAAAGTCATCCGGATGAAGTTGTATTTTTCAGAAATGGATCGTAAAAGTGTCGGATTTGGATTCTCGTTGCTGACGTTGACCCCGACCACCTCTTCCCACGCCCCGAGCTCGGCCTCGGCCGCCCCTACCACTTTGAACAACATTTTCTTCAACATGTTGCTCACTTTCGTCCAAATGTTGCTCAAAATCTGGGTTAAGGGAGGAAGAATCAACATGTTCCTTGCCGCTCCTTCGAGATGAGGCCATTTTTGTTTAAAAAAAAAACTGACTGGAAATCGTTAAAAAACTGACTAAAAATGATGAAAAACACAGATTTTGTTAAAAAAAAAAAAAAAAAAAAAAAAAAACTAACTAAAAATGTCAAAAAACTAACTGGAATTCTGAATATTAACTGGAAAATGTTTTGAAACTGACTGGAAATGGTTAAAAAAGTGATTGAAATTTTCGAAATAAATTAAAAAAGTGATTTCGTTAGAAAACTAACTGGAAATCGTTAGAAAATTGACTGAAATTCGGCAAAACTAACTTGAAATGAATGAGAGAGTGTGAGAGACTTAGGAATTAGTAGAGAGAGAGAGAGAGAGAGAGAGAGAGAGAGAAAGAGTAGAGAGAAGGTGTGGAAATAAAATGCTAGGAGGGAGGGGGTATTCATATGTAAGAAATTTTTGACATTTTTTTTTCATTTGTGGTCGCCGGTTAACTGAAACTAACGGCTAGTTTGAAAACTAGCCGTTTTTTGGACAGTGTGTCAGGCATGGGGAGTGGGGGGCTGGTGTAAATGTCAAAATATAGCCGTTAGGCGGTTAACCGCCGGTTTTGGAATCCGGTTAATACCCGGTTAGTAACCGGCGGTTGGCCGGTTTTGAATTTCATTAACCTTAACCGGACCGGCTAACCGACGGTTCACGATTGGGGCGGTTGCCGGTTAACCGGTTGATCGGTTTTGACCGGTTATTAACTGGCTGTTAGCCGGTTCCCGTTTTTAAATGGCCACGTCTAGTTTAGGCTCATTTAAACTTAAATTTTAGAAATTGAAAGTTTTTTTTTTTTTTTTTTTTTTTTGACGATGTCCACGCCACAAGGAAGCGAGGGGAGGGATCGAACCTTACGATTCACCGAGGGTGAGGCTTGGCTTTACCACTGGGCCACTCTTTTGGGGACTTGAAAGAAATTTTTGAGTAGTAAAAAATAACAAATAAAAAAAAACGGGAGAGAGTAAAATAAATACGAGTATTATTTAGCCAGCTTGTAATAAGGTTGTTAATTTGTCGGTGGATTAAGTGTCAAAGGAGGAAGAAAACTTAAGGAGCATGTGAAAGGAACATTTCATTAGCAGTTAATAACATCTAGCTTTAATTAAGGAATAATACTATGGGCACAAAAAAAATCACAAAATTTTTCTCACAAAATTCTAGATCTTATGATTTAATTAGTGTTTGTAAGTAAAGTGTGGCGGTTTCATTATCAATGCAACCAATAAAATATGACAATATCATTTTGTGAGTTTATTTTGTGCCTTTAGCATTGGTCTTAATTAAGATGAGGAGGAAGAAGAAGAAGAAGTAAAAAAAGGCAGTTATATAATGAACGCCGCCAAAACATCAACAGTTTCTCGTTAACGTAATTGGCCTGGGCGAGGATCTTTCATGGGATTGATTGATCATTGAAAGTAGGTAATGCATCAAACCACTGTTCTCCACGTGGACATTGTAAGCTCTGATTCCAAGAAAGGACATAATCCAAGTATGGCATCATTTTGGACAGATAAAGCTACCAACCCTATTGTACTTGTACAGTGCGCTCTCTGTCTGTCCTAGAAAGATAGTATTATTTTGATTTTTTACTGTTAATAAAAATAAATTTTGATCAAATATTGGTGTCAATTTAATAATTATAATGAAATCTTAAAAATTATTATTGATAAACCACTTAACGATTTATCAATATAAAATTTTAGAATTTCACTAGAATGATTAGATTGTCACTAATAGTTGGTCACAGTTCATTTTTGTTAACCATAAAAAATCAAAATAGACTATCTTCTGAAACAGATAAAGTATTTTACTATTTTCCAATTCGGGACCATCATACATGGTTAACTAAGTTAATAAAAAAAAAAAAAAAAAACTAAGTTAATGAACAGATCATGAGGTCGGACTTTCATACACCATCCGGACACAAATATAAGCAAAAAAAAATGGGTTTTTTTTTTTTTACCTAATTATAAGCAAAAAAGTTGGGTTTCAATACAAAACTCATTAAATGTAACTGTATTTAATACTCGTTTACCAAAAATACCCTTAATTAATTACACATTTTCAAATACAAATGCAAATTTATTACACATTTTATATGAGGATATATGAGAAAATTGCAATTTGGTTCCTGACATTTACCAAAGTTTGCAATGTTGCTCCCAACTGTTTAATTTCGCAATTTAGTATCCTAACATTTACATTTTTTTGCAATGTGACTACAAAACTAACATTCAGTAAAAATTCTAACGAAATAACACCCATGTGACTAGCACATATCTTTTAAATGGATAAAATGGTCATTGAACTTCATTTTTAATAAGATCATTACATTTATTATTATTTTTTTGACATAAATACCCTTTCCGATTAAGATAAAGTATCCATTTTTAAAGTTGTATGACTTCTCTCTCTCTCGTAGCTTAATTATTTTATGAATTAATTTATTGAATTTGTTGGTTTGATTATATTACATATTAATTTTCTTCCAAAACAATATAACAAACTAAATCGTAAAAATTATCTCATATTTTAATTTGTTTAATTGAGATTAAACATGTATGTTTTTCTCTCTCTTTCCTGTTTTTAATTTGTATAATTAAATTAAAAAAAATACTCTCTTATCCTGCCATTTGCAACAATAAAATCATTACTTATTTCCTTTTACTTGAAGAA
Source organism: Campanula takesimana (assembly GCA_026119855.1). Taxonomy (NCBI): domain Eukaryota; kingdom Viridiplantae; phylum Streptophyta; class Magnoliopsida; order Asterales; family Campanulaceae; genus Campanula; species Campanula takesimana. The sequence continues at coordinate 155,974 of JAOWBW010000078.1, read as the reverse complement.
ATTATTTAAGAAAATTTATTTCACTTCAAAAAACGCTTACTAAATTATCGTAAATGAGTCTGCACAATTATTTTGAGTTATATTCTAACATAAAATGTACTTATATATACTCCCTCCGTCCCGCCACAAGTGTCACCAACTTTTGGGACACGGAGATTAAGAAAATGTAGTATATGTGTGGTAGAAAATGAAGAGAGATAATGAGTGGGGTAAATAGTGATGTTGGTTGAAAAAAACGAGTGGTGGAAAATAAAGAGAGAGAGAGTGAGTGGGTTTAAATAGTGGGGTTGGTTGAATATAAATATATTAAAACATTTTCATTTTGGGTAGTGACACTTGTGCTGGGACGGACCAAAAGGGAAATAAGTGACACTTCTATTGGGACAGAGGGAGTATATATTTTTCTATTTTTTTGGAAAAATATTTATAATAAATTACGTAAATTATAAGTACAAAATAAAATAATATATATGCCCAATATTAATTTAATCTATATTTTTTAAACTACAAAATGAATAAAGTAAATAACAAAAGAAAACCTCACATGACCGGCACATGGCTTCTTGAAAATGATTATTTTGTCCATTTAATAGACATGTGCTAGTCACATGGGTTTTATTTGGTTAGATTTTTAACTGGGTGTTAGTTTTGTAGCTACATTGCTAAAGAATGTAAATGTTAGGATACCAAATTGCGAAATTGAACTGTTGGGAGCAACATTGCAAACTTATGTAAATGTCAGGAACCAAATTGCAATTTGCCCGAGGATATATTAGTAATTTTAACATAGTTTTATTATAAAATCAAGACAATTAACTAACTTTAACTACTTTCTTAATAAGTGTGATTTTAGTTACTTTTGCTTATATTTGTGACCGGGAATAAACATTTTTTCCCTTGAAAAATTAGTTTATTTTTTTCCCGTTATTATTACGAATGAAAACTTAGCAATAATATAAGATGTTTTAAATTATATTAATGAAAATTTACAATTTGTAATTGATATATTATTATAAATAAAATAAATAGCACAATAAAGCACCAAAGTTTTGCAAGGATTCCAATGTAGGGCTCCGTTTGTTTCGCGTAAAACAACTTCCGGAAAATGAAAATATTTTCCGAAAAATGACAGCACAATAAAGCACCAAAGTTTTGCAAGGATTCCAATGTAGGGCTCCGTTTGTTTCGCGTAAAACAACTTCCGGAAAATGAAAATATTTTCCGAAAAATGACAAAAACATATTTTTGGTTATTTGATAAATCTAAGGAAAATGTTTTCCGGAAAATATTTTCATATGCAGAGTTCTAAAAGACGCCCGTCTAGGCCGCCTAGGCGCTAGGTGTTCATGAAACGCCTAAGTCCCGCCTAAAATATTATAACTATTTCTGAATTCTCGGCCCCGCCTAAGTCCCGTTTAGACCCCACCTAGGCGCTAGGCCCTGCTGCGGCGCCTAGCGACCGCCTAGCGCTTTTTAGAACCTTGTTCATATGAGAAAAAAACAATTTAATATGAGAAAAAAACAGTAATATGAAATCTTTTTTGAATGGGAGTGGTGGGGGTTGGGGTGGGGTGGGGTAGGGGAGGTAGGGGGATAGAGGAGAGGCGGGGGTGGGGGTGGGGGAGGTGTTCAAAAATAATTTTAATATGAGTGAAAAGATGTTTTTTTTTAGGGGGGGGGTGGGTGGTGGGAGGTAGGGTGGGGTATTGGGGATGGGGGAGGTGTTCAAAAATAATTTTATATGAGTGTAAAGAAGTTTTTTTTTTTTTTTTTTGTGGATGGGTGATAAGAGTAAAAAATGGGGTTTGGTGGGTGGGTGGGTGGGTGGGGGGTAGGGAGCGGGAGTGTGAGAGTTGTTAGAAAATAATTTTAGTAAGAGTAATTTTATTTTTTTTGGATTGGGGGGGGGGGGTACGTAGTGGGTGGAGTAGATTTTAAAAGATAATTTTAATATGGGTGATTTTTGTTTTATTTTGGAAAGGGGTGGGTGGGTGGTGGGAGAGGGGGGGGGAAGGAAGGTGTGGTTGGAGGGTGGGGGTGGTGTTGGAGGTGGAGTGGGTGGCGTGGGGTTGTATGGGGAGTGGGTGTGCGAGGGAGTTATAACATTTTCCGGAAAATGACTTACGGAGTAGAAATCCGTAATTCATTTTACTTAGAAAAGTGGGAAAACCATTTTGCGAAAAATATTTTCCCCATTTTCCGGTGTGTAACAAACACCGAAAAATGGGGAAAGCATTTTCCGAAAGTTGTTTTACGCGAAACAAACGAAGCCTAAGTCCTAATGTTCTATTTGTTGCAATTTCAATCTCCAAGTTGTCAGTTCGTGTCAATATGAGATAATTTTGGATGTTCGTTAAATAAATTTGACGAAAACTAGAAAAGTAGATTAAAACTTAACGAGTACCTTTAACAAATGCACTTCTCCCCCTGAACTTCAATAATTTCTCTTTTGCCATAATTCCGTCAATAGTTTTGCAATTTCTCATTTTTTATAAAGGGCTCCATTGAAGCACACCACTGTCATCCTCAAAATCACAACTGATCCCACTATCTACACGCACCGCCTCACGATATGAAGGATTTATTGAATTGAAGTTTGGGAAGGTGGGTATGAAATGAAGAAATGGTGGCCGAATGAGTGGATAGGGAGGAGGAATTTAATGAGGGAAGCAGAGTATATGGTAGGAAAATATTTGGGAAAAAGAAAAATGGTGGGTCAAGTTGTAAGAGCAACCATATTTTCATTGGAGCCATTATTGTTGCTAATGAATTCGATAAAGTAGGAGAGAGAAAAATGAGGAGGAGGAAGACACTAAAGGAGAAATCAATTTTGTGGGTGGATAGTGCAATTTTTTTTATTTGTGTGAATATGTATTGTATATATTTAACAAAATAGCGGTAAATTAAACTATTATTGAATTTAACATGTGGACAGTGTAATATTTAAAAAAAGCTTGTTAGGTTTTTCATCCACTTTGTTAACATTCGTCAAATTTATTTAACAGACATCCAAAAATGCCTCATATTGCCACCAACTGACAATTTGAGGATTGAAATTGCAACAAATAGAACATTAGGACTTACATTGCAAATCCGGTTAAAATCAATGAAATGTTATATTTTTAACAGATTGTGTTAGAAAACTAACATAAACTGACAAATTTCAAAAAATATGGCGGGTTCTGACACGATTCTGACACGGTCCACATGGATACGGGTAGAGGTAGGGTTCCACAATTAGGAACCACCGGGTAGGGGGTTTTGAAAAGGGGGAACCGGAATCGAACCGCGTACATCACAGGTACGGTTCTTACGAGTTATGGGTACGGATCTTACAAGTCTAATTTGGGTCTGGTTCCACGGGTCAGCACTCCGAATACGGGTTGACCATGCTAATATGTAGATAGTGTTATAGATCTATGTTATACATTGCTCTTATTGATGCATACTCCCTCTGTCCCAGTTCACTTGACACCTTTTGACCAAAACTGGTTAAGGTCGTTTTGACCAACACTTTATAGAAATATTTATGATCCGAATAAAAATTTAAAAAATGTAAAATGATCACCATTAAAAATCCTCTCAATAACAATTTTTAATTTTTTTTTTTTGGAACATAAATATTTCTAAAGTGTTGGTCAAACCGACCTTAAGTTGACCAGTTTTGGTCAAAAGGTGTCAAGTGAGCTGGGACGGAGGGAGTATATACGAACTGATCAAGATTAAAAATGAGCTACATGTGGATTTTACATTAGATTTAAAGTAAATTTAAAACTTTTTTGGATATTTATTTTAAAATTGAAGGAGTAATATGTTTTTTTTTTCTTAAATTTCTTAATTACTTGCTTAATCTAGAGAGAGAGATGTAGAGGAGCTTGAGAAGAAAGACTGAGAAAGGGAAGAAAGAAAGAAAGCATAAGTTTGATTGGAAAAAACAAATTTAAAGATAAAGTGGCTAAAGGTGATGGGGTAGGGGGTGGCAGCCTACCCCTCTTCTTCTGTTTACTTTTTGTTCTCTCTCTCTCTCCCTCTTTTTGTTCTCTTACCAAAACTCCCTAAATAGGGCTCCATTTCCAATCTCCCTCCCTCCCTCTTTTCAATCTCTCTCATTCCATCTCTCCCTCTCCCCTTTTCTCTCCGTCCTTGGATCTTCTCCCCCCTAAGGTTTCTCTCTCTCTCTCTCTCTCTCTCTCTCTCTCTCTTCTATTTTTCTCTTCTCTCTCTCTCTTACACACACATGATCCATATCACGGCTAGTTATGATCATGTTCTCCTTATGCTATGCCAAGAAATATCGATCATCATATCGACTAGCTTAGCCTAACTTAATTAATGGTGTTATGCAAAAATATATCTATTATCGACCAGCTAATAAGTCTAATACGATTGATATACATATATATATATGCACACACACACACTCAAGTATATGTCGATCATCGACTAGCTATCTCTAACTTGAGATTGGCATACACGCGCGGTTGATGTATTTCTATATGAAAGTCTTAGTGTTCAAGTCTGATCTGATCACGATCAGACTTGAATAAACAAATAGACACACATTATACATATGCATGAATATTTTGATAATTGCCTCTTCGGACCCCTCCGCCTCTCTCTCTCTCTTTTATGAATCTCTTCTTTTGTTCTTTGAAATATTATTTCATAGCCTGTATTTAAGACTGACAATATGAATTGTTTGCATGCAGTGTTATCACTTCTTAAGGCTGGTCAATCACCTTTTTTTTTTCCCTGGTAAGACTAGCAATATTTTCTTTAGGGTGTGTTTGGATTAATATAAATCAAGAGATCAAGATCCAGAAAAGGAGACAGATTGATTAAATGGCACCAGTATCATTGCCTCCCGGTTTCCGATTCCATCCCACAGACGAAGAACTCGTCGCGTACTATCTCAAGAGAAAAATTAATGGTCGTAAAATCGAGCTTGAAGTCATCCCTGAAGTTGATCTATACAAGTGTGAACCATGGGATTTACCAGGTAAATAAGATTAGATTTAACATTCATTTCCAGCCATTCCTATTTATGTTTAACTTTCTCACTTAGTTTCATCGCATTTATTCATAATAACCATAGATAAGTGTGTTTCATAAAGAAAATATTTAGAGACAGATGTGGTATATATAGAATTAATTCAAAGTTGTACCCATATAATTATTCAAAACAATATTTGCATTACTCTCCTCAGAATCTTTTTCTTTTTCAAATTATTTCATTCTTCATGCTTGAATTGTTTTACAAGATTGACCTAATCCCAAATATAGTAGAAAGTGAATATCAAGAAAGGTATATTATCCATAAAACTTCATCAGCACAAAAAATTCATATAGCAAGCTTCATTTTTGTTACTACATACATAATACATACGTCCCAAAATAAATATTTAGTTTTTTAATTATTTATTAAGAAGAAAAATATTCATTCAATTTGAGACAGAGGGAGTAGTATATTTGTTTTTCAAAAAAATAATTGGGTTTTTTATTAATTCATAATAATAATGCCATAAGGCTACAATTGGCCGACCTATAAATAGACTAACACAAATCTTCTAACTGGATTCGAAAATGAATTTACATTTTTTATTAATTCATAATTGTTACTTCACCCAATGAAGGTTTATACTTATTAGAATTTGGATTTCGAATAGGCTCAGATTAAGCTACAATATACATAAAACTATTATTGTACTCCCCCATGCATGATCCAAAATAAATGTCGATTTTTGTTCTTGAAAAGCAAAAATGTGAATTCATTTTGGGACATATAGTAAGTAGTACAAAAATATCAAATTAATTGCAACAGCTTCTAGCTCAGTTCCATCAGTTTTTAGGCCAAAACTAAAGTGTTTTGAATTTATTCTTTTTTATTTCCTCTTTTTTGTTAAAGTTCTTTATTGCATGAAATTTAGAAGCACCTGTTGAACGTCCTTTACGCATGCTTCAACTTTGTTCTTGAATCTTCATTATTTATACACATTTATATGTATATATATAGCTTTAACAGTCAAATATCATGAAATCTTTTTCATGACAGCTTATTTTATACAATATTTTATGATCTTAATTTATATTTTATGTTCCCACTAATAAAGAAAGGTGTTTAATTGCATTCAGTGTCCCTACATCTTTTTAGTTCCTATTGGAACACAAAGATCTGCAATTTTGTGTGGGAGAGAGAGAGAATGAAGTCAAAAAAGAAGAGAGAAAAGAAGTATGTGTGTTCTGGAGATGTTTATATGATCATATAATTGAGTACAAACTTTTTCTTTCTTTATTTATTTTCTGACTGGAAAAATATAATCAATCATTCATGAATAAAGGGATGGAGTGTTAGCCGCGTAGGGTTATATGGAATTTTCTCGAGAATCTAAGCAACTTTCCCAGAAAATGAAATTAACATCCAATGATTTTTCCAGACAAATATTGATTCTTAAGAAGAACTGTCAACAGTATTTGTGAAAAAAGAAAGAAAAGAACTGTCACAATTCCCGAGAAATGGAACTGTCAACAGTATTTGTGAAAAATATGATCAATCATTCATGAATAAAGAAAGCAAAGTCACAATTCCCCATGCATCTTTCTTCTTAATTAGCCTACATTTCTGACCAAAAACAAAAGAAAAAAACAAAGGTCACACGTCGGTCCATAAAATTATGGACCGACGTAAAAAAAATAAAAAACAAGAAGGGGGAATAAGAAGAACTGTCAACAGTATTTGAGAAAAAAGAAATTATATGGGTTTAATTTTTTTATTTTTTTTTACTCTCATTGCTAACTACTTCTCTTGTAAATGTGACAGGGAAATCATTATTGCCAAGCAAAGATCTCGAGTGGTACTTCTTTAGTCCTAGAGACCGTAAATATCCAAACGGATCGAGGACAAATCGGGCAACAAAAGGTGGATACTGGAAAGCCACCGGCAAGGACAGGAAAGTAAACTCACAATCTAGGGCAGTAGGAATGAAGAAAACCCTAGTTTACTACAGAGGGAGAGCACCCCATGGAGCAAGAACTGACTGGGTCATGCATGAGTATAGACTCGACGAAAGAGAATGCGAAACCGCCCATGGCTTACAGGTTTAATTCCACCGCGCAATTTTAATCTGACCGTCACAGATAACATTAAAATATTGTATTATACAGTATTATCAGTAACAATATCAGTATCAGTACGATCATATGTAGTTCAATTTGGTCACTGACAATCTGACATAATCTGTTTGACTTAAAGTTGCAGGATGCTTATTCACTTTGTCGCGTGTTCAAGAAGAGCTTGAACGCGCCAAAAGCGGTCGGGGATCATTACATGGGAAATGCAGCTAGTACTGAACATTCTAACTCGAGCATTGATGTTTATTCCGAGGGAAGATGTGAAGATATGGAGACGTGCAATTATCCAACGCCTTTACCTTCTTGCTCATCTAGCATAATGCAAGGATCTCCGCAACAAAATGTCCATGGTGCTACGACGAGTACTCATGATGGGAAATGGATGCAGTATTTATCAGAAGAGGCATTTAGCTTTCCTAACTCTAATTCCTTTCCTAGTTATGGGAATGTCCCGTTTCATCCTTCAAAGGTAAAAATGATTAATACTTGCATCGTATACAGTATCTGAGGCCTATGCAGTCAGACTGTCCGCTAATAGTCGGGCTAGTGGTTGTAGGATCACTCATTATGGGTAGAATCGTCTTTTTACCCCCAGATAACATTGTTTGTTCTATTGATGTACAGGTTGATATAGCATTGGAGTGTGCAAGGCTGCAACATCGACTATCATTGCCTCCATTGCAGGTGCAAGACTTCTCCCAAGCGGGCTACAATGTCGATATGAAAATGCAGCCACAATCGAGCTCCATGGGGGGAAATGCGACAAATGGTCAACACGACATCTTGCAAGAAATTCTTTCGGTTGCTCAAGTTTCTAATGATCTGATAAATCAGGATACATGGGATGGAAACTACGCTCCTAACGATGATTTTTCATTTCTACCAAATAATAGCAATCAAATTCAGGACATGAGTTCCTTCAGATTCATGGCAGATCAGAATGATAGGTCTATTGAGATAGGAGATATGGATGAACAACTTAGAAGTGATCGGATGGTTGAGAATTTGCGATGGGTTGGAATGTCAAACAAGGATCTCGAGAAGGTAAATTTTGCACCCGTACAATGCACGTTACTACGCTGTTATTAATTAAGAGAATCATCATTTCTTACAACGTATAACATTCTTTTTCGATTATATAGACATTCATAGAAGATTTCAAGAGTGTTCCAATCGAAAACATTTCAAGTTTTCAGCTGGAGGGGAATGAGATTCAAGGTTTGTTCACACTGCAGTTTTTCTCTATTGTTAATTTGTGATAACGATAACGTGATGTTACTATTGTATATACAATCAGTAACCGTATGTATAATTGATTCATATTTGTGTAACGCAGGAGAAACAAGTACTCACCACGACAAGTTCAACGAGTTCACTAACACAAATCAACAAGAAAACGACTTCTCTCTCGGATTCATCAATGACGACAACCACAACGACAACTTCCTAGATGACGGGGACTTGGACGACTTTTCAACAACTCCAAGTTTCGAAGTTTATGAGAAAACAGAAGTCAGTTTGCTAATCTCAACCGCTCAAGTCTCCAAAACCTATTTTCACCAAATAGTGCCTTCACAGACAGTCCAGGTTTACCTTAACCCTGCAGTTACACAAAATCTTAGTCACAAACAGTACAGGGGTGAAAAGGTCAATCCTTTCGCGGGCGAAAAAATTGATGGAATCACCAATGATTTGAAGCCTGTTGTTAGCTTAGTTTCTCTTCTGCTTATATATTGCATGTTTCTTGGAGAAGAAGAGAGTGGCGATAGCAAAAGTGTGGAGATAGAAGAAGAGTGTGGCTCTTTTGAAGAGGAGGAGAAATGGAATTATAAGAGAAACAAGGTGATATGGCCATGTATAACCCTGGCTTTAGCAATTTCTACCATTTGGGTGCATCAAAATTTATCTAACTTTTCTTGATTTTTCATGATAATTGTATCATTTCTAACCACAGTTGTGAAATAGGAATGGCATAATTTTAGCCAGCCCTATAAATTTGGAGTCTAATTTTTTATTTTTTATTACACACTTGTAATTTTAAATTTTAATTATACAGGGGAGTTGTTGTTCTTGTATCTTATAAATGAAATTAATATTTAATTTTTCAATTACAAATTAAAATCTTGTATTCTTTGGGTCTTATGTTAAGAAATGTTAAAAGAGTAATGATATGATATTATGGGTGTAGGTGTTTTGATCTCGGCCGTCAATTGCAATCTCAACGTTGTTCAATATTCATTGGATTATTTGGGGTTATTTTTCTCGCACGAGTTATAAACTAACATGAGCTTGCTCTTTCAAATTCATGAACCAGTTCAATCATACTTAGATAGTGCGTTTCGCCCAGTCTAGATATGGACCTATTTAAACTAGCTAGCTCGAGTTGGCTCTTTTGAACTCACGAACTAGTTTGTGAATTTCCCCCCGGTTTAGATATGGACCTATTTAAACTAGCTAACTCGAGTTGGCTCTTTTGAACTCATGAACTAGTTCATTCGTACCAAAGAGTGAAGGGTTCACCCGAACTAACTAGATATGGGCTGGATTGGAAGTTCATAGCCGCTAAGTCCATGATGAACCAGTTCATGTTTAATTACTTAGTTGATGCAGTTATTGGAGAGTGCAATTAATTGTCAGAGCAAAGTGTCATTATATAGTTAGAGCGGCCAAAAAGGAATAATAGATGACACTTTTTAGGATGAATGGGTGCAATAATTGTAGTTATAATTCACGGGATGGCAACTGTTATACTTGGCTTTTGGATGTATTCATAAGATAGATCTGATAGACTAAGGGAAAGAACCATTTAGTCAACGACATAAGTCCAAACCAACAAAAAGTCAAACTTTAAAGTGACAGAGTCACAATGAAGACCATCGCTTTTTTTAGACTCAGGCGTCGGTGTTGCGCTCCCATAATTTTAGTGTCTATGAACCACACTCTCAAATCCATAGACTGGCAAATCCGAGTCTAATCTCAGTCACCAAGTTAGTAAGTGGCTCCAAAGGGAATGTCCAACAGGACTTACATCACTTGTCACCAAGTTGCTCCTCCCACCACTCGAACACAGAACCTCTCTTACCATCCCTCACCTCTTTACCGCTGAGCTACCCTGTGGAGGGAAGACACGTCCCTTTTCTTTATGAAAAGAGGGTCGATATTTGCTAGACCAGAAAAGTATCAATTGACTTCACATAACTGCCCCACAAATCATGACCACGCGCATTCACTAAAAACAGAGATTCGGGTGCATAGTTACAAATGGCTCGATCGCAATTGTTCCCTTTAGCGGGGAATTGGGGCGGATGCGGTTAAGCATCATGGCAGAATAATTGCATTAAAGTCTTAGGTTATTCCTAATTGAATCAATCCGCCTGATGTTAGTGGGAGCGGAGATGTTAAAAGATCATTGTACCCTTAAAACTGAATCTAAAGGTTGACCTTCCAACTGCTATACAGTCAAATGTCACTGGCCTGATTCCCTCCCGTTGTTCCAAAATCCTTCAAACGTAGTGTAGTGTAGTGTAGTGCATAATTAGGAAGGAAAAAGATGGCTTTTTCAGCCTCTATTTAATTAAGAGTGGGTGAGAGTTTAGAGGATGTAGTGATTGAGATATGGTGGGTGCAGAGTGCAGAGCACATGATGGGTGCTGGGATTTACACCAAGTACAATCAAACAACACAGAAAGATGTGAAAAAAGATGACAAATTGAGACATTTTTGGAGTTCACGGGTCACAAATGCCTTAACCACTAACAAACACCCTCTTACCACATGCTCCCCAAACACTTTTGTTCTCTACTCAAATCCTTCACACACACCATTTTCAACTTCAATGTCCCACCATCATATAACCTCATTTTTAGTAGCATTGCCAAACCCATATTCACACATTCTAAAGCCTTCATCTCTCTCTCTCTCTCTCTCTCTCTCTCTCTCTCTCTCTCTCTCTCTCCCTCCCTTTGTGTGTGTTTAGTGATAAGGTGGTTGCCAGTCAGCTTAGATGCACCTCGACTAGTTCACCTCTCTCCCTCTCTTGTTGTCTCTCTGTCTCTCTCTGTGCGGATGTGTTTTGGTACTGGCCAGGTCAGCTTAGACGCACCTCAACTAGTTCATCTCCCTTTGTGGCTCTGTCTGTGTGTGTGTGTTGGTGGTCATGTCAGCTTAGCTTAGGTACACCTCAACTAATCCACCTCTCTCTCTCTCTCTCTCTCTCTCTCTGATAGACGTACACGCGTGCAGTATCGTTGTGGGATGAAAGTGATGGAGCAAATAATGCCATGCTAGATCTATTCATGGGCTATTTGTTGAAAGAGAGAGGGTAAAATAGGGGAAATTTGTTTGAATTTATTGAGTTTTACAATGTCCACATCTTATTATTTGCCTCTCCAAGTACTATTATTTCTTGTATTGTTATATGTATTGGGGCCTGTAAATTATGGAGTAGAGGGTGCTGCAACAATCAATGTTGGTAACATTTCAAAGGTAGAAGATGCTGCATACTTTCACATTTATTATGGCCAGACCTTCAAAGTTATCAAAAACAGCTTTGATGGCAAGAGTTATCTTCTCATCCAGGTATACATTAACCATTTCAATTTCAAGCCCAAATTGTAGAAACGGGAATAACATTTGGGGACAATGAGAAATGGCAAATGGGAAGATCATTTGGGACGGAGGGAGGGAGTAATTTTTTTGCCTTACCTCATGTATGCAACTACTTAAATGATGCAGAATACCTCAAAAATGGCAGCAAAGACCAAATATTGCACATCAAGAATCAAGTCCTTCCTAATTCCACTTGCTAACTATTCGGTTGATACCAGTTTCTTTCCAGGTAATTTAATTTCTGCACCTAGTTTACATTTTTCTTGCTTATTGTTCTTTCAACTAGATAATGTTTTTTCTTACTTCTATTGAATCTTTAAAACTTATACTAACTCCATGTTGTTTTTCGTCCCCTGTTTTCGCATAATTTTGCAGTATCCTTCTTCGAGGTGAGGATTGCAGGTTTTTGTAAGTCCACAATTTGACGTGTTCTTTCTATTTTGTTCGTGTTTTGATATTTTCGGTTCATGGTTTGTACCCTTTTTCTCATTGTAGTCTTAGTATTTTCTTTCCATATTATGGTATTTGATTCATTATATAGCTAACAGATTATCGTAAAATCAAATATGAAACAAGCTACTCTGTTCATATCACCTTAAATTTTTCAGAAATCTAATCATCACAATCCGTTTAGAGAAAATTACAAAGATTATACGCCCACTAAATTTCTGGTTTCACCCTGGATCTAAATGTTTGGTAATAAGTCCATCTTCTATGACAAAACATTGCTCCAAGTTGCATTAATTACGAGAATTTCTTGATTTTTTTACAGAAGTCAAAACTAACAAGACTATCCTATCGTCCCACTAATAAGCTTACAATTTAAGGGTATCTTGTTGACAGCTTCTAGGTCTACTAGGAACTTTAAAGGGCGTTACATCGAACATCGTGGCTTCTCAATGTGTACTTAAGCTATACAACGAGGGACAAATTCAGCTGATCAACAAAACAGAGCCACAACAAATTTCACAATATTCAGCACACTTCATTAGCAACACTGATCAAGCTCAATCCTGCAATTTCGCTACTTTTCTTCCCACTGGGGAAGACACTCCTCTCCAGGTACATAAGGGCTCATTTGGGTATTGGGTCCAGGTCCTTTTCTTTCTGTTTATGGCATTTTTTTTTTCACGAGCTAAAAATGGATAGCTATTGAAAATTTATGATTCTTCGGTTGTGTAGAGAGCAGAGTGGATCAAATACTTGGGTGTATTCGCTAATTTGGAAGTCAGAGCAAATCAAGTCTATGATGCAGTAAGAAATGTCTCATTTTACAGGTTTCTTGAGAGGGAATGTGTGAGTTTTTGAGTCATTGAGGCTATGTGCGTCTGCGTGGTGTGTGTGTGTGTGTGTGCAGTGACGGACCAGGGACCTCTTTAAGTGGGCGCACTTGCACCCATATGCCTAAATGCAGGTCCGCCACTGTGTGTGTCTGTGTGTGTGATTATGTGTGAGTTTGGTGCAAGTTTGATACCTAGAGAGTGTGGGTGTGGGTGTGGGTGTGGTTGTGGGTGTGGGTGTGTTGAGTTTGAGCCTTGTGTTTGTGTGTGTGTTAATGAACATGTTTTGCAGGTGAAAGAGAACTATATGTGCTTGGTAAATACAACTGCAAGCAAGACATCAAAATTCAAGCCAATAGTAGCATGGATGGAGTACAACGATGTATGCGCGCACGCGCACACACACATCTAAATAATTCTGTCATGCTAACCTTTTCCAGACATTTTCTATATACAATAAGCCAAAAAAAAAAAATATATATATATATATATATATATATATATATATAAAATCTTGTCACACGCAAGTTTTCTTTACTTGCTTCTTTAGTACATTCCACAATTTATTTTTCATGTTTTCGCAGGGGGTTTGGTCTTTCACTAAAGAAGCATACAAGTTAAAGGTAATCTTGTGCATGTAATGATTGTGTGTGAGAAAGGTCTAATGTACGAAAACCCGACTTTTGAACTGAGGTATTTTTGCAGTATGTAGAAGATGCAGGCGGAGAAAACATTGACAACTCCATCAACAAGATAACGTATAACATTTCATTACCTGACGATTTAGAACAATTGCATGCCATTCTTTGTGTAATTCTCTCTCTCTCTCTCTCTCTCTCTCTATCTCTCTCTCTCTCTCTCTCTCCCCCCCCCGCTAGTTGTTTCGTTAATTTCTTTCTTTTTCTCGTTATTATTTTGATGGCGCTGATTTAGGGTAATCTTTCAGACTGTTGAAGTGGTGATCGATGAAACTTTTACTTCTGACCCATTAAGCTACAATGTCTCTACCTTTCTGGGAAATATTGGCATAGAAGATCAATCTTGCTTCGCGTTTCTTGCAAGTAAAAGCTTATGGAGATATGATAAGCGTATCTCCAACTCCGTTGCCCTAGGTAAGTTTACGTCCAAATGAGTACAACATCCGTCTCAAAATGAATATACTTTTTTGTTTTTTATTGGGTCGCTAACTTGTGATTCTCGGGTTTTCAAAGAGTGGTTTGATGGAGCAATCTCCCAGCCTCAACTAGTTCTTGCAGACCTCGTTGAAGCTTTCTTTCCCTCAGGAAATTACACTACGACCTACTTCAGAAACCTTGTCAAGGTTGGATTTGTATTTCGATCTCAAGTTTTTTATATTCTTCAGGGAAAAACGCATATAAGGACCAGAAATGACACTACTTATGGATTTCTCTAAACATTCTGCAGGAAGAAGTGGCTATAAACAGTGGTCCTGACACGTGTGACCGAGACATTTCGACTGCCATGGAGCCAACGATTATATCTTGCCAATACAATTAACATTTTTCATTCCGTTCTATCAAACTTACGTCTTCTAATTCATTTTTCATATCTGTATTCAAATTTGGATACCTTACTCGACCAATTAATCCCATTATGTGAAGGATCGTAAACTTGTTTACATTTTACGGAATAGACCATTCTCTGTGGAGCCTCTAATTTTCTTCACTACTTAGCAATCACAAGAAACTCCCACCTTCAAACACTTTACACTCACATGTCTGGAAAGCATGAGTTCCAAGACCAGAAAGTGACCAAACACACATTTGCAGAAAACCAGCAGGGATGGAAAAAGGAACATTTTTACCATCAACTTCTTGTTCCTCCGTCCCAGAAAGTAACTCCTTTTTTTTTCCGCAATGTTAATTTGAATGAACTTTGAGAAATACTTTAAGCAACTTTTAATTATCCTAATGAAAATCTAAATCTTGTTATCGATACACCATTGTAAATATTATCAATAACAAGTTTTAGATTTTCATTGGGATAATTAAAAAGTAACCTAAGTACTTGCTCAAAGTTCATTCAAACTAACCGAAAAAAGAGGGACTAACTTTCCGGGACGGACATGATAAGCAAATCCTCGGTTCAACCCAAACCCACCAAGAGCTAACCAGAGTCGAGCTTTCAAAATATACGAGCAATAGAGTTCGAACTGGCTAGGTTAAAAAGCCGTATGTCTGACGGAACTGGGTTAATACTTGGTTTCAAACATCTAAACGATAGACAAAATCCTTTATAGCCTGGCCAAAACGCAGCTAGAGACCCTTTACACTGTTGATTTGGGAATAATGGGTGTTACTTCACTTGCAAAAAAGACACTAAAACTGTAACTGCTCTACTCCTATATTACTTGCTTAACCAACTGAAACACAAGAAAAATGATACTCAAGCCATTATTCGTTTGTATATGTGACATGGATTTCTTAAGTACTTATACGACACGTTTAAATATCCCTCCGTCCCAAAATGATCTTCACATTTGACTATTCAAACTTTTTAAGGATATGAACACTTGCTACACTAGTCATGTTTTATTTATACAGTTTTAAGCCCAAATTGTAGAAATGAGAAGAACTTTTTGGGACCATGAAAAGTGGCAAAAAAGAAGATCACTTTGGGACGGAGGGAGTATGTACTTAGTATACAACTATAGATGTTCCATTAGTGTCTTGAAATGGGTGGCACTTAAAAAAAAGGGGGGGTCATTTCTCCAGGAACTGCAAGAGTATCAAAATGTTGTACGAGTCTGCTTATCTAGTTGTAGTAGACTAGTAGCTAATCAAAATTATCATATACCCTTGCAAATCATATACAGCCAATGAGATTATAAAAAGGTTTCTTTGACTGACTTCCTATGTAAGTAAGTAGTGACTGTTTAAGATCACCGATTAGCTATTAACAGCATAGCTATACATGCGTATTCAGAAATCTGAAATCAGAAAAGACTAAATGTAAAGTAAAAGATAAAATTACTAAATTGCAGAAAAACATCGGAGAGGGAAAAAAGATGGTGCACCAAGGAACAGCAGGCTAAATGGAATACTCTGGAAAACTCCTAATTCAGCGTCCAGCAGGAGCATTTCTGTTCCACGACAAGTAGGATGGATCCCCGAGAGGCCTGCATAATAGAAATGTATGCAACTCAGTCTCTCTCTCTCAACTATTAATTGAGCCTTAACAAACAAACACACACACACACACACACACATAGTGGCAAAGCCACCATTATAGGATGGGGGGTCGGCCACTATATACGCCCTCTGTCCCAAAGTAAATCCTGCACTTTCCTTTTAGTCCGTCCCAAAATAAATGTTGCACTTCCAAATTAGGAAATAGTCTTGATGCAATTTTACCATTATAAAAACAATGCACAAACAAGTAAGGTACATATCTTAAAAAGTTGACAAGTCAAGTGTGATATTTATTATTGGACAGAGGGAGTTTATCATTTTAGTACCTTTAATTATTGAATATACTAAAAATACTATTTTCGTCCATTTTTACCCGCCCCCTTTAATTGTGGCAAATTATACTATGATTTCAATTTGACAAAAACAATCTTGCCCCCCTTTGCCAAAATTTCTGGCTTCGCCACTGCACACACACAACACATGCATGTAGGTATGAAACCTGCTATTGGACCGTGAACTCACCTTGGCTTGAACACATACATAAGTATGAAGTTGATAGCTATAAATATGCAGAGTCCACCAACAGTAAGGTATGCTATACCAAGGAAATCATTTTTTCCACCAATCCAACTTGTGGTTGAAAGAACTAGCTTCTTTTTGCCCCCAAAACTGTAGGTATTATAGTTGTTTTCTATGATAACTGATATTTTCTCATTAGCTTCAAGATCGGTGTGTATTTTCCCATACAGCTTTCTGAAAGTTGGCAAAGCCGCAGTTCGCATCCACACAATCAGATCCTCTTGCTCGCTCAACTTCATATATGGAAAAAAGAAATAAAAATAACAATTAAGTAATGGGAATATTTCAAAGTCTGTTGTTAGTTTCACTTATATAAACTGAAAGAGGAAACAAGATTTCACTTACGGGTATGTTGGTGCTGAGATTTCCTCCCCCGATCAAATCTCCACTCTGGAAATTTTTCGGATACACATCAGACCCAAATTTGTATTCAGTATCACTTTTCCAGGCAATGCCCTTTTTGTTAACCTCTATCACTTTGTCCTTCACCGAAAGTTTATAAGTATCGTTGAAAAAACTCCAAGCAATGAGTCCGCAAGGGACAATTGATTGATGGGTACCACTAGTTTCAGCTTCAGGTGCACAGTCCTTTGTGTCAGTTTCAAACTTGGGGCTGCGCAATTGCTTATCACTTCTGCTTTTGACATATCTGGAGGAAAGGAAAATGATTATTCCAAAACAAGTGTTAAGAAAGAATATATGTGTGTGTGCTTAAATACACACATGTGTGTGTGTGTCTAGTATATATACGTGTGTGTGTACGTATGCATATACGTATGCATACACTACATACACATATACTCCTTCCGTCCCATAACAATGTGCACAAAATGGAGTTTGCAGAGGAATTAAGGGGAAAATAGTAGTGGGTAGTTGTTCTGAGTGTGAAAAGTGAAGTAGGAGAGAGAAAGTGGGGTAGGGAATAGTAGTGGATAGTTTTGCTGTGACTATGACAAGTGGGTCCCATTGAATAAACAATATATAAAATTTCCATTTAAGGAAAGTGTGACTTATCAATGGACATCCAAAAGAGAAGTTTGTGCACATTGTTATCGGACGGAGGGAGTACATATATATACACACATATATATACACATATTGAGGAATCACCACTTTCTTTCCGAATTTCAAGGAAAAAAAATAGCAACGTACCGTCGATGGTTCTGGTAGAAGTTATCAAGCTGATAGTAAATGAAAATGGGTGCTTTCATAGTTTTTGGTACCTAAAGGGTGCATCAGTGAACTTCACATAACCAGGAGACAAGAAAAAAAAGAGAGAGAGAGAGAGAGAGAGAAAATGGATGGAACTAGAGGCTAAAAATAAGATGACAATTACTAATGTGATGCACTAATACGGAACTAGAGCCTAAAAATTGAAGACGGCAAACTATTCAGGAATTGGACTAACAGTCAAAGTCAGGGGACATGTTTTGTTAGTTTCCGGGCTTTTGATATATGAAGACTCATTCTTGCTAAAACTCGGTGGAACACAGAAGTCGTCATAACGCTGGACAATTTCTACCACCTGCATGACAATAGAAAAGAGATTAATAATACAAAAATAAAAAGAGGGAATCAATAAATACATATAAAGAATAGAATAATAGTTTATTTCATTACACGCTCCGATGCAGACAGGGATACAAGTCCAATAGGGATGAAGATGACACCAATAGCTATGAATGATGCAATGACCTGAGAGAGAGAGAGAGAGAGAGAGAGAGAGAGAGATGAAAAACATTATCTAATAAGAAAATCAATGGAGAAAGACAGTCGAAGATGTAATTAACCATACCCATCCTGGCGTTAGGATTGGCTTCCAAGCAGGAAGCTCTTGCTGGGTAAACCTCGAATCTGAAGCATATAATCAACATTAGACCAGCCATTAGTCATATATAAAAAAATAAAAAATAATATCAATACTCCCTCCGACCAAAATGAATGTCTAATTTTTAGGGGTAAAATGTCCCAAGATGAATTCTATGTTTTAGAGAATTTACTAACCATCCATCATTAAACAGCAAGTTCTAATTCAAGCTTATACTCGTGATGTAATATGGTGAGATCATTAAGGGTTATCATGTACTTATGCTACTAAATCCCAACTTTGTTAAATATCACTCAAATCTATACACGGACATTCATTTTGGGACGGAAGGACAAGAAAAGCACATATGGAAATTCTAAGCCTTGAGATCTACAAATGAATGAATCAAGCATATAAAGAAAGCATCTTGTATGTTTATTACTAATCCAGTATAAAATGGAACACTTCTAAGAAACTCTATTCCGTCTTATGAGGCCTGCAAAGAACCCAAATTCAGACTCATCCACACTTTATACGAAATTTCTAGATGCCAAAATCTTAGGACATGGGACATTTCGGCTACATAATAGTGCAACTGCCTAAGCAATGTTTGATAATTCTGGAGCTACTCTATATGCATTAATGTGCAGGCATTACAATCATTTAATCAGCATAAAACAAGCACAAAGAGAACTACTGAGGGATTTTAGTTGGAAGCCAAGTAAAAAACTTTAAAACAAGGATTACATGTAATCTCACAATGTCCACTTTAATTGGAGCGTGAAAATTCATTACCTACACAAATTCACTAACTAACTGCGCGACCAACTATAACTTGAACTGGAAAAGATTGTGGAAAATAACTTGCGATGACCATTATACAGTTTCCTGTTTTCATGGGGTCATTTGTTCTTTAAAATGTGGATGGTAGCATAAATTTCCAAAACTATCAGGACCACCATACTTGATCAAATGAAGCCCTAATGAGAATAACCCACAATTTGTAAGCAAACCCTATAACAATGTCAAATTTTGAGGAAAATTGTTTTTGGACAGCATGAGGGAAACTCAATATTCAACAAGAATTATAGACCTATATGCATCCATAAGAAATATACTCAAAAATTATTAAAAATATCATGGAAATAACCTAAGATACAATTTCTTGTCCTAATGTGGGTCGATTGTTTCATACAGGTGGGGGGTTGGATAGATTTCTAAAATTAGTACAACCAGCATTCTTGATCAAACTAACCCTAATTAAACGAACCCGTAAAATATCCAATAAATCAACGACAATGACAAAAAATGGAGACAGTTTTCATGTATCAGCAAGAGAAAAAATCAATCTTTACACACACACAAAAAAAAAAAAAAAAAAAATGCATGTATTAGAAAAATACCCAACAATTATAATACCACCATTCGCGTAGAAAATTAGTAAAAAAATGATTTAAAAAAAATGACGAGAAAAGGGAAAAAAAAAAAAAAAAAAAAGAAGAATTAATACATTTGGGTTTCCTGGAAATCTTTTTGGTTTGAGAGCCTACATCCATGGCTCCCTCGCTGATGATCTCCGAGTGGGCGTCTAGCAAGAAAAAGGGTAAGAAAGTAGAGAGATATTTTAAATGAAAAACAAAATAGAAAGGGAATATTGCAAAAAAAAAAAAAAAAAAAAAAAAAAAAAAACAGAAAGGGAATAAATTCTGAACGGATGTTCCGTTGTTTGCCAAAAATCGGACTCCACTCCCCGACTGCCACATCAGCCTAAAAATAGCTTTTCTTCTTGATCTTTAATATTTTTCTTTTAACCCCTCTATACTAGAGTACTTTCTATAAATGTCCTTATACTTTTACTTTTAGCTTTTTCTAATTGAACAGTTTATTAGTTTGTTACTTTTTCTTCTCAAAAAATTGTCTTACTAATTTTTTTTTGTTACATGATAAGTAAATTTTAATAGAAAATTAATAACAATTTAATAAATTAGTAAAATTTTAAAAATTGCTATTAATAAATTATTTAAAGCATTTTCAATGATTTAGTGCGAAAATTGCATTATTTTTCTATGATAATGCAATTTTTGCAACGAGCATCTCCAACTATTTGCTTTAAATATTCTACCAATATTTACAGTTAAACTATTAATTATTATTCTCACACACATATATATATACTCCCTCCGTCCCACCTCACTTGAGACTTATTTCAATTTTGGTCCGTCTTACCTCATTTGAGACTTCCCAAAATGGAATGCTTTTACACTCACAACACTAATCAAATCACTATTTTTCCCACCCATTCTCTCTCATACTTTACCTTTTATACTCACAACATTTCCTCTCTCTCATACTTCTTCTTAATTCTTGTGCCCAACACAAAAGGTATCAAGTAAGGTGGCACGGAGGGAGTATATATATAAAAATAATGTTAAAACTATAGAAAGTTCAAATACATATATTGTTAAAATATTGAATATCATTGTTCTTTTTTCTTTTTTCCTGAAAGCTATCAAATACCACTGTTAAAACTATAGAAAGTTAAAATACATTAACGATGATAATATCAGAGAATGCTTGCTAAAAGTATACTTTTATCTTTTTATTTATAATGAGTTTTTTTTTTTAATACCCGCAACAATTTTCTACTTACTATTTCTTACTCTATTTTCTTTCACTTATATCCTACTTTTCATACTCACAAAACTTCATTCAGTAACATTTTTTCTTACTCTCTGTGTAACTTAAAGTGTGTTGCTTCAATTGGGACGGAAGGAGTATATAAAACCAAATTTTGGAAATAATAAAAATTGAGCTATAAAATTGAATATTTTTTAATAAAAAAATATTTTTCAATTTGTGCTTCAAAGTATGAAAAATAAAATAAATTAATAAAATGAAAAGACGATTTCTAAATTCTTGAGAAGCCTTTAATTAGTGGGTTAATAAGCCAAAAGAATAGTATGTATAAAAAAAGGGAAAAAACTTAACGCCAAAGACAGTCAGATTTTGATCAATATATAAATGGAATAGTGTTAATAGTCATATAGTATGTACTCAGTAGCATTTTTCATGAGTGTACAAGGGCTATTATTAAACTTTTTGATTGAAAGTGACATCTTATGTCCACTTCTTCTGCACCTTATCTCACCGTCCGTTCCTTTCTTTTTTCCAGGTGTTGAGCATCTAACGGAATCCGTTAATGGACAATCCGTTTCTAATGCACACCCAAACAGAAATGTTGAGGTTAATAAAGTTTGAGTTTAATTTTAGGCATAATCTCCATTCCATTTAGTACCTTGAGGTAGACATGTCCAAACGGTTCCGGTTCCGGTTCCCGGTTCCAGAACCGCCGGTTCCCGGTTTCCAAATGGCCAGAACCGTATTCGAACCATCTTAATCCGGTTCCCGGTTCCCGGTTCTAACCGCCGGTTCCGGTTCCGGTTCCGACGGTTCCACCGGTTCCATCTCACCATCTACTAAGTATGTAATACTCCCTCCGTCCCAAAATATTTGTAGTTTAAAATGTAATACTCCCGCCATTTCAAAATACTTGTAGTTTAAGGAGTTGAAGTTTGTCCCAAAATGTTTGTAGTTTTGCTATTATCTATACATTTTTGACATTTGTTTATCAAATATTCCCTTATTTATGATAGTGTTATCAATGTAAAAGTAATAAATTGTCTTGATACTTGAAATGTTCCAAGAGTAATATAGTCCATTACACATGTATTAATTTTTTTTTCTTAATTTGTGTGAAAATCCTAAAACTACAAGTATTTTGGGACGGAGGGAGTGTATATCAGTATATACCGTTCGGTTCCCGGTTCTCGGTTCCGGTCCTCGGTTCCCGGTTCCGCCGGTTCCTCGGTTCTAAATATGTTGGATTCGTATTCGAACCGTTTCAATCCGGTTCTCGGTTCCGTTCGGTTCCCGGTTCCGGCGGTTCCCGGTTCCGGTTCTACCCGCCGGTTCCGGCGGTTCCCGGTTCTATTTGGACATGTCTACCTTGAGGGTTACCTGTACTATCGAATGGGGGGTCTATGGTTTAATTTTTCTCACTTTAAGGCATGGAGTTTCATCTTTATATCAAGGGTTAATGACAATTTAGACCCTAAAGTGATATACCACCCTCCCAAACGAACTCTGATGTTTTTTTTTTCGCCAAATCAGACCTTGACGTGTAAAAATGTCGCCAGTTAAGGCTTTTTTGACGGATTTCGTTAAAAATCTTGTTATGTCCCCATGTACCAAGCACGTGATTAACAGATTGGTTAGTTTGAAGTTATATTTCTTTAAAGGTGTTAAATGAAAATTTCAAAACTAACAGGGTTGAGAATCAAAATATGAGAATACTTATAATAAATATTTTTATTTTTTGGAGCAAAAGTATTTCTTGTTTAATGTAATTATTAATGTTATTTTTGAAAATTAAATAAATATTTCATTAAAATGAACATAAATACTCCCTTCGTCCCACCGAAAATTGCAAAACTTACCAAAATGGGCGTCCCATAGAAATTGCACATTCCATAAATGGAAAGTTTTTAATACTTTTTAATTAGTGGGTCCCACTTCTCATACTCACATCCACTAACCCACTAACTATTCTCTACCCCACTTTCTCTCTCCCACTCAACTATCAACACTCACAATACATCACTTTTTTCACTTTTTCCCTTAATTCTTGTGCCATAATTTTTTTTTGAAGTTTCCGACGGGACGGAGGGAGTAATTACATTATTTTTTTTACATTAATAACTAAAATAGTAGTAATAATATAATAAATTGACTGTTATATTAGTATATAACTCTATAGTAATTACACAATGAATTAAAAATGAAAAAAATAATTATTATCCAAAAAGAAAAAGAAAAGAAAAAAGTGAAAAAATCAAACTCATCTTCTTGTCAATCCAGATTCATCCTCGCCCAACACAAATTTCCCCTCTCTTCATCTTCCACAACCACCCTTTCCATCCTACAGTAACCAACCCACCACCTGCAACCGACGTGCCACCATAGTCATCACCCCAACAAGCCACCGTCCCGTTCACCATCAAACCGCAACTTCGGTTTTCACACAAAAAGCTAGTGAACTGAATAGTCCCCCGGCTTTTTCCCGGTGGTCAATTCCCAACAATCGAAACTACCATTCAAAGAGATAGCTCAGGCACGATTAAACCCAGATGAAACCCAACGGTAACTCCCACTAGGCGTGTTATTAAGAACGAATACATTACTTCCAAGAAAATAATTCGACCGAATTCCGACAACCCACAAACGGAATCTTCCCCAATAGCAACGCTAAAAGCCAATTGATTAGTAGTAGAAGAGGAAAACGAATCAAATTCTCACCATTGCCAACACCAGAGGAATCAGTACTAGTACCATTAACAATTCTACAGATGTGAGAATTTTCAGAATCAACGCTAAAAGCCGACATCGTTTTTCTTCGTGAAGATCTCCGGACGCGCTTTGTCGGCGGGGATTGAGGTGATAAGACGGTGTCTGTATCGACATATTGCGAGAGTAGCTTGTATTTGGCGATGGATAGAGAAATTCAGACGTGGAGGGAGAGAGGGAGTGAGGAAGCAAGATGGGTGGGTGAATTGATGGAGTGAATTAGGGTTTTGAGTGAGGGTTTTGAAGATCGGAACCCTAATTTGTGGCCAAGATTAGGAATTTTTCGGCGGAGATCTTGAGTGACGATCGACACTCTGATCAACGGAATTTATGGAGGAACGGTTGGGGATAGGAGTCTGGGATGGGAATCGGGAGCATGGTCTGAGAGAGCGAGAGAGAGAGAGAGATGTAAGGATTCACTATTTTTTGTTTACTCTCCCTCCTTTTTAAAATATTTCATTTCAACCCTTCAAATATTATTGACTTTTCAAATTAACCAATTTGTTAATCACGTGCTTGGCACATGGGGACTTAACAAGATTTTTAACGAAATCTGTCAAAAAGGCCTTAACTGACGACTTTTTTACACATCAAGGTCTGATTTGGCGAAAAAAAAACATCAGGGTTCGTTTGGGAGGGTAGTATATCACTTTAGGGTCTAGATTGTCATTAACCCTTGTATCAAGGGTTAATGACAATTTAGACCATGAAATCATATACTTAGGGATGACAATTCGCCTGAAGGCGATCCGCCCCAAAAAAGTAGGGTTCATGTTGCAATTTTCATGACCCGAGCGGGTTAGGGTCGGGTTCAGGTTTTGATGTTGACCCGCCGTGATCCGACCCGACCCGCACCTCTATGTACAAAGTTAACATATTATGTTAGTTAACCATATTATAAATGTTGTGCAATTTATATTTGTAGTTGTTTCTGGGTGAGGTTTGATGATTTAAAACTTAAAACTAATTTATATAAATGGTTCAAATTTAGGCTTAAACATAGATGGGCCCAAGCAAATGAGCTGAAAAATTAGATAGTTATACACTTCGGGTCGGGTCAGATTCGGGTTCCACTCTCTTCGGGTCGGGTCGGGACGGGCCGGTTCACCCTCTTTGGGGTTAGGGTCGGGTTCGGTTTTGACGAAACCCACCCCGAACCTGACCCGTTGCCATCCCTACATATACTCCATCCGTCCCGGTTTAAGGTTCTTAGTTTCACTTTACACGCATATTAAGAAAATAAGGCAACTTTGAGCCAAGAATGGTAGTGTGTGGAGGATATAATTGTCCATTCATAAAGCAAGTGGGTGAAAAGTAGATGGATAATTGATGGGTTTTTTGTAATATATGAACTTTATGAGGACAAGGATGTCGAAAATACTATTCATCTTTTGCCATTTAAGGAATAAAACAACTAAAAAACCTTAAACTGAGCAAAAAAGAAAGTAAGAACCTTAAACTGGGACGGAGGGAGTACCACCCTTCATAACGAACCCTGATGTTTTTTTTTCCGCCACATCAGACCTCGAAGTGAAAAATGTTCGCCAGTTAAAGCCTTTTTTACGGTTTTCGTTAAAAAGGTTAGTTAAGTCATCACGTGCTACTCTCATGACTAACTAATGGGTTAGTTTGAAGTTGAAATTCTTTTTAAGGGGCTTAATAAAATTTTCAAACATAAAAGGTTGAAATCAAAATAATTATCAAAATAAAAAATAATACTTTATCATCTATTTTTAAAATTTATCAAATTTGGTGCATCCATTAAAAATCAATAAAAATATTTTAAATAAATAATTACTTGTTTTCTCAAAAAAATATAAGATAAATAATTACCTCATTGATTTTTATGCATAAAATAATTCTTTTCAGCAACTTTAACATATTAAATATAAAATTATTATTGCATTAATATTTTTATGGAAAATTAAGTGGCTGGAAATATTTTTTTAAATATAGATAAAATATTTACACATCACCAACAATCACCACCGTGCACCACCATCTGCAATTGCCATAACCACCACCCACCCAGCAGAATCATAACACCACCACCATCACAAATGAACAACACTAACAATTAAAGCGCCTGAATAAAAAAAAACAAAAAACAAAATCAAACACACATTCACACCAATTCAACACTAAATTCAAGATTAAACACATTTTAATGGGGCGAATTTGATTTTCAAAATCAAACACACACCCAGCTAAGTTTTCCGAGAGATATACTTGTTCAAATCGCCACTACCAAACACAATGAATTTATGTCCGAAAAATTGGGGGTTAACGTAATTCTCCTTTTCGTGACCCAAATAGAATTTGGGGATTTCGGTAACAACGATTGGTTCGCCGTGATAATATGTTGTGGTATCGATTTTATGGTTGTAGATCCCAATTCGGCGACTAGGGCTACAAAATGTCAAATTGAGGGCGACGTTGTAGTGGAGGGTGTTCTTAGTGTCGGAGAGTTGGAACTGTGTGAGAGTAGCGTCGTTTTCTTTGCCGGAAGAGGAGGCATTGTTAGGGGACGGGGGACATAGGCAGTGGTGTGAGAGGGGGACGAGAAAGATTTGGTGTGGGAGAGAGGAAGAAGATTTTGTGTTTTATCTTTTTTCATTTTTAGATCAATAATTAGAGCTTAGATTTTTTTAGCCCCTTAAAATATAAACTTTTTCAATAAACCCCTCAATATTTAATATCAATGACAAACTTATCCAACCAAATCATCACGTGTCAGTCACATGTGACTTGGATGATTTTTTTAATGAAAACCATCAAAAGGGCTTTAACTGGCAAACATTTTTCACTTCAAGGTCTGATATGGCAAAAAAAAAAAAAAAAAAATCAGGGTTCGTTATATTTTAAAATTTTATATAAATATTTTTATTTAGATCTGGGAAAAAAATTGTCAAAAATATTTTGTCAAAAACAATTTATTTATTTATATTTAAAAATAATTAAAATAAAATTTTTAATATATTAGTTATTTTTTTATTAAATTTTAATTTAAAACTTGAAAATTCATATTTTGTGACTTTAAGTTTAAGTATTTATATTTAACCCCTTAAGAACTAATTCTCATTTCATATCGATCCATTTCGTCAATCACATGTGTGACTTAACTGACTTTTCTAACGAAACCCGTTAAAAACCCCTATTTTGCTAACAAAGTGTCAAGTCAGGCCCTATTTCGCTAAATTTTGCACGTCAGGCCCCAAACTGCAACCGCCTCGTAGACATTAAGCCCTAAATTGTAATTTGCCCAGAAAAGAAAGTAAGTAATATATTTTCTGAAGAGGAAAAAATCATATCTATACAATACTCCCCGTCCTAATGTATATGGAGGAAGTCTTGTGTGAGACGGTCTCACACATGAGACGGATCTCGACGAGAGAGGAAATGGGCTTGTCCCTGCCCGCCCATAGGGGGGCAAACCATTTACTCTCTCAACGAGATTCGTCTCACGTGTGAGACTAACAGCCCCGGTTTCAGATTTACTAACGCAAAAATACCTTCTGATTTTTGCAACCCGAAATCTGTCTTCTCCATACACTGTTTCTGTGATTGATCTGAGCGGGCGATTCAGGCGAAGTGGGACAGCAGGCGCAAGTGCATCTGTGCCTGTTCGTGCGAGATTTCTTGGTACGTTTGCTGTGATCATTTTATCCTCGGAGGATTTTGCCGTAACTCTTTGTCGCACCAGTAAGGGGGCAATAAATTCTCTTAGGAGAGTCTTCATACAGGCGACTCGATCTGATAAGTATTCAGACTCCCTTTTGTTTTCCTGTTTGCCTTTTTCCTGGTATGCGTTCTGCTGCTATTTCTGTTATGCTTTTGGCTATAATCTGTATTTCTATTGAATTCGTGATTGCCCATTTAATTGATTAAATATGTTTAATCTGAACTGGTCGAATATTTTATTCCAACAAGACTCGCTCAGCTCCTGCCCTTTGGAAGAGTTTAAAGTTAGGAATTTTGGAGAAAGGTTATGTTTATATCTTTCAAATAATGTGCCTAGGGCATACACACCAACAGGAATCTTGCATGCTTAACCTCTTCAGGACTTTGTGTATACAAGTATGTTGACTCAAACCAATCAATCTTTTAGGTCTATCTCTATAGATCTTAATACTAAAGATATAAGCCACTTCTCATATGTCTTTCATTAAGAAACGCTTTCATAACACTGACTGTCAAATACGAGGTAGGACTCTTACTCCGGGACGGAGAGAGTGATATTTAACCACTATAACTAACTAATACTATTAATAGTATTAGTTAATTATAATAGTTAAATATAATTGTTAACTATAATAGTTACTATTTTGTCACTGTCACTATGTTGGAAAGCCACGAGGGATATTCTATCACCCTTATGAAGCCGATTCGGAGCAATTTCTTAATCTCTTCTTTGACTTACAAAGACCACTCCGGTTTGATTCGTCGATGCTTTTGCTTGACTGGTTTTACTTCAGGATCTACGGGGATCTTGTGCTCAACAATCGAGGCATCTAAATTTTTGTTGTAAGACTTGGTAATTCTTTGCTGGTAGGCTTAGCTAAATCTCTGAGCTCATCAATAGTGTCCAGATCTTCTGCTAGTACAAGCTGGTTGTCCTCTGGAGTTATTAAGCCATATCTTGCTGTAGGGATGGACAATTCTACTGGGATTACAGCTTCAGCTCCAAACACCAAAGAGAAAGGACCCCTGCGCATGTCCCATTATCATCAATGCAAACGGCCATTGATTGACAGCGCCTGTCCACATCCCTGCTCAGCATTTATGAGGAACAAAAGTCTTGAATAAAGTTTGATTAAGCTAGACTTAACCCAAATTATCATACGAATCTGGAACTTAGGTAAGAAGCAACATAGCCTAATTCATCCATAATCTATCAACTCTTTCCTTCATTAATCTCACCGCACACTTGCCCTGATGAACAAAAGTCTTGAATAAAGTTTGATTAAGCTAGACTTAACCCAAATTATCATACGAATCTGGAACTTAGGTAAGAAGCAACATAGCCTTGTCTTATTCCTTAACGTCTCATCAGCTTTTCCAACTTGAACAATGAGCCCATTTAAAACATTCATGAGATCCGTAAGATTCCCGCTGTTGGGTATGCTTATCTTTTAACCCTCTCACTTATGTTAGAAATTGATTGATACCATCACCTATGAGTATTTTATGGACTTTGGGACCTTATGTAAGAAG
Source organism: Campanula takesimana (assembly GCA_026119855.1). Classification (NCBI taxonomy): domain Eukaryota; kingdom Viridiplantae; phylum Streptophyta; class Magnoliopsida; order Asterales; family Campanulaceae; genus Campanula; species Campanula takesimana. The sequence continues at coordinate 126,803 of JAOWBW010000078.1, read as the reverse complement.
TTTAGCCCGACCCTTATTACTAGAATCGCCCACCTTCCATCCATCACAATATTAAATTATCTCAAAAGAAAAAATGAAATGGTTTTAGGGTGAACTAATTTTCTTCATACTCCCTCTGTTCTGAAAAGATAGTCCCTCTTTTTTTGTCATTATTACGAATAAACTTTGAGCAATAATTAAAATTACTTTTAATTATCTTAATAAGAATCTAAAAATTGTTATTGATACATTAATAGCAAAAGTGGACCCGCTTCGCTACATCTTCGAGAAGCCTTTCATGTCAACAAGAATAGCCAAATGGTATTTCATGCTCGCCGGCTACGATATCACTTACGTCACACTCAAATCCATCAGGGGAAAGTGTTCAGTGATCAGCTTGCTGAATTTCCGTGTGACGTAAGTGATATCGTAGCCGGCGAGCATGAAATACCATTTGGCTATTCTTGTTGACATGAGTCTCACATAAGTTTTTGTCATGTATATGATCCATTTTACAATTTTGGAAGCTTTATTAGAAGAATCTCGTTATTTAAGGGAAATTATAAATTATATTTCCAAAGTTGGTAGCGTATACCAACCAAAATCAAATATTTGTATCGTGTACCGACCAAATTTTTAAAGTTGGTACCGTTTATCAACCAAAATCAAATATTTATACCATGTACCAACTTTTGGTATACCAAATGCATTTAGTATGGTTGGTACGTGGTTGGTTGATTTAGATTTGTACCATTGGCCATCCCTACTTACAGCCCCTTTTTAATCCTTCTTAAATCTGTTTCTGAACCCGTATTCTAAACCAAAAGGAATCACAAATTCACAATGACAGAGGCATTTCCGATGAATGAGGGAGATGGTAAAAAAAGTTACGCTAAAAACTCTACTTATCATGTACTCCATGGTTCTGTTTTTAAGAATTTGATGTACTTGCTGTTTTTTTTTTCTTTTGGGTGTGGGAAATGATAGTTATAGTCTTATTTAACTATGTTAAACATAAAAGTGGGATTTTTTTTTTTCTTTTTGTTGTTGTATCTGAATTAATGGTTGCCATGGATTGATGCATATATATACTATGTATTTTGCAGAGATTAAGTTCTGATGCAGTAACGGGGATGATAGATGAGGCAATTGCTGATAGTTTTGACGTAATAAACCTTGTTACCATTTCAAAGACGGTCAAAATCGCAGATTTAGGATGTTCAGTTGGACCAAATACATTCTTTGCAATGAAAAATGTGATAGATTCGATTGATAAAAAGTGTCGTTCTCAATTACGACACGAGGAGGTTGAGTACCAAGTGTTTTTCAATGACCATTCTTCAAATGATTTCAATACCCTCTTTACCTCCCTCCCTCCTGATAGGAAATTTTACGCTGCTGGAGTCCCCGGTTCTTTCTATGAGAGATTATTTCCTAGCTCTTCTCTCCATTTCATATATTCCTCGAATTCACTACATTGGATTTCTAAGATCCCAAGAGAACTGGTTGACCAAAACTCACCGGCTTATAACAAGGGCAGGATCCACTATGGAAGTGCCTCAAATGAAGTGGCTAATGCTTATTCAGCTCAATTTGCAACGGATATGGAGATGTTCTTGAATGCCCGAGCTAAAGAAATGGTGAATGGAGGCATGATGATACTCATCATTCCAGGTTTACGTGATGGGATACATAGATCTGAGAATCAAATTACTACCATGCTTGATTTTATTGTGTCCGTTCTCATGGATATGGTTATTTCGGTGAGGACTACCTTGTTATTTTTTTTTAGGCTTCTTCTAGCTAGAATATAAATATATTTGAGCCAGTGTTCTAAAAGACGCCCGTCTAGGCCGCCTAGGCCCCGTCTAGGCGTTCATGAAACGCCTAGATCCCGCCTAGCGTTTTTTAAAACCTTGATTTTGAGCTATATATAACGAGCCTAATTTTCCGCAGGGATCAATTAAGGAAGCTGAATTAGACAGGTGCAACTTGCCATGGTATTTTCCAACAATAAAGGACATCACAGAGGTGGTCGGAAAAAATGGAAGTTTTAGCATTAAAACTATTGACGTTAATACTCCAAATTTACAAGTTATGGCTGACATTACTGCGGAGGGTCAATTGATGCAACTCAGATCTGCCACTGAACAAGTTTTCATCAAGCATTTTGGACAAAAAGTTGTTCAAGAGCTGTTTGAACGAGCTTCAGAAAAGATTGCAGAGATTTCCCAACAACTCAAGTCACCAAAAATGATGGCTCAACAATCATTTGTTGTTCTAACGCGCGAGTGATTCATTTGTTCAGTTTCAGTTTCATTTATTATGTAATTCATCCAGAATCTATCAACTCTTTCCTTCATTACTCTCTTGCCATTTCAAAAATATTGCCATGGAGTCTCCATTTTATATGTACTCCCTCTATCCCAAATGATTTTCACACTTTTTTAAGCCGTTATTAAGAAGGATCTTTGAGCAATAATTTTTGACTGACTCGATTGAACTAATAAAAATCTAAAACTTGTTATTGACACAATACTATCAATAACAAGTTTTAGATTTTCAATAAGGTAATTAAATCAACTTAAAATTAAAATCATTGCTCAAAGTTACTTCGTAGTAACGTTGAAAAAAGTGTGAAAATCATTTTGGGCTGGAGGGAGTATACTAGCAGTACACCCATGCGATGCACGGGAAGTTTCTTACATAAAAAAGAGATTAATTAAAAGATAATGGAAAATGGATAATTTTTAATACCTATAGTTTTTTATATACTACTCCCTCCGTTCCAGAAAGATAGTCCACCTTTTTTCGTTGTTACTACGAGGGAACTTTGAGCAGTTATAAATGTTACTTATAATTATGTTAATGTAAATCTAAAAATTGATATTAATAGTATTTATAATGGTGTATCAACAACAATTTCAAAACTTTCATTAGAATAATTAAAAGTAGCCTTAATTATTACTGAAAGTTCTTTCGTAAAACCCATGAAAATAGGGAGTACATCCTCCGAACAAACATCTGAAACGCGGTAACATTTGTTAATAAACATACAATATAAAATTAGTAAGGTAAATAGTATTTTTTTAAATAATAAAAAGATGCTTGTATCAAATAGAGTTAAATAATGAACATATCAAATTAATTAATTTAATATAAGCATATTAATAATTAATTAAAATAAATAAGAAAATAGTGAACTTGCAAATATATAAATATATACTCTTTCTGTCTCACCACACTTGACACCCAAGAGGTGGGCACAATAGCTAAGAAAATGGAATAAAATAAGGAAAATGTGTGGTAGAAAATGAAGAGAGAGAATGAGTGGGGTAAATAGTAATGTTGATTGAATAAATTGAGTAGTAAAAAATGAAGAGAGAGAATGAGTGGAGGGGTAGATTTGATATAAAATTATAAAAATTAGACTATTTAAGGAAGTGTCAAGTGAACTGGGATGTACCAAAATGGAAATAAGTATCAAGTGAGCTGGGAAGGAAGGAGTATATAACATGGTTGATGTTCAAAGACGTACATTTTTAAAATGTTGAGAATTTTTTGAATAAATTAATGTAAAAAGAAGTAGACAAAAACTTGTATGAGAACATCATGACCCGTCTCATAATAGAGACGGGTCATTTTTGACCCATGACCCAGATCCATGACCCACGGGCCAAAATATGTATGTATATATATATAGGGTCGCGCTCCTGTGAGAACCATTTTATATGAGAACCGTGAGAACTAATCATAACCATTAGATTAGGAAAAAAAATCAAGGGTCCAGATGTTAGATACATTGGATACACTTGGATACATTAGTTAATTTTCGAAAAACAATTGGATACATTAGTTTTTAACATAGTGTATCCAAGTGCAACACTTAGATACAATACTTATTAACCTATCGTCTCCAAATGTAATATCGAATTTTTTGTAATGTATCTAAGTGTATCAATTGTATCTAACATATGAACCCTTGATTTTTTTTTTTCTAATCTAATGGTTATGATTGGTTCTCACGGTTCTCACGATATTTAGGTTCTCATTTGAGCACCTACCTATATATATATATATATATATATTGCTTTTTTAAAATTTTTATATTATTTTTTTTAGTTTTTTTCGGTTTGTCAAAAGTAATAGTTACTATAACTAAATGTAACAAACGTGTTACTTATATGTAACAGTTTGTATACATAAAAGTAATACATATATACAAAAAAGTAACAGTGTTTTTTTTTTATGTTTTCTTCGTTTGCCAAAAGTAATACTTATTACAACTAAAATATAACGAACGTGTTATTTATATGTAACAGTGTTTATACATAATTGTAACACATATGTATAGAAAAGTAATAATTCAACTATTTACACTTTAGAACTAAAAACACTTGTGTTAGTAACATTGTAAAAATAAGAAAGTAACAATTTTTATAAACGAATGTTACATTTTACGTGTATAATAACATTGTAAAACAGTTATGTTTGCTTGTATAATAGTATATCTATATGTTTTCAAATAATAAGTTACAATGGGTTCAATATATCATGATACATATAAAAGTATTACATTAACTATAGAAATCTATTACAATTTCATCTACTAAAGTGTTACATTTACTTGTACAAATAATTACATTCATGTTTATAAGTTGTTATTTTTCAAATGTTACTTTCTTTTAAAAAATAAAATCAAAATACTCAAAAATAAAAAATATTCTGGAAAAACACTATTATATTTCAGTATAACGATAATTACATTTAGTTATTGTTAGTGTTACACATATTTATAGTCAGTATTACAGTTGACAGATGAGTAAAATGAGCTTTTTTTTTTTTTTTTGTAAAACTGGTGTTACGTTTATGTTTTGGTAAAAAACAATAAGAACTAAATTAAGCAAAAAGTGTTTAGTATTTGGATTGAATGGAGGGTGCTATGGAATATAATTATTTGAATGAAGATGACAATGACATGATGAATGTATACGAGGAAAGCCCTTGAGAAAATGATCTCACCGGCACGAAACCTCGGGAGGTGTTTGTGAGCACCTACCACCCCTAAACGGTTGTATTGATTGTTTCTTGAGGTTACAAAGAAAGCTTATGGCGGAGTACAGTAATGAGTGCGTGAGTTGTGTGTTGTGTGTTGTGCCGCCTCTAAACCTAGTTTAAATACAAGAATGAGATAGAATAAATCAACCCTAACTAACTAAGCTAAAAACTCGGATTCTATCCTTATTGTAACCAAGTCTTGTTGCCGTTGATTAGAATTTCCGTAGGTCTTGAATTATCACGTGATTAATACCTGTTTATCTGTATAAAAGATTTATTAATAACACAAAAAATAAATAAATTACTTACAGTGCAGTAATTATCAGGACGTCGCTATCTTGAAGATGTCGTCGTGTAAATTTCACCCATAACAATTGCCCCCAAACTTACTTTTTACGGTGGGTTTAAAAGATAAGTTTCTACACACTTCTGGCGGATTCATGAATCTCTGACGGTTGATTTGTCAAGTCGTGTAAGAGTCGAGTCCTAGGGCAATGAACAGTTCGCTTGGTTCTAGGTACCTTAGGCGGTTAGGGTTAATAAAGGGCCTATCCTTCTTTTTCCTTCACAGCCTTCCTTTCTCTCTCTACGGTGAAGAACCAGAGGTAAATTTACTCCTTCTCATTTTCGTCTTCAATTTCTTACCATGGGAAAGACAAAGTGGTCCAAATCTAAAGATTTGGCGGTCCCTAGTCCATCGAGTCAAGGCAAAAATGCAGAATCTGACAATTTCATTTGTGAGGTCCTGTTAGCCAATCCGGATAGTGAAGTTTGTGTCTTTAACAATTCCCAACTTGATCTTTTCAAAATTCATCAATGTTTGGCGGAGTCCACTGTTTTTCGTCCCTTTGATGTTTCCCTGAAAGTAGATTTTGTGTCTCCTTCATGGATTGGTTTCTATGAGTACCCTTTTACCTTAGGGTTTACCTATCCTTTTCCCCCACTCGTGTCTGATTTCTTTCTAAGAACCCAGTTAGCGTATGCCCAGTTAATGCCCATGGTGTGGCGAGTCTTTTCTTGCGTCTTGAGAGTAAATCAGGAGCACAATTTAGGAATAGGTTTGAATGAACTGGCCTTAGTATACGATTTGCAGTCTTTTGGTTCCAAACGTTATTTGTTGAAAACGAAGACCGGGGTTGATTCAGCATTTTTGAGAGTTTCTGAGAATGACCGAGGTTGGAAGGGTCGTTACTTTTTTGTTGATAGAAAGTCCTTAGGCTGTGACGACAGCGTCCCATAGAGATGGAACAGGGGAGGTACATATCTTTCTTTGAATCTTCTATTTGCTTCTTAACTGAACTTGTAATTTTCCCTTTTTTGTGTTTGCAGATATCAAGTGGGGAGATTTATTTCCACCAACAGAAAATTCTAAGAAGAAATTGGATGCTCTGAGAAGGCTTTCTGCAGAAGATAGAACTTTTAAAGTTCCTGAAATTGGATATTTCCGTGTTTCCGGCCAGGAGTTGTCTTCTCAAAAGATGTCGACATGTAAGATTCCTTTGCCTGATATCTTTACTTCATGCTACGTTATTTATGAAGTTCTTCTTTCTTTTTGAAACAATTTCAAAGTCCACACAGGTATTTGCCCTAAAAGATTTGGAGACTTATGTTGGGATGAGTTCTGTCAACAAACCACAGGTCAAGCCAAAGATTGAAGCTGTTGGGTATGCCCACATATATCTCAGTTTTAATGTAATATGATTTATTAGATTTGATTGATCCATCACCTAAGTTTTATTTCATGGACTTTAGACCCACATGTAAGAAGTATTTATACTTCATTTTTTTACGTTGTCCATTGTTATAGAATAGGCTTAGAAATAGGGCAAGAAGATCAAGATTCAAGAAAATCACATTTTGAGTTGAGCCATGCGCCTATGCGCCTTCTAGCGCGCGCATATAAGCATTCTTCTAAGAAATGCTATGCGCCTCATTTTGATCATACGCGCCATGCGCCTCATATGCCTTAGCGCGCGCATTCTCTATACGCCTCTTGGCTCAACGCGCCTCAAAGTGTTTATTCAACACTCAGTGATTTATTGAAGATTCAAAGACTTGAAGAGAATTCAAATTACGCCAATAATCCAACGGTGGTAAAAAGATGCATATGCGCCTAATCTGTTGACACGCGTCCACAACGGTCACATTTATGTTGAGTGTCAAAATGGCCATAATATATGCATGCTCCAATCAATGAGCGACAACACATCTTATCCACAAGGATCTCCAACGGCTAGTTTTTGGAAGTTCGCTATAAATACCCCATAACTTCAACATTTTGAAGTTGCTGAGTTTTGCTACGAATTTCAAGAATTTCTCTCTCAAAGCATTTGTTGAAGATTTGAAGATTGCCTTTGTTTTTCCAGAATTCCTCAAGAACATCTTCATACCTTCATCCTTAGCCCAGATCTTCAAGCTATAACACTTTAGTTTCATTGTGCTCTAAATCATAAAGATCTAAATAGCCTTGATACTAAAATCACACACGCACCTCTTTAAGTTTGATCACTTAGATCCTTCTTTTAGAGATACACCGGTTATTGTTTTGTATTTGTTCATTCATAGAATATTAGATCTTGAGTTAGTGTAGAAGCTCAAAAGTTGTAATTTGTAACACTCACTCATTATATAAGATCTCCATTAGAAATCCAAGACTAACCATCTTGGTAGAGGACGTAGATCTTTCATTGATCGAACCTCTCCAAATAGCTTGTGTTATTATCTTGTCATTTACTTTCAAGTTATTATCTTCACTCACTATTTGCTTGTTTACTCATTGTAGATTGATTGATCTGAATTGTGTTGTGTTGTTAACTCATTTGCCTTAGTTTCTTATTTCACCCACTTTGAGCCAAAATACTTAGAGTGTGTGTGCGCCCCCTTTATCATACTTTGCGCCTATTTACATTACTAAATTCCGCTGTGCATTTCACTCACTCACTTAGGCGCATATCATAACGCTTACTTGATAAAGTGCGCATTTGCAATTGAGTTTATTAAGGGTACGAAAAGAATTTTAAAACAGCTATTGACCCCCCTCTAGCTATTTTTCATACCCTTGTTGCCCTTTGAGACCAACAAGTGGTATCAGAGCAAACACCTTTATAAAACATTTTCGTTTTTCAAGCTTAACAGGTTGGGTGCCGATTCTAAATGGCAAACTCAAAACCTATGGCAACTGCAAACTACACTCACGTTCCGGTCTTTGATGAAGATCATTTTGACGTGTGGAAATTCAGCATCTTAACTCATCTCAACTCAATCGATGAAAGACTTTATGACACCGTGGTTTATGGACCTTACATTCCTATGAAAGCGAATCCAAATCCGCGCACAAATGTTGTTCAACCAACCGTCAAGAAACCAAAAGAGGAATGGACTGAGGAAGAAACAAGAAGAGTTGCAAATGATGGCAAAGCAAGAAACATACTTCTAAGCACTCTAAGCACGGCTATGAAAAAACAAGTCATGCATTGTGCTACTGCAAATGAGCTATGGGATGCTATTGAAGAGCATATTGAAGGAGACACCGTCTGCAAGGAAAACAAGAAATATGAAGTGCAAAAGAGATTCAATAATTTCTCCCAACTCTCCGGTGAAACCTTAAGACAAACTTATGAACGCTATTGTGAAATCATCAATCTATGTATTTCACTTGGCATGAAGTTTTCTAACAAAGATTTGAATGTCAATTTTCTCCAAGCCTTTGGATCAAGATACCTACATAAATCTAGCGCTCTTGAAGACGCCGGAACTTTAGACTTTTGGACTTTAAGGAACCTCTATGCAAATCTCAAAGTTTATGAGCTCAAACTCCAACGAATCAGCGAAACTGAAGGAAAGTAAAAATCTATGGCTATGGTGGCGCACAGAGAAGCTGCGCCTGCACCTGCGCCTGCTCCTGCGCCGGTACAAGATGAGAAAAGTTCAGATCCAAAAATTTCTACTTCTGAGCTATTGGACATGGACGATGAAGACTCTGCTTTATTTGTGAAGAGATTCCAGAAGTTTAGAAAATTTACCAAGCCCGGCTCAACCAGCAAATTTCAAGGATCTACCAGCAGAGCTCCTCCAAAGTTCACGAGGAGCAGTGACTCAAAAATAAAAGAAGACCTTGTTTGTTTTAATTGCAGGAAACCAGGACACTTTGCTTCAAGCTGCCCAACTCCAAAATTTGAATATATGCAGAAGAAGAGCAGCCATACTCCCAAGTTCACTCCCAAATTCACTCGACACAAGGGAATGGTTGCGGAAGAAGAAGCACCAGCAAATGAGCAGAACACTTGGATTGAAACAGACTCAGATGAGAGCGATGAAGATTCCGATGATGGACTCGTTTGTTTGATGGCAAATGATGATGAAGTTGATACTTATGATTCTGATGATGACTTCTCCAAGGATGTTCCTGATAAGAATGCCTTGAATAAACCTATCAAGAAATCTGCAGGTTTTCAAGAAGTGAAAAGGAAGAAAGGACCAACCATCAGCGAGCTCGTTGAACAAGGATTTCTCACTCCGGCTCAAAGCGATGGTGGATTGTTATTCTCACGATGTGATCTTAGTGCAAGAAACAAGTTGAGAAAAGGAGCATACATTAGACCTCAAGTTGAACCAACTGCTCCAATCTCCAAAATCAATGATGATGAAGTGATTGCTGAACAAGAAAAATTGCTCAAAAAGGCTGAAAAGGTAATCACTAGATTTGAGAGTATGAAGGAAGCTTTAGCACTATCATGTGATGAAATTTCCCAGCTTAAGACCGAGAAATCTTTACTTAAATCTGAACTCACCCTCCTTAAGGAGCAGATAAAGAGCATGACTCCTCTTACTATTAAAAACACTTTTTTAACAGAACAGAACTCACTTCTTAAAGTTCAAAACGATGAATTGGTTGCTCAAATTACTGATCTTAAAAAGATTACAAATGAGTGGTCCAATTCTCGTGTCACTATGGAGAATATATTTGAGTCCCAAAAAGTCAGTGGTGATAAAAGTGGCTTGGGATTCTCATCAACTAGTGACAACTTTAAATGTGATGTCTGTGCTGAAAGAGATAGTGAATTTACAAACCAGCAAACTTTTGAAATTCCCAAGTAAAAACATTCTAATTCAATGGGTAAAGGACAGGAAAAAGTCAAGAGACAAACATTCCATTATGTCTACCCAATGAAGCAATTTGGGAAAGCTAATGGGAAAGATATAGCTATAGATGAACCATCTCCTAGCAAAATCATTCTTGAAAATAGGCGCGCTCCTTCTCCGAGTGCTCATTATGCGCCTAAGAGCCACGCGCCTCATCGCCGTGCGCCTCCTATCCCTATGCGCCCTCCAAGAAAAAGCGCTCCAAAATTTCAAAAGAAAGATTTTGTTAAGGCTAGTTCATCTGACCCAAAGAAGAATGCCATCCCTAAGAAAAGTAAGGAGTTTGTGACAACTCACGTGATTGGTGGCTTTCAACATTGTTCAATTTGTGATTGTTTTGGACACAAGGCCATGGAATGCCTTTTGCGATTCACTCCCAATGCCAAAGGACTTAAAAACCCTAAGGTCAAGCAAGAGTGGGTTGTCAAAAGTTGCTAACTTTTTGGACCCGAAAAGGAATAAAGGGGACCATGCTTAAATGTTTATATTTCAGGTTCTTTGCTTCATGGCTGGATCTAAATCTAGAACGTATGAATGGATTCTCGATAGTGGGTGTTCACGACACATGGATGGAGATGAATCCTTATTAGAAGATGTCCATGAAGAAAGAGGTCCCTCCGTAACATTTGGTGATAATAACAAAGGTCAAGTTGTTGCATATGGAAAGCTCAAGAAAGACAAAGTGTGCATTGAATGAGTCTCTCTCGTCGAAGGGCTCAAGCACAATTTATTATCCATATCTCAATTCTGCGACAAAGGATTAGAATGCCATTTTACTTCAACACAATGTCTTATCAAGAATGGCAAAACTGGAGCTATCTTACTCACGGGATATCGTAAGACAAATATTTATATTATTGATTTCCATAGTATGAACTCTAGTACTAATCTTTGTTTTGTAGCAAAAAGTGTGAGCGAAAATAGTTGGCTGTGGCACAAGCGCTTAAGTCACTTGAACTTCAAGTATCTATCTAAACTCAGCAGGAATAATCTTGTCAAAGGACTTCCCAAGGTTGCTGATCATCATGATAAAAAGTGCGCCGCGTGTCAACTTTGCAAACAACCGAAGCAGTCATTTTCAAGCAAGTCAAATCCTTCAACTACTAGATGTTTGCAATTGCTTCACATTGATCTATTTGGACCAGTTACCACCGCAAGTATTAGAAGAAACAAGTATACTCTAGTTGTGGTGGATGATTATTCAAGATATACATGGGTGGAGATGATGATTACAAAAGATGATTGTTATGATATTCTCACTACCTTATTTCGACTGCTCCAAACTCAAAAAGAAGATGACATCGTTAGTGTTCGATCCGATAATGGAACAAAATTCAAAAACAACGATGTTGCTCGATATTGTGAAGATCATGGGATAGATCAAAACTTTTCAACCGCCGGAGCCCCTCAACAAAATGGCGTTGTTGAAAGAAAGAATAAGACGTTGATTGAAGCGGGAAAGACGATGATAGCTGAAGCTAAATTGCCTAAGTACTTTTGGGAAGAAGCTATCAACACTGCATGTTTTACTCAAAATCGTTCCCTCATCAACAAACTTCACAACAAGACTCCGTATGAACTTTGGCGTGGTAGAACTCCCAACATTGCATTCTTCAAGATCTTTGGTTGCAAATGTTATATCCTCTACAACGGAAACGAACATAGAGGTAAATTTGATGCCAAAGCCGACGAAGGTATTTTTGTTGGGTATGCCAAACACTCTAAAGCTTTTCGTGTTTTTAATAGATCTACATTAGTGATAGTTGAATCTGTACATGTTACGTTTGATGAACATTCTCTCCTTGAGCCACATTTGGCTCCAAATGTTGCTGATGATTCTGTTGAGCTAAATGATACAGGTGCTCCTATTCATGTTGCGCCCACTCAAGATCAGAATCTATCAACACAAGGAAATCCATCTACATCAAATGCGCCTAATTCAATTTATAATGCGCCTGGTGAATCCTCTATTGCGCCTCATTCCAATGATGCGCCTCATGATTCCTCTCACGCGCCTATTTCTACTGCTGCATCTGGTGTTAACCCAAATTTCGATTCTGAGCCAGTTCAACCCCCAAATTTTGATGATTTAGAATCTGGTGAAGATGTACCAATTGAAGACCTTCAAGTTACTACGACTCAACCTAACTTACCTCCTGAAATTCGTGAAGTTAGAGGTCACCCAATCAATAATATCGTTGGTGATCTAAACGTTGGTGTTCGTACAAGGAGAGCTACAAAATTTGATGCTTACACTGCATTCATCTCTCAAATTGAACTGAAGAAGGCTGATGAAGCGCTCCAAGATCCTAATTGGGTTGTTGCAATGCAAGAAGAACTCAATCAATTTGAACGATGTAAGGTTTGGACTCTAGTTCCAAGACCAAATGATCATGGAGTGATTGGTACGAAATGGGTGTTCAGGAACAAGATAGATGAGAATGGAACCATCACAAGAAACAAAGCAAGATTGGTTGCACAAGGCTATAGGCAAGAAGAATGAATTGACTACGATGAAACTTTTGCGCCCGTAGCAAGACTTGAAGCTATCAATTATTTCTAGCTTACGCCGCTCACAAGAACTTCAAGCTATATCAAATGGATGTGAAGAGCGCATTTCTTAATGGTGAACTCCAAGAACAAGTCTATGTTGCTCAACCACCTGGGTTTGAAGATTCACAATTTCCAAATCATGTGTACAAACTCCAGAAAGCTTTGTATGGACTCAAACAAGCACCAAGAGCATGGTACGATACACTATCCAAGTTTCTCATCGAAAAAGGCTTCACTCGCGGTAAAATCGATACAACTCTTTTCATTGCCAAACATAATGGTCATAAATTACTTGTTCAAATTTATGTTGATGATATTATATTTGGTTCTACTAATGAATTGTTGTGCAAGCGCTCTGAGAAACTAATGAAGAGCAAGTTTGAAATGAGCATGATGGGAGAACTCACATTCTTCCTCGGGCTTCAAATCAAGCAAATGAGTGAAGGCATTTTTATCAATCAAGCCAAATACACAAAGGACTTAATCAAGAAGTTTGGACTTGAAAATGCTAAATCATACGATACTCCAATGGCCACCGGCAATAAACTCGACAAAGATCTAAAAGGTAAATGTGTTGATCAAACTCTCTATCGAGGTATGATTGGCTCACTCATTTATCTTACTGCTAGTAGGCCCGATATTATGTTTAGTGTTTGTGCTCGTTATCAATCCGACCCTAGAGAAGCACACTTAATTGCTGTGAAACGTATTATAAGATATCTCTCCGGCACTGTTAACCTTGGACTTTGGTACACCAAAGATTCAAACTTTAAACTTGTAGGTTATTCAGATGCGGATTACGCAGCATGCACCATTGATAGGAAAAGCACTAGTGGCACTTGTCATTTCCTCGGATATCGACTTGTGTCATGGGCAAGTAAGAAACAAGCTTCTGTATCTGTCTCAACAACCGAAGCCGAATATATCGCTGCGGGAAGTTGTTGTTGTCAAATACTTTGGATGAAGCAGCAATTGGTGGACTATCATATCATCGAAGAAAATTGCCCCATCTACTGCGACAATACATCAACAATTGCGGTTTCTGAAAATCCTGTCATGCACTCAAATATCAAGCACATCGACATCAAATATCACTTCCTCAAAGACCACGTGGAGAAGGGCAATATTCATTTGGAACACGTGGGAACCGACTATCAAATCGCTGACATTCTAACGAAAGCACTCGACGCGAAACGGTTCATATTTTTTAGAGGTGAAATGGGTATGCTTGAACTCAACTAAATTCAATATAGTTTTGTCAATACTAATGATTTTATGTTTTGTTGAGTTATGAGTAAACTAGGTTCAAATGTTAAATCATTTCAAAGTTTCAAGGAAACTTCATGCGCCATAAAGATTCACTGTGCGCGCCTCACTATCCTGCGCACCTAGCATCTCCTGCGTGCCTAGCATCACATGCGCGCCTAGCATCTAATGCGCTTCAAACGCGTATGCGCGCTCAAACATCTCTACGCGCCTATTACGTAATGCTATCTATATCATTCTGCGCGCCTTGATGAGTAATGCGCCCCTTCATGCGCGCATTAACTATTGCGGCTCATTCAATGCTCAAACATTTAATTTCAATGATTGAACGTATTAAAGTTTCACAAGTACCAGGTATGATTGTTCTTATTTATTGTAGGAATCTATGTCTTTTGACATTCCTTTAATTGTTCAAGGGTACTTGTGCAATTAAATTTTTCCCTCGTTTTACGTTTTTCGAAAAACTTTATTTTCTAGGGATATATTTCGTGCACCCCAAACTTACACCAAAATAAATGTATTTGGTGTTTGTGCAAAAATTAGTCAAAATTGCTCATACACTTAAAGGGAAAGTGGAGCAGCTTTTCAAAAACCCAAGATGTCACATCAATCGTATCTTGTGTCATTCAGCATTTAATGCCTTTCTAATCCCCAAAATCCCTCATAAATGCGCCGTACATTTCTATAATGATGAGCCGTCTTTCAAAATCCCTCATTAATGCACATCTTTTCAACTTCCCATCTTTTTAAATTTTTGACCCTATTTTTTCCCATATCAGTGCAAAATTTTAAACCTAACCTATATATATTCATCATCACCTACCACAATACCTCACCAACTCTCTCTCTCAGTCTCTCTCTCTCTTCCCGACTCTCTTCCTCTCTCTCTCTGTTCGACTCTTTCTCTCTCTACCTTCATCATCTTCCTCTCATTTTCTTCTTCATTTTCGCTCTATATATATAAATATATGGGTCCTAAGAAAGCATCAACATCTATAAAAGACGAAATGGTATGATCTCTTGAACCTTAATCTCCTTATTTTCCAGTTTTTTTTTTGTTCATTCGCCATTTTCAAACCCGAGTTCGTTTTTCTTTGATTTTTCACGTTATGATTCTCCATTTTTGATATCATTTGTTGGGTTGTGTTCATTTAATGAATTCGAGTCTTTATAATCCAACATCTTTACGATTAATGCTTTCATCTTTGCGAATCTGAATTTTTGGTTTTCTAAACTTTTCAAATTTTCGGTTCTTCTTTTGTTCATTGTGCTTTCATTGTTGATTTGTTCATGTTTTTGTTTACATATTTAGATTCCTCGTTGTCATGCGGTTGTTTTGATATATTATTTGTTTGTTTTGGTGAAGTTTCATGATTTTCGTGTTCTTGGTGTTCTTCGAGCATTCAAGGGTCGTTCTTCGTGTTCTTCGTCATTCTTGCATGTTTTGGTCTCTAAAATTTTCTATCTTGTTTTCGAAAATTTGTACTTTTTGATTCTCATTTCTTTCATTTGAATGCTTGTTATTTTGTTTTTGTATTTTTTTTTACTAAGATAAAATTTTCACACGATATGCGCCTATATACATCATTATGCGCCTAATTTCTTTTATGCGCCTGAATGCTTTCTGCGCCTCAACTTGTATATGCGCCTAAATCATTCTGCGCCTAAAAACTTATGCGCCTAACTTTGTACTTAGTCAAATTTTGTTGTTTTAATTTTTCCTTAGTATTTACATAGAACCATAATATGAGCCTTGTAACCCTATGCGCCTTTAAAATTTCATGCGCCTAATCCAATCATGCGCCTTGTTTCTCTATGTTTTTGTGCGCCTGATTCTATTATGCGCCTCTCAATTCTTTATGCGCCTATGTTACTCTGATCATTTTATGATTCTATGCTCCTTTGTCACTTCTAACATCAATCATTTTGTTTTTCAGGATCTAACTAACTTTAAACTAGAAGAAACTCTTGATCTACTAGAGCTATCTGGTGAAGATATTGGAAGAGAGATCATAGAAACATTGCGCGTTGCTGGTCTGCTCCCTTTATTCACTATGGATCAGACATTTTATTCTCCGCTCCTCGTGGATGAGTTCTTTTCCACCGCTGTTCTAGTGGAAATTGATGTTAATGGACGCACTCACTACAGGATTGAGGCTCGCGTTCAAAATATAGACATCTGTATCTCCTCGTCTGTGATTCGACACTTACTCAGTTTTCCTTCTACGGGTGACGATCGAATTATTAGTCGTCCGATGACTTATTCTATTGACGATCAGAACAAGATGGCTGCCTCTCTTCTAAATATTCCTACACTTCAAAATAATATCAAAACCACTGAAATTCGAGATGGTGGAGAACGCTTGACTCATATAGCGCACTTAGTGGGAACTTCTAGTGTATTCAAAACCGGGAACGTGAACCGATTCACGGTGGAACAATGGGAATACACCGCTGCCATCATGGCCAAGGAGAAGCTTCACTGGCCTCACATTTTGTTCAAAACATTGCGTGAGCAGATTGACAAGTATGTGAAGAAAAAGAATGATGGAAAGACCAAGTTCTGCTCTCACTGCCTTCTTCTCACAAAACTTTTTCTAACTTATCCTGAGTTAGTCAAATTTTTGAATGAGAATCCTGAGTACAAAATTGATGATGTTCCAACTTTTGGAAAAGCAAACTTGGATCTCAAAAAGCGCAGAAAGAAGCCTGCAAAGCGCGCCAAGGGAATTCAGATCAAAACCGTTGAAGGCTTAATCGATGAAGAAACCGAATCAGATGATGCGCCAGTTCTTAAAGGCGCACCAATAAAGAAAAGCGCAGTAACTGCAAGCACAAGTCAACGCGCTGATCCCTTGCCAGAAGCTGAGAAAAGCAAAGGAAAACGGGTGGTTGATGACCCTCCTCGTGCGCCTATCAAACGCACCAGATTTGAATCTGATGAAGATCGTGATCTAAGGCTAGCGCAGGAAGCCAGCAGACTTGAGGCTCAAAGGAAAAGAGATGAAGATTTTCAAGCCAAGCAAGCTGCTGAGTCAGAGAAGCTAGAGCGCAAGAAAGGCGCTGGTTCAAGCGCTGATGTTGAGAAAGGCCCTACTGTTCCTGCGCCTACCCAGCGCGCGCCTACTCAACGCGCCCCTGCTCCCCGTGCGCCTCATGTCCTCAAAATTCAAAAGACCAAAGTGTTAAGGGAACAACTCCATTCTGATCTTTTTGGCGATGATATTTCAGACATAGATGAACCATTTCAGGGGAGCAAGAGACCATTCCTCAGCGCACTCCTTCTCCAGTTGCGCCTCCACCTCCTTCTGGACCAGATCTAATTACAACGGAAACAGTCGGTGATGAAACTAAAGATGACTATGCGTCTCCTACTCTTTCACCTCCTTATGCGCCTCAACCTCCTATTGCGCCTCTACAATCTGATGCGCCCAAGTCAACCCCTGCGCCTCCTCCATCTGCTCCAGATTTGAGCGAGGTACTTTCTATTCTTCAATCTTTGCAGCAGGGGCAAGCAAATTTAGAGCAAGGTCAAAGCAGATCAAGTCTCAATTTGAGCTTCTCACCTCAATGCTTACTGATCAATCTGAAGAAATTGCTGCCATTAAGGGGGAGATGAATTCTCTCAAGGACAAACTTTCTGCTCCTACTCCTCCGGCGCAGACTCAGGTATAACCTCATTCTGATCAGGCGCAAACCACATCTTCTGCGCCTACTTTCATACCTCAGTCTGCTGCGTCTCAATCCAACATGAACGTGTTAGTATCAAAGTTGGATGTTTTGAAAGAATTGGTTGTTACTCACTTCACTGCTGCTCATTCAAGCTCAGACAGACACGCTGAACACATTTCTTCTGACATTATCACGGCTCAAAATGTCATTGAAGCTCATCTTCAAATCTTAGAAGAAAATATTTCTCAGTAGCAGCAAATCACTCAGCGCTCCATTGATGAGTATCAAAACATCAATGTGAATCACTTGAGTTACATCAGAGACGGTGTCACTGCCACTCACTCTAGCGTCACTGAAACTCAGGGCTTAGCGAACCGAAGTCATCAGCTCGCTAAACAGATTCAGCGTTCCGTTTCAGAGATCGTTGAAGGATTGAAGGACGACGACGCGCCTCCCAACCCTTAGTTTCTATTTTGATTGTAAGTTATTAGAATCTTTTGTGATAGAAACTACTCTTTTGTGTTAGTGATTTAGTGCTTACTTGTTTTAGCACCTTGTGTTTTTGTTCTATTCAAAACTTGTAATCTGTAACTCCTACACCCCAAGTTTTAATGAGAACAATGCATCACTTATTATCAAACCTTGTTCACTCAAACTCCTTGTTTGTAGAACAATGAATATTGTTTAAAACCATATGCATCATATTTGAATGTTTCATACTTTCATGCATTGAGTTTAAACTTGGTTTAAACACATTTCAAAACTAAAATTCATATATCATTTTGAATGTGTTGAACTATTATTTCTATCTTTCCATATGTAATGCTTTATCCTTATTAGAATAGATTAGAAATCTACATCTTGGACTAGTGTGTGCATTAACTTGAGACATGATTTATCAAAGTTATTTATTTGAACATGTTTTTATCAAGTATAATGTTTGTCCTTGATATAGTAGGTAATGGCATCAATCAAATAGGGGGAGATTGTTGGGTATGCCCACATATATCTCAGTTTTAATGTAATAGGATTTATTAGATTTGATTGATCCATCACCTAAGTTTTATTTCATGGACTTTAGACCCACATGTAAGAAGTATTTATACTTCATTTTTTTACGTTGTCCATTGTTATAGAATAGGCTTAGAAATAGGGCAAGAAGATCAAAATTCAAGAAAATCACATTTTGAGTTGAGCCATGCGCCTATGCGCCATGCGCCTTCTAGCGCCCGCATATAAGCATTCTTCTAAGAAATGCTATGCGCCTCATTTTGATCATACGCGCTATGCGCCTCATATGCCTTAGCGCGCGCATTCTCTATGTGCCTCTTGGCTCAACGCGCCTCAAAGTGTTTATTCAACACTCAGTGATTTATTGAAGATTCAAAGACTTGAAGAGAATTCAAATTACACCAATAATCCAACGGTGGTTAAAAGATGCATATGCGCCTAATCTGTTGACACGTGTCCACAACGGTCACATTTATGTTGAGTATCAAAATGGCCATAATATATGCATGCTCCAATCAACGAGCGACAGCACATCTTATCCACAAGGATCTCCAACGGCTAGTTTTTGGAAGTTCACTATAAATACCCCATAACTTCAACATTTTGAAGTTGCTGAGTTTTGCTAAGAATTTCAAGAATTTCTCTCTCAAAGCATTTGTTGAAGATTTGAAGATTGCCTTTGTTTTTCCAGAATTCCTCAAGAACATCTTCATACCTTCATCCTTAGCCCAGATCTTCAAGCTATAACACTTTAGATTCATTGTGCTCTAAATCATAAAGATCTAAAGAGCCTTGATACTAAAATCACACACGCACCTCTTTAAGTTTGATCACTTAGATCCTTCTTTTAGAGATACACCGGTTATTATTTTGGATTTGTTCATTCATAGAATATTAGATCTTGAGTTAGTGTAGAAGCTCAAAAGTTGTAATTTGTAACACTCACTCATTATATAAGATCTCCATTAGAAATCCAAGACTAACCATCTTGGTAGAGGACGTAGATCTTTCATTGATCGAACATCTCCAAATAGCTTGTGTTATTATCTTGTCATTTACTTTCAAGTTATTATCTTCACTCACTATTTGCTTGTTTACTCATTGTAGATTGATTGATCTGAATTGTGTTGTGTTGTTAACTCATTTGCCTTAGTTTCTTATTTCACCCACTTTGAGCCAAAATACTTAGAGTGTGTGTGCGCCCCCTTTATCATACTTTGCGCCTATTTACATTACTAAATTCCGCTGTGCATTTCACTCACTCACTTAGGCGCATATCATAACGCTTACTTGATAAAGTGCGCATTTGCAATTGAGTTTATCAAGGGTACGAAAAGAATTTTAAAACATCTATTCACCCCCCCCTCTAGCTATTTTTCATACCCTTGTTGCCCTTTGGGACCAACAGAAGCCACGACGTCTGTTGGATCCAGATTGAAAAAGAGAAAAAGTGAAGAGAAAGAGATTGTGGAGGTCGGAGCTTTCGAGGACATGGAAGTTGAAGACATTAGAAAAAGTTTTTTGCTGTTGCCTTTGATGTAAGTCCTATAAAATTTCCTGTAAATTTGTAATGTTAAACATTTTTTAAGTTACTAACCAATCTGTTTTTGTAGGCTTTTGGAGCTATGGAGTCCAAAGTCATCACTTTGGATGAGAAAAACAACAAGCTGCTAATGGAGTCCTTGCAATTTAAGAAGCACGTGCACCTGGAGAAAGAAGAAAAGCAGAGGAAGATTGATGAATTAGAAAATAAAATTGAGAGCCTGAATGATGAGGTTTCAAGCCTGATGAAGGGGATGTCATCCATTCAAGATGTCCACATGCAGGAAATCGAAGACTTGAAGGGTGCACTGATGAAGTCTGCAGCTGTCAGCATGGTGGAGATCAAGATCCAAATGATGGAAGACTTCTTGAGCGGCAAGCACACTAAGTGGGACATTGAACAGCAGCGCACCATTTTGAAGGGGCTAACAGGAGAAGCGATGGAGGTAGGAGATGTATCATCGGCTACAAAGGATGACAACAAGAAAGAAGATGGAGCACTACCAGCGGCGGAAGCCATTTGAAGAAGTTTCCTTTAAGTTTTTGTTTGAACGAGGTTTTTATCAGGCTGTGTCCCAGGAAGGTTGTAATCAAAACAATTTTTATGATTTTTGTTTGTAATGGTCCATAAGGGCCGAAAACAATTAGTTTTTTGAAAGTGTGGGGTTGGTTCCACACCTTAACGTTTCTTTGTGGTGTTTGGACAAAATTGGGCTAAGTAGATGTTAGGTTCTAATGAATGAAAATGGGTTTAGGTACTTCTGCTTGTGTTGCCTTCTTGCGTAGAATGTTCAAATCCTTTGCCCACCTTTGATTGGCATGTCAGGCCAATTACCCTTTGTTCTTAGATAACATGTAAATGCTAAAACCAATTGATCATAACTTTAGATTAGTATTTGATTAAGTGGGAATGGGGGGTGCGTACATATCAACATACGTGCCCATTCCACACCTTAATCAACACTAATGTCGTGTGCTCCAGGCGAAGGTGTATAAACCTTAATAAAGACGAAAGAAAGTAATTTCTTTAAACCTTTGAAGGGATTTGAATACCTTAAACTTAAGGTGAGATGGCCAATCTCAAAACTATTATTTTACATTAAATCTCAAAAATCTTAGTTCAAAGTATAATAAAACAATGAAAATATCTCAAGTGATATTATCTTTATTGAAAAACTTATGCAATTCAAAGAATGAAAATCATTCATAAAGTAAAGGTAGATCCATACCTGATCTTATTTCAATCAGGTGTCATCTAGTATGAAGATGTCAATATCTTGATTGTCCCATTATCTTGCTCATGCACATTTGGTTGTCTTGGCCTAGTAAAACTTCTTTAGTTTCCTTGCAAGACAAAAGCATGTTAGAGATGGGTGTTAGCTTGGCTAACACCCCTCCGATGCTTAAGTCAGTAATGGTTCGAAAAATATAATCAAATTTGAAATGACATAAAGTAAATAAAGCAAAATAAATTCATACTTGTTTTCTTGAATTAAATGGATACATTTCAACTTACATAAAGTAGGCTTTGAGATGAATTGCGTTCCAACTTCTTGGAATCCTGACACCGTCTGGGGTAGAAAGCCAATACGAACCTTTTCCTGCTTCTGCATCTATTAAGTATGGACCTTCCCATTTTGGAGCCAATTTTCCAGCATTGAGTTCCCTTGTGTTCTAGAAAACTTTTCGTAATACTAAGTCACCAACTTTAAAACTCCTTATTCTGACATTCTTGTTGTACGATCGTGCAATGCTCTGTTATTAGGCTGCCATCATGATCCTTGCTAGGTCCCTCAGTTCTTCAATAGTGTCCAAATCATGAGATAAGTTAACGTCGTTCTGTTCAGATGTCAGCAACCCATATCTTGCTGTAGGGATGATGACTTCTGCAGGGATGACGGCTTCTGCTCCAAATACCAAAGAATATGTTGTTTGACCTGTTGCATTCCTGGGTGTAGTCCTGTCTGCCCATAAGACGAATGGAAGTTCCTCGGCCCATCGTCCCTTATTCTGATCTAGCCTCTTCTTTAAATTGTTGATTATGATCTTGTTGCTTGATTCTGCTTGACCATTGGCTTGAGGATGTACAGGGGAAGATGTCACCATCTTGACTCCCCAGCTGGTTAGGAATTCCGTCGTCTTCTTACTGATGAATTGGGAGCCGTTGTCGCAAATTATCTCTGATGGAATGCCAAATCTGCTGAAGATGTTCTTTTTATGAAGGAGATGACTTATTTGTCGCGGACTTGGATGTATGCTTCTGCTTCTACCCACTTAGAAAGGTCGTCTGTCATTGCAAGCATGAATACCTTCCCTCCTGGTGCTTTTGGTAGTTTACCTACAATATCCATACCCCATGTCATAAACGGCCAAGGGGAAAGAATGGGATGAAGTAGTTCAGCTGGTTGGTGCAAGATGTTGTCATGCTTCCGACATGAATCACACTTCTTGGCATATTCAGTGGCATCTTGACGCATTGTAGGCCAAAAGTAACCCATCCTTAGAGCTTTGGTGTACAAGCTTCTGCCCCCAGAATGGTTGCCATAAATTCTTTCATGGATACCTTCCCTCCTGGTGCTTTTGGTAGTTTACCTACAATATCCATACCCCATGTCATAAATGGCCAAGGAGAAAGAATGGGATGAAGTAGTTCTGCTGGTTGGTGCAAGATGTCGCCATGCTTCTGACATGAATCACACTTCTTGGCATATTCAGTGGCATCTTGACGCATTGTAGGCCAAAAGTAACCCATCCTTAGAGCTTTGGTGTACAAGCTTCTGCCCCCAGAATGGTTGCCACAAATTCTTTCATGGAGCTCCTTAAGAACTTCTTTAGCTTTATCGGATTCCAGACATCTTAAATATGGACCTGCAAAAGATTTCTTAATCATCACATTATCTATTAATAGGTATCTTGAATTCCTTACCCTGAATGCTCTAGCATTCTTCTCATCAGTTGGGATGGTGCCATCTTGAAGGTATTTGATGATAGGAGTAGTCCAAGAAGTTTCTGTCTGACTGTCTTGATCCTCTTGGATGTCATCATCTATGCTAAAAAGTTCTAACTTTTCCAGAGCATGAATGTTGTCATGAATGATTGGTATATTGGTTTGAGAGGCGCTTTTGAAGGTTGATCCCAAGTTAGCAAGAGCATATGCTTGAGAATTTTCTTCTCTAGGTACCCGTTCTAAGGAAAAGCTTTGGAATTTGCTTGCCAGGATTTTCACGATCCCCAGGTGACGTCATCTTGGCATTCTTAGCTGCATAGGAACCAATGAAATGGTTAACCAATAATAATGAATCACAGTATACCTGAATCGCCTTGACGTTGAGGTCTAGGGCAACAGTTAATCCTGCAATAAAGGCCTCGTATTCTGCTTTATTGTTGGTGGCTTTAAAATCACAACTTATGGCATGGGGTATGATGTCCCCTTGTGGTGATTTTAGGACAATACCCAGACCTGTTCTTCTCATGTTGGATGCGCCATCTGTGAATAAGGTCCACTTGAGGATGTCGTCACCTTGAAGGTGTTGGACCTCAAGTTCTACTTCGGGCTGTATACTTGGACTGAAGTCTGCCACAAACTCTGCAAGTGCCTGTGATTTTATCGCAGTTCTTGGCTCGTATCTGATATCATATGTGCTCAGCTGGACGGACCACTTTGCCATCCTTCCAGACATCTCTGGATTTCTCATAACATTCTTAATTGGATAATTAGTACGAATATAGATAACATAAGTTTCAAAATAATGCCTTAATTTAACTGATGCAGTAATCAAAGCTAGAATTAACTTTTCTAGATGGGAGTACCTTGTTTTTGCATCTAAAAGAGTTTTACTTACATAGTATATAGGATGTTGGTTACCATCTTGCTCACGTACAAGGACTGCACTAACAGCTGCTTCTGAGAAGGTCAAATATGCATATAAAGGTTCGCCTTCTTGTGGTCTGGCCAGCAACGGAGATGTTGATAGGTACTGCTTCAAATCTTGGAATGCCTTCTCATGTATTTCTGTCCATTCGAATCTGCTATTCTTCTTCAAGATATCGTAGAATGGCTTGCATCTTTCTGAGGATTTTGAAATAAACCTGTTGAGGGCTGCTACCTTTCCTGTCAATCTTTGAACATCTTTAACAGTCCGAGGCGACGTCAGGTTGATGATTGCTCTTATTTGTTCTGGACTTGCTTCTATCCCTCTTTGTGTCACCATATAACCTAAGAATTTTCCAGACCTCATGCCGAAGTTACACGTTGTTGGATTCAGCTTCATGTTAAATGCATCTAGGATGTCAAATGCTTGAGTAAGATCTTAGACATTGTTTTCTGCTTTCTTTGACTTGACTACCATATCATCAATGTAGACCTCTATGGTGTCCCCAATATGGTCCTTGAACATCATATTGACAAGCTTCTGGTACGTTGCACCTACATTTCTTAGTCTAAATGGCATAGCAATATAACAATATATACCTGTAGACACCCCGATCTCGCACCCCTAAAACCAACCATTTGATTCGGTCTAAGCGCGATAATTGACCTAAAACCCCAGATTTGGCCGTTCGGGATTACCGTACGCCTTATCGGTGCATCGGATGGAAAAACCATGTCCGGATTCATGATCAGGGCTCAAAACCGAGTAAACAGGCGTATACTTCGAAAATTGAGCGTCGGGACCCTACGGCGGGCCCCGCACCCCTAGAACGCCTTTTACCGGACATCCTTTGCATTTAAAATTATATTATTTTATTCCTTACTCTTTAACATAATCTAGATATGCCATCTTGACCAGAAAATTGAGAAGAGCAACTTTTGTGTTGAACCCGCGGACAACCGGGACACCGGAACGCGCACGACGGAGCAGTTGCAAGCTGTTACGGAGCGGGAACACGGAGCCAGAAAATCATGCATGTTTAATCCCACATTTCCTGGACACATGGCTGCAATGGGGGGGTCACATGGCCAAAAATCAACCAAGAAATGGACAAGTGGCAACAAATGAGGGGATGACTTATCAATATTGCACACAAGGACAACACCATCATTTTTTTGGCAAGTTTTTCCACCACTTTTGCATGATTTCGGGTAAGAGGACTCACCCCCCATACTACCCCTACTCTAGGGGCATTTTGGTCCAAGAAATATCACCTCCCTCCTCCATATACTTCCTATGTTGATCCAAGAAAGAGGGGGACATTCATTCAACAAAGAGATTCACTCCACAAATTCATTACACTCACACATTCCATACACTCCCTCCATACACTTTCTTTCAACCAAACAACCTCCATCATCAAACCACCACTCAACCACCACTACCACCACAACACCACAACCCCTCCACCACTAAACCACCACTCCAAACACTTCAAAACAACTACTCAAACTCAAGCAAACCACAACAACAACAACCACAACAACAACAACAACAACCACAACAACAACAACTTCAATCAAACAAAAAGAAGCCTTCCCTTGGAAGCAAAGGAAGCACACCACCCCCCTAACCTAGGTAAGTTTACTTCTTGTAAATCATAGATTTAAAACATGTAAGTTTTATATGAATTTGTGGGAACCTAGTCAACTAATGACTAGGTCTCCCTTGCTACATATGTAATCTATGTTTTAACTTTGTAAATAAACATGTTTAATGTATGCTAAATGTTCATATCTCTGTCCTAATATGTACATATATGTTTTAAGTTTATTTTGGTGTTGATTTCATGGCTCAAATATTAAATCCATGCAAGATATGGCTCTCTTACCTAGCTTGTGCATAATCTGCCCCCTTGCTCCTCTTTCATGATTATTCTCATTTTTGCTCTTGTTTGTTCATAAATAGATGCATGATAATGTTAATAACACATAAATAAACTAGTTCCCCAAGTTTCATGGGTTTATTCCAAGTTTATTCCATGTTTTGATACCTATCTTCATGCCATGTCTAATCTGTCCAGTATGTGTTGTTTGCATCAAGCCTTTTGATGTGCTTTTTAATCTATCTTACCTTCGTTTATAGATCTAACTCAAAACATAAAAGTTGTTCCTTGCATATTGAATATGATGCTTGACAAGTTTCGTGGTTTACATCCATGTCTAGGTCATGTTTTGGTAGGAATTTTCGTAGTACAGAACTGCTGCCTTGCTTGCTGCACTCTGGATTAGTCTGAGTTCTTAAGTCCAAAAACCTACCAAAACTCGATTTTCAAGCCTAAGTCAAAACATGAAATTTGTTCTCAAAATAGATGTTCATATTCTTGAAATAATTTTATGACCTAAGGAAAAGCCCCCTTTCCATTTTATAAATCAAGTGTATTCTCTCAGACTAACATTTCCAGATTCTGACATGAAAATGTCAGAGGACTTTTGATGAACTTAAACTCATTTTATTCACGAACTGTTTTGGGTAAGTCATATTCAATATGTGATCTTCAATTTTCATGTTTTGAGTTTTCTCAGACTCATAGGTTATGATAGTGTAAATTGTCCGTCAAAATCTGATATGCAATGCTTTGCTGTGCTGGGCAGATTTTATGTTAATGTTTTTGGCATGAGTTAAGCATGAAATATTTATCAATAAATCCAACCAAAATTCATACATGTTATCTAACATCTTGGGAGTGAATCCCAAGCTTTAGATCTCTTTTTGGATAGGTGTTTCACAGGTACAATCCATGGCGACCCACAGCAGCCCTGTGAACCTGGAGGAGCAATCTTGCACTCAGATATTCTTTTCATGGGATTTATCCCATTTTCTGTATATATGTATTATTTGTACAATATTCCCCCTTCCCCCTTTAATTGCTCATACTTGTATATATGACTCAAACCTTTTTTCAAAACCAATCGGGAATCCACCCAAACCGGTTCCCGGTTGTGATCAAATGAATCGACCTAGACTAGGAAGACTCCTTGTACATAAAGCACACATTTTTCCAATGTTAGGGCATAAAACACATTTTTCAAAAGGCAAACTAAAATCAAGCGTAGGCGGAAGCATGCTAGAGACCGAAAGGGCGAGCGGAGTGCCTAACACCTTCTCCTCTCGTAACATAGCCCCCGAACCCACTTCAAAATTCAATCAAAAAGGTTTTATCTCTATTTTCCTAAATAAAATGAGGTGGCGACTCTTCTTTTCAAAACCAAAGTAGGGTAACCATTATGAGAAACCGAGCGGATTCCAGCCGCGTTTCGCACGGATCCCCACGCGGGTACGGGTGCGGGCTCTCACAATACCTGTGGGTGTAATGAAGGCGGTGTCTTCTTGGTCAGATGGTTCCATCTGGATCTACTGAAATCCTGAGGATGCGTCCATGAATGTCAAGATCTCATGCCCTGATATATTGTCTACCAAGGTGTCAATGTGTGAAAGAGGAAAAGGATCCTTTGGGCATGCTTTGTTCAGGTCCGTGAAGTCGACACAAACTCTCCATTTACCATTCCTTTTATC
This sequence comes from Campanula takesimana, assembly GCA_026119855.1. Lineage (NCBI taxonomy): Eukaryota > Viridiplantae > Streptophyta > Magnoliopsida > Asterales > Campanulaceae > Campanula > Campanula takesimana. The sequence goes on along the minus strand of JAOWBW010000078.1, from coordinate 99,132 downwards.
CACCACAACAACATTAGCCAACCATTTTGGATATTCTGCTTCTCTGATCATCTTTGCTTTCAGCAGCCTGTCAACTTCTTCTTAGATAATCTAATTCCTTTCTTGAGCAAACTTTCTTCTTTTCTGTCGTACTGGTTTGAAGGAAGGATCTATGTTAAGCTTGTGAGTTATGACTTCTTTACTAATCCATGTTATGTCCTCATGTTTCCAGGCGAAGCTTTTGACCCTTTCTTTCAAGAGATTGATTAGTTCTTCTTCAAACTCTGCTGGTACATCTTGGCCAATTAGCACTTTTAAGTCTGGATTAGAGGGATCCAAGAGTATTTCTTTCACATCATGCTTCCTTGCTTCCAAGACCTGACGTGCCTTTTTCTTTAATTGATATGCTTGCCGAGAGGATGACGTCGCCTTCATAGATGTCATGTAGCAATCCTTCGCTGTCTGCTGATCACTGTAAATATTGACAACTCCCCAAGGTGTCGGCATCTTCATACACTGGTGGTAAGTGGACGGCACTGCCTTCATAGAGTGAATCCAAGGCCTACCCAAGATCACATTATAGCTGGTTGCACAGTCTATCACACAAAATCTTTCCATGGAGTTGACGCCTTCCACATACACTGGGAGTCTGATCTCTCTTGCCGTGTCCTTTGTTTCGCCACTGAAATCCACTAGTACCAAAGTATTCTTGACCACTTATGTGATTGGAATATTCATCTCTTTCAAGGCTGCAAGGGTGATGAGATTCACAGAACTGCCCCCATCTACTAAGATCCTTCTGACTTTGCAGTTCGCTATCTGGAGGGCAATGACCAGTGCATCATGATGTGGATCTAACACATTTTCCCTGTAGTCTTCTTTGAAAGAGATGACATGTTGAGAAGTCAGTTGGGAAGTTTTCTCTTTTCTTTGGGGCTTTTCATCTTTGGACTTGTGTGCATGCCTTTTAGCTGCAGAATAAGAAGTACCACAAATATCAGAACCACCACTAATAAATTGGATTACCTTGGTTACAGGTGGAGGAGAAGGTGGTCTCTCTGGAACAGTCTCTTTGTTTTCTGCCTTGTTCTTCTGATGGCTAAGGATTTCCTTGAGGTATCCTTTTGACAATAAGTAGCTCAGCTCCTTCCTCAAGGCGATGCAATCTTTTGTAAGGTGTCCAAAATATTCATGGTAAGCACACCACTTGGATTTGTCCTTCCAAGTAGCTGGTTTATCATTCTTCCTTGGCCATCTCTCTTTGTCTCCAAGGTTCCTCATCACACACAGGATACCTGAGACATCAACAGAAAAACAGTAATCAGTGATTTTAGGACATTCAGTTTCATCTTGGTCATCATCTTCCACAGAATGAATCTTGTTAGAGTCATTTCTATGGTATGGTCTGGATCTGTTATTCTGCCTCTGGTGAGATGTCTCTGTCCTTTTTTACGGGTTGTCATATGTCGATGCCTTGCTAGAATCCTTCGACTGCTGTGCTTTGTCTTCTTCTAGCCGGATGAACCTTGTAGCTCTATTGCGTACATCCTTCATTCTCTTGCATGAATTCATCACCAGATCTTCATAGAATGGAGAGTCCTTCTTCAAACCCATCCTGAATGCTTCCGTTGCTGTAGCCATGTCAAGATTAAGGATCTCCAGGACTTCCTTGTTGAACCTGTTGACGTAGTCCTTCAATGCTTCGGTTGGTTGTTGAACGATCTGGTAGAGGTCACTAGTAAGCTTCTCGAATTGTCGACTGCAGGAGAACTGGTTGTTGAACATGTTGATTAGTTGGGCATATGAACCGATTAATCCTGGTGGTTGGCGAATCAGCCATTTCAAAGCTGGTCCTAGCAAGGTTGACCCAAAGCTTTTGCATAAACAGGCTTCCGTAAACTGAAGGGGTATACGAACAATCTCCATCTTCTCTTAATAATGGGCGACATGCTCTTCAGGATCTGTGCTTCCATCATAGAACTTCATGGATGGGATGTTTAATCCTTTCGGGATGTCAACATGTTCGATTGCTGGCGTGAATCGAGATTGACTATAGCATGTTGGAGAGACCTGCTGGATGGGAGGAGTCACACCAGGTACGTTCATGACCATATCCCTTAATTCCTGAGGTTGACTTGCTATGTAGTTACCTGCAAAAAGGTTAGCAGAACGAGTAGTATTATCAAATGCAAAACTTGAATTAATGTTACCAAAGGGGTTGACATCCGCTGTAGATGTCACTATGGTACTATTGGTGTATGCTGGCCATGTAGATGTCCCTGAAATGTTATGAGTGAAAGATGGGACAGAAGTGTTTCCAAGTGGAGAGAACTGGAATAAGGTAGGATCTGGGGACGACGACATCATCAGAGAAGTCGTCACCAAAAGAGATGACGGGGTTCCACCATCAGTTGCGCTGGCCATCGGGATCCACTCGTTGAATACAAAATGACTGCCCCCAGTGCTAAAGTTTAGAACCCTAGGGCAAATTGGTGATACATAATCCACCCTTTGCTCAAAGACTTCTGATCCTTCTGCATATTCACCAAGGTGTCAAATATCAAAGAAGTGCTACATTGCTGCTTGTCTAGTTGACTCCTCATCTGGATTAGAATGCTCTTGAGTTCAGATCAGAGGATAGAGCTGAAGGTTTCTTGCCAGCTCCGACGGGTGGCGGCGGTGGTAAAGATCCAGAGTGGCTTGTCGTCTTGCTGGGACTATTGCCCCCAATTGATAAGTTCAAGCCAATAGTTGTGCTAGGAGCCTTGCTGGTGCCGGAAGTCATGGGTTGAGTAGACATAGTGATTCGAAGGAAATTCAAACAATTAAAAAACCAAAGGCCCCTCGGTGGGCGCCAAACTGTTTTGGTAAAAAACAATAAGAACTAAATTAAGCAAAAAATGTTGAGTATTTGGATTGAATGGAGGGTGCTATGGAATATAATTATTTGAATGAAGATGACAATGACACGATGAATGTATACGAGGAAAGCCCTTGAGAAAATGATCTCGCGGGCACAAAACTTCGGGAGGTGTTTGTGAGCACCTACCACCCCTAAACGGTTGTATTGATTATTTCTTGAGGTTACAAAGAAAGCTTATGGCGGAGTACAGTAATGAGTGCGTGAGTTGTGTGTTGTGCCGCCTCTAAACTTAGTTTAAATACAAGAATGAGATAGAACAAATCAACCTAACTAACTAAGCTAAAAACTCGGATTCTATCTTTATTGTAACCAAATCTTGTTGCCGTTTATTAGAGTTTCCGTAGGTCTTGAATTATCACGTGATTAATACATGTTTATCGGTATAAAAGATTTATTAATAACACAATAAATAAATAAATTACTTACAGTGCAGTAATTATCAGGACGTCGCTATCTTGAAGATGTCGTCGTGTAAATTTCACCCATAACAGTTTACTTATAAACAATGTTACTTTATAAGTAACACATTTGTTACATTTAGTAAACGGAATAAAAAAAAAAGTAAAAAAAAATATAAAACTAAAAAAAAAAACGATTTTTTTTTCGGGGAAAAAAATAAAAAATTAGGCCAATGAGCAGATTTTGAGTGGAGCATGGGTTGGGATCCTACGCTTCACGGAGAATGTTGTACACGGGTCATGTGTCGACCCGTCTCCTCTATGAAACGGATCTAGGTGTTCTCACAAGAGACCACCTCAAAGAAGTATGCAAATCGAACAAAATGCAATTAGAACAACCACCACGAACCCTTTATTTCACAGCTGAAAAGGAAGATTTTTTTTTAGAAGCCACTCTTTTCCTTTGAATTAGGCTCCGTTTGTTTCGCGTAAAACAACTTCTGAAAAATGATTTTTCAGATTTTTTTTCCGGAAAATGACATAAACATGTTTTTAGTTGTTTGGTAAATTAAGGAAAATGTTTTCAAAAAAAATATTTTATGTGAAAAATTATTTTCATATGAGAAAAAAATAATTTAGTATGAGAAAAAATATTATGAGAAAAAAAGTAATATGAGAAAAAAATTGAATGGGGGAGAACTGGGGTGGAGTGGGTAGGGGAGGTGTGGGGGGTAGGGGCGAGGCGGTGGTGGGGGATGTGTTAAAAAATAATTTTAATATGAGCGAAAATAAGTTTTTTTTTTTGGTGGGTGGTGGGGTAGGGTAGGTGGGGGTGGGGGTGGGGATTGTGTTCAAAAATAATTTTAATATGAGAGAAAAGAAGTTCTTTTTTTCGGGTGGTGGGGGTGAGGGTGGGTATGTGTGTGGTGGGTTAGGTGGGGGTGGGTGGTGTTCAAAAATATTTTTAATATGAGTGAAAATAAGTTTTTTTTAGGGGGGTGGGGGTGGTGTTCAAAAATATTTTTAATATGAGTAAAAAGATTATTATTATTTTTTTTTGGGGGGGGGGGGTGGTGGGGTAGTGGGGGTAGGGAGAGAGACTGTGGGAGTTGTTAGAAAATAATTTTAATAAGAGTAAAAAAAATTATTTTTGGGGGTGGGAGTGGGGTGGGTGGGGTGGGGGTGGAGTAGGTGTTAAAAGATAATTTTAATATGAGTGATTTTCTTATCTTTTTTTTTGGGGGGGGGGGGGATGGGGTTGGTTGGTGGGTGGGGGTGGAGTAGGTGTTAAAGGATAATTTTAATATGAGTGTTTTTTTTTTTTTTGGTTGGTTGGGGTGGGGGGGTGGGTGGGGGGAGAGGGGAAAGAAGGTAAGGTTGGGGGTGGGGGATGGGATGGGGTTGAGTTGGAGTGGGTAGAGTGGGTTGTATATGGGGAATTGGGTGTGTGGGTGAATGTGTTAACATTTTTTCGGAAAATGATTTACGGAGAAGAAATCCGTAAGTCATTTTACGGAAAACCTAGTTTATTTCCGTTGACCATAAAATATTTTACATTGACTTCTTTTTACTTTTGGTTACCAAATACCGGAAAACATGTAAAATATTTTCCGTAAAACATTTTACGACGAAACAAACGGAGCCTTAGTTGCAATTCAAAACAAAAAATGAGATGATGTTTGCAGGGAAAAAATGTCTGCAATGACAATACTGAAACCTAAGTTCAAGGACATGATTGAAGAAAAAAAATGACTATACTTCAAAGGAGTAAATTACAAAACTATGCAATGTACTATACTTTCGATTTAACATACTATATTGTACTATCTAGTGGCAGCATAATCCAGTGTACTTTTCTGTTTTTTACAAATAATGAAACGGAGATGGATGTCGTTAATTTTTGTTAACAGAATAATGACCACTCACCTCCCCCCATCTATAAACTAACATCCGTTAAATTTTTTAGTTAAAACTAACACCCCTTCCCCATTAAACACCTCTCCCCTGCTTCTCCTTCCTCCCCTCAGTGACCATCCGCCCCAACCCCCATTTTTCCAACCCACTGCCACCATAAAGAGTAGGTTTTGGGGGGGAAACTAGTTCCTCCATGAGTTATAAAAAGTCTTGTTTTTAAACCTTAACCCTAACCTTAAACCCTAAATCATAAACCTTAAACCCTATAAAAACAGGACTTTTTATAATTTATAGAGGAACTAGTTTCCCCCAAAATTTTCTGCACCATAAAACACCCCGCGGTTCTTCTTCCTCCACTATGTTTTCTTTCTCAGATAATTTTCTCCTCTCTCTCTCTTACAATAACTCCATAAGGCAACTCCATCAACAATGGTGATTTGTCCTTTTGAGAATTTCAAAATCAACCCAAAATCAAATTGAAATTCAAAGATCTAGGTTTGGATTGAAATCCATAAATCGAAAAAACCCATTTATGGGTTTCGATTGAATTCCATGATCGAATAACCCAGAATTGATCTTCGTCGTTAAAGAACAGACCTTCGTCGTTAAACGGTGAACAAAGATGATTTTCAGCAAGATTTAGGTTTCGATTAGTCCATGTTATCGAATCGTAAAACGAATCTGGGTTTTTGGAATCGTTAATTTGAAACTTGTTTCGGATTGCAAAATGAATCTGGTATTCTAATTTTCTGTTGCGGTGGAAATGTGGTGTGGCCATATTTTTGGTGGTGGTGGTGGTGGCAAAGCAATGGAGGTGGCCGATGACAGCTATGGATTGTGGATTGTGGATTGAAGGGAGTGTTTGGTGAAGATTTTATAATGAAATTGGGTATTTTTGTTTCTACAAAAAATGTTAGGTTTATGAAATGGTGATGTTGATGGCGGTGAAGGTAGTGATGGTGGTGAACATGAGAGAAGGAAGGGTTAGTGTTCTTCTTTGATGGTCGTTAATGCAATTTAACGATTGTTAGTGTACTTAACGATTTTTCGTTCCACGTTGGTATTTTTGTTAAGTTTATTAACGTTGTTTGGTTCAATTGCATTATATGTAACAAAACGATAAAGTACATATGATTAAGATGTCACTAACTAGTACATTGTATTGATTGTACAAAACATGAACACGTTGCATAAGTTGTTGGCCATTCACCCTAAATACTTTAAACTTTAAAGTAGTATGAAAAATCAAGGGTATATCATGTCACAGATAACCAAAAAATCTATACTTATAGTATTTTAAAGTTGGTGAAATCAACCATGTGAATGACACATAAACCACAAATGGGTTTATCTTGACTTAGAGGATGCCATGTAATATGACATTTGCAATCATAGAGACTTTTGGCATTCTTCTACCTAGGTTAAAATAAAAGGTAATAACCATAGATATGTAAAGTGGTAAGATATGATAGTCGGTAACTTAGTGATTCTATAAGAAGAGATTGACATCTAATAGAATATGTATCTTATATATATAGAATTAGATTAGGTAGACATATAGTCTTATATATAGGTAGTATTTGACTAGGTAGTTCGTGGTGCATTCAAGAACATTAAGATCATTAAGAATTGAAGTGACTTTTCAATTTTCAACTGATCAAATTCACAATTCAATGGATTTTGAACCGTTTATGTATTCCAAGAGACTACATATTATTCAAAGCCATTGAATTGTGATGGAATACTTAAAGTTTTAACTATCAAGTGATTTTAAATGATAGAAAGTGAAAAGATAGATTGAAATCTATACGTATTGTATTTTAAAGTTGGTGAAATCAACAATGGGAATGACACATAAACCACAAATGAGTTTTTCTTGATTTAGAGAATGTCATGTAATATGACCTTTGCAATCTTGGAGACTTTTGACATTCTCCTACCTAGGTTAAAATAAGAGGTAATACCCATAGATATGAAACTAGGTAATTTAGTGATTCTATAAGAAGAGAATTATATCTAATAGAACATATACTCTTATATATAGAGTGTTAGACTAGGTAAGTAGTGGATGCATTAAAGAACAATAAGATCATTAAAAAGTGACTTTTCAATTTCAACTAATCAAATTTTCATAATTCAATGGCTTTGAATAAACAATAAGATCATTAAGAAGTGACTTTTCAGTATCCAACTAATCAAATTTTCATAATTCAATGACTTTGAATATCATGCATTGTTTCAAGTTGGTGTATGAATTACAAAAGAACCTAATAAAGAATATGAAAGATTATATATATTTATTTAAAACATATCTTTTGCATTTCCCCATTTAATACCAACATTAATTTGAAGATAAAAAGATCTAAATGACTCTTCACTTTGGAAAGCAGATGGTCTTTGCAGGGAATATAAAAAAAAATAAAAGGAAAAAATCATTTTTATTGTTGTATGACATTATAGACTTCCTCCTACTTTTTTTCTTCTTTATGCATTCATGTCATTTGTTTCCACAATTTATTTAACCTTCTTTCTATATATCTATGTACTATATGATTTTGGCTTTAACTATTTTCTCACATTTTTTTCCTTTTTCTTTCATTAGGTTTGAGAATAACTTTTTTGGACAAATTGGATGAGGAAGAATAGTTTGATTGAGAAAAATTGCAACAGTGAGTAAGTTTCACCTCTACATTTTTGCATATGTTATCTTATTGAATTTTTACTTATCTTTCGATTTTACTATTACCTCCGTCCAAAACAAATTTTTATTTATTCTCTTCATCAAAAGAAAAAATATATTTATTATGAGATGGAGAAAGTATGAGTTTACTTTATCCATCAACATGTGTATTTCATTAACTTATTTGGAAAAAGTTATTTATAATAGTATTGTCATAATTTATTATGTTATTTTGAATACATATATGTCCTTAAATTTCTTTAGTGATTTTTTCTGTTTTCTTCTCTCTCTCTCTCTCTCTCTTTCTCTTTCTAAGATTGAAATATAAGGAGGTTAGACAAAGTTTTCACATGCAATCGGCCACCGCTGCACATATTTATCAACCAAACAATGCAATGCGTTTCTGATACTATTGCTCAAAACTCAACCTTGACGTATATTGTACTACTTTTGTCTCCAAAAAATATTTGAATTTATTTTTAACTAAGAAAGAAAATGAGTTCATTTTAGGACGAAAAAAATATTTTACATTTTTTGTAATTCATTTGTCTTTCTATTGTTGTAAATTGAATGTTTGAAATTGATATAATTGACCACTCAAGTTATTGGTTATATAACATGAAAGTTCATTTTTTTGCAATTCTTTTCCTCACATTAATTTTTGTTGCAATTTTATGAAAAAATGAGAATACCTAAAACTTATTGTTATAATATGTGTTTATTGCTGTGTTTATATATTTGGTTTTTATCGTAAATTTATTTAAGAGTTAATTATGGGTTTTATTTATGTTTTATATATTTTTGTTATGTTTACTAACTTTAAATCATTCTTGAATTTTTACTGCAGATCATTATGTTTTGGAGTAGTTGGAATATATGAAAGGTCAATGCAGTGTGAATGTAATCATTCATGGCATGATGGAAATACTTAATTTACTTCATCTTGATTTTAATGCAGATTATGTATTTATCAACATAATACAATTGCAAGCATTATGTTGCAAAAATGGGTTACTATATTAATTGAACTCCACATCTATTTTCAATTAGAACTTCTTTTTTATTTTTATTTACTTTTTGATTTTTTTATTAAATTTACTATTGTTTAGTGATTCAAATTTTTTATGGAAATACTTAATTACTTCATTTGTATTTTAATACTTAAAGAGATAACTATTCAATATATTTTAATTAATTTATAAATTTTGATTATAAATATCAGATTAATTGTAATAAGCTAAGTTTTTATAGACACACATGCACACTTTCTATCCCTCCATAAAAAATTTTATAAAAAGACCTCCTTATATTTATAAACTACTAATTTGTTCATTGAAAGATTATTACTTTATACTATCTATCTCTTCAGAAAATATTTTACAAAAAATACATTTCACATTTATAAATTATCAAATGATCCGTCAGTGCTACAGACCCCGTGCGAAGCACGGAGTTATTGCTAGTTACTGTTAACTCAAAGTAATGTTAGTTAATGATTTCTAATTAAGTTAAAAGATTTAGGTTACACAAATATTTTTTCTTTATTCCCTTCCAGTAAAAAAAAAAAAAAGAAAATCAATCAATTCCCAAGAAGCTACAAGCACAACTTATTACATAATTAATTAAATAGTAAATAAAAGTAAATAAAAGATTTGCATGATCTGCCTCAGATCAAAACAACTTCTCTGCTTTTCTTTTCTTTTCTTCTTTTCTATGTACAAATGAATATTTAAATAAATTTAGCCTAGGCACAGGCTGCAATAATCTCACAGAGCTTCCATGATATTAAACCTTTAAGCTCCAAACAACCTGAAATATTGAAATAAAAAAAAAATCAAAATTAATTACTATGTGAATGAATTTAAAACTCAAAACCAGAACTGCATAATCAGTAACTGCAATCAGTTATTCACCTTTGTAGCCGGGATGTCGCCCGCCTTTGTGTGAGTTGTGTTTTGAGTTTGTCCTTTGGCATTGGTGGTGGTGGTGGTGGTGGAGCTTCAACCATTGGATGTGAAACCGGCACGGACTTCACCTGCAATAGTTGCATACTAACCATTAAACGACACCCTTCGTTTTAAGGAGATTTAAGTTTATACACACACACACACACATATATATATATATATATGAATTTATGTGTATATATATATGTGTGTGTGTGTGTATAGATGCATGCATGCATACCAGGTTCTTATAATGAAGATTATAGAACAACTGAATGTATCTTTGCTTTGCAAGCTTCTGATCTTTGTTTACATTCTTCCAAAATCCGTATGTATTCCCCATATTCAACACTTTAGTCGCATAAATCTTCCATGTATAGCTGCAAAATAAACACAGTAATAGATATATCAATCAAAAAACTCATAATATAAGCTCTTAAATTAGTAAAGAAGGAAAAACAATCAAGATTTAGTTTACCATTCGTTGATACGCTTTAACCCTCCTTCAGAAATTCTGTTCCAATACTCTTCATCCTCCTTACACTTCTGAAAAAAATCAGCAATCTTATTGCTAGATTCATCTCCATTATTCGGATCAACTTGAAAACCCGATACCCCATCAAGAATAATCTCAGCTGGACCCCCCTGATTGGTTGCAAAAGTCACTAATCCACAGTTCATCGCTTCAATAACCGTCAGACCAAATGCTTCATATAATGCAGGCTGAACAAACGCGCCTTTTGTATCTGCAATGCATCTATAAAGCTCGCCATTTCTGTTTCTGTCAGTCTGGGCAGCTATCCATCTTATTTGACCTTTAAGTTGGTATTTTTCTATCAGTGTGTGCATTTTCTTGATTTCAGCCATTTCTTCTCTGTCTTTTGATTTTGATGGATCAAAAAAACCCGCGACAACTACAAGATTTACTAGTGTTCTTAGCTTCTTGTTTTTTCCGTACCACTCCACTAATCCTGTTATGTTCTTCACTGTATCTAGCCTTGCCATCGAGAAAATTATTGGCTTTGTTTTGTCTTCTAAGTATCCTCTGTTCTCAAAAGCAATTCATATTGAAAAATTAGTGTTTTTCGAAGAAAATGAATATAACGCACTCCCTCCCTCCCTACTAAATGAATGTCGATTTTCAGAAATTTTGTCCCAAAATAAATGTCTTTTTTGTGAAAAACATTGTGTCTAAATGTTTTTTACCAAAATTTTCTCACTTGTCATTTTATAATTGTATAACCAAATGTTTAGAAAGTGGATAACAAGAATATTAATGCATCTTTCTTCGTAAATTGCATAGAAAAGTAAGCATTTTCAGAATGTCCTCTAAATGAAATTTGGACATTCATTTAGGGACGGATATAGTATTAAACTTTTAGACTTACATATGCACGTCGTTATCTTCTTTGCTAAAGAGAAGTTCCTCGATTTCCGGAGCAAACTGCGTAAAACGCTTCTGTTTCTCGGTGCAAGGGAAATAGACGGATTGGTCCGCTCCGGGAGAGGCAATGTTGAATTTTGGGTCAAAAACATTAATGCCCGAAACCACTCTACAGAGCCCTGGCATTGTGAATGCAGAATGGCTCTCATACTGCCCTGGCCTATCTTTGCTGCATGTCATTTGAGCAAAAACGATGATTAGTACTAAAATTTACTTTAATTTGGGCGCGGATTTTATTTACCAAATGAGGGAATGGGTTATTTTTTCTAACCTTCCTGCGATTTCTTGGTAAGTACTTGTGATGATGAAATCTGCTGAATTCATCGCGATTGTATCAGCTGTGAACTGGCAAGAAAAGTGATATTTCGGGTCTAACTCCTTCCATTTCGTGTCTGAATCTTCGTACTTTGTCTTCTCTAAAGCATGTGCGATAGTACCCTAATTCATAAGCAATTTTCCCATTAAGAAGCCACACGATATAAAAGTATGAGAAAATCTATAAACGAAGAATTTTAATTGATTGCTAATACCAGTGTTACTCCAAGTTTACTAGCCATGAGCGACGCTACCAAATTCCCGTCAGTATAGTTTCCAATAATGAGATCGGGTTTTCCTTCCATGAGCTCAAGGACTTTATCCGTAGCATCCTGTGGGAAAACAAAGGAAATATCAGGATTTGGGGCTTGTGCAGTTCGACTGAGCAGAATAAAATGTAATTCATCTTACTACAGCATGCAACTCATGTACTATACATGCTATTTTATATTATTATAATATGTGACACATGTTACAAGAAAAATCAATTTTATGTACAGTTTGACTGCACAGGCTCCGAATACAATAGGCCTCGAGGCTCCTTCCTATATACCACTGCAAAGATAAAGAAGAACAAAAAGGCGAGTGCTTACCTGAGTAAACTGCTCGAGGTAAGGATAGATATCAAAACGAGAAACCCATTGTCGAAGAACTCCTTTTTCGGTCTTAAATGGAACTCGAAGAATGTTAGAATGCTTGGTGTTGAGAATAGGTTCCAACTCCAAATTACACTTAGTCCCTTGAGCATCGGGAATGAGTCGAGTAACCACAAGAATATTAGGCTTCACATTCAAACCTTGCTGCTTAATTCTGAGCAACAATTCCTCTTCAAAAGCTACTACTTGATCCAACACGTAAACTACTTGCCCGCCCGTATCAGGTTTTCCAAGAACGTCTGATTGACCAAAATACCCATGGACTGAAAATAATACGACGTTGAAAATGGCGGGAACTCTGCTAAAGAATTTCTCTATGTTTAATGGATCAGGAGCTTGTAACACTTCAGAAAGATATCTTATTGTCTCTTTTGTTCTTTCAGCGTTATCACCCCAACCCTTCTCAAAACCCCATTCCTTGAACCTGCATAAATGGGTTGTTTTTTTTTCCGTATTTAATATATAATTTCAAGAAAATTTTGAAGAAAAATAGAGGAAACTAAGAGCTAATATATGTATTCACCTTAGCTCAAAGCTCGGGTAGGGTGTGTCTTTGGGCAAAGCAGAGAGGGCTGCTTCAGCTACAATTAACGCGGATTGAAGCTTTGAAGGCGTGTTGATGGTCTCATTGATCATAAGATTCTAAATAAATTTTGACACCAAGAAAAAATATATTAGCCAACTTTACTAATTACTTTGCTTCGGCTAGTTTAAATTAATAATTCATGAAAATTAAAGAAAAATAAATCATACTTCGCCTTGGTGATTCAACGACAGAAGGTAATCAACAAGAGGCTGAGCACTGGCCAAATCTCTGTTTATCTTAGAAGTAAGAAACTTTGAAATGAAACTTGTTCCGTTCCCAATCGCAGAAGACAATGTCAAGTGAGGCATATTGAAGTCCATTGCTCCAAAATCAACTTCCAATGCGTTTTCATCGCTCGCCCTGAAAAATTTATCCAAAAAACAAGTAAATTATCAACTTTTTGTGTTAAAGAATCAAGCTTTAAGAATCATATATCAGTAATTAATCGCGCACCATTTCTCATCTACGACAATCTCTTTGAACTTCAAGTAATCTCTTGCAGTGATTCCCTCAACCGATAGATCATTAGCATTCACCTTAACAAACTCCCAAAACCCGGGATTTGGCCTTATAGCAAAGGCAACATGTGGAGGAACAACTGCAGCCTCCTATATTTTTCAGCGTTGCATAAAATCAACAATTTGGTCTGCATTTCTTTGAAAAAAAGTACAAAATATATATATGTATATAATGTGTGTATATATATAGACATACAGTATATAGACAGACCTGAGTGGTGCACAAAATGTAGCCGAGTAAGCCTTCTAGGACTTGAGTCCTCTCGTCGTTATCTTCAATGACTATTTCCATTTCCTCCATTAGATTACGAAGCTTCATTAAACGGTTTCCTTTTTCGACGTACTTTGTAAAGCACTTCTTCATATGGTACCTACTCTGCCTTAAGGCTTCTGGCATGGTATTAACTATGGACTCAGACCGTTTCAATGCCGATGTTGAAGCCATTTTTGGTTCTTTTTATGAGATGTTGCTGGTTTTTTGTGAGTTTAGTTGAGTTAGTTTTGGGCATTTATAGGGAATGAAAGGATGATCATGGTATAAAGTTAGTGCATTTGTTTGGGTTGCTTTGCTTTGCTTTTGGTTTGGTCTACTGTTTGGGTTTGGGTTTGCTCCATTAGGAAAGGGAAGGAAGGTGTTTGAGGAAGAAAGTGAATAATTTTTTGAGACAGAAAATTGGAAAAGAAAGGAATTTTGGCATGGTGAGATGATTCCAAGTTGTAAGCAAAGGCAATAGATCTCTCTTAAATTCAAACATGGAATACGGTCAGTTGTAGTCGGACTGTACAACAGTAAAAAAAAATTAGCAGATGGGTTATATTTTATAGCATATGTGAGTTACCTTTTATCAAGAAGTGAAAAATGTTTTACATCTTTAGTTATATGAATTACATTTTATATTATAATATCATAAATCTGACTTTTGTGCACTCGAACTGTCTCAAATTTTCTAAAAATAAAAATAAAAAAATAGTTGATACGGCTGTGGTATGAATTAAATTTTATAGCATAATATCATAAATTCGAGTTTTGTGGCTCAGTGGTAGAGCCAGACTTCACAATGTGTGAGGTCTCGGGTTCGATCCCTTCCCATACCTCCTAGGACATCATTATTATAAGGGGGTAAGTGGGGAACCATTATCGATCCTCTTTAAAAAAAAAAAAAAATGTCCCAAACTTTCTAAAAATAAAAAATAAAAAAATAGTTGATACGGCTGTGGTATGATTCTTTTCTCTTTTTAGTTCATATTCTCCCATCTCAAACACATATTGAAATGTTGATGGGTTTGTGGGATGATTCTTTTCTTTTTTTGGTTCATATTCTTCAATTCTTGGCTGTTTGCCCCTCATCTTCTTTATCCATTCACTTAATCATTCAACTACTTTCTCAACTACACCCCCTACAATAAGCTAGTTTAGTTTAAAATTCAACTCCTCCCAACTCATCATTCTATACCCCACCACTTTTTATTTTATTTACAATATTTATTTTTATAATTAAAAAAATAATAAAAATTTATTATTAAAAAATAAATTATTAATATTTTTATTTATAAATTCGAGATTTTTTTTAATTTTTTTTAATTCACACTTAATTATTTTTTTTTCGAAGCAATTAAATAAATACGAGAATATTTTAATTTTAATAAAAATAAGAAAAGTTACAATAAACTTAGCTCGTTCCACAAATGATGAAAAACATAAAAGCATACGATACATAGACTCGACTCACAGTACAATAAAATTTAAAAATCACCACTTTACGAACTTTGCCCATATGTGTTTGACTAGATTGTTCTGCAATTGTTTATGAGCCCTTTGATCACGCAAATCCGATCTAGTACGTACATGATTTTCAAACGCTGGTAATACCTCAGTTGAGAATGGTTGTTGTGTACTAGACCCACTTGCCCCGGGCTGATCCTGATAGTCAAGCCAATTTTGAGAATACGTACCACGTTCATCCTCAACGATCATATTATGTAATATGATACATGCTCTCATGATCATAGCCAAGTCCTCTATCTGCCACATTCGAGCTGGTTCTCGAATGATTTTAAATCGAGCTTGGAGCACTCCAAATGCCCGTTCTATATCCTTCCGATATGCCTCCTGGTATTTTGCAAATAACTTGTCTTCTTCACTTTGAGGAAGTTTAACGGATTTGACGAAGGTCGGATAAGAGGGGTAGATACCGTCAGCAAGATAATATGTCATATTATACTGACGTTCATTCACAAAGAAATTGACTCGTGGAGTATTTCCTGCTTCAAGATCATCGAAAACTGGTGATCGGTCCAGAACATTTATATCGTCTAGTAAATTGACCTTCCCAACCAGTAGGACAATTTTTCCACTCCCAGTGCATGCAATCAATACTCCCGATCATCCCTGGGAACCCCCGCTTCTCACTGACCTCAAGAATTCTTTGCAAGTCAGCTTCGTTTGGAGCTCTAAAGTACTGACGCTCGTACAATTGAATGACCCCCTTGCAGAATCTCCGTAATGCCTCAATAGAATCAGCGGACATACCATATGCTAACAATCGCATGGCTCGGTACATTTTGCTAATGGAGATAGGCCTTCTCTGCCGGAACAATCGGATCCTTGTGTGAAGTACATGTCATGGCTTGAAAGATCCTCGACGATGCGGAGGAATACATGTTTCTGCATCCGATATCGGCGCCGAAAATAATCTTTATACATAGCATTTTCGGAAAAGTAGTCATCAATCAGGCTCTTATTGTGCAAAGCGTGATCTCTTTTCAAATTTTTCGAGTTTTTTCGGAGGTTTATCATCAAAAAACTCGTTCATGATAAAACTCTCCTCAATTTCAAGTTGCCTTTTGTAGGCTTCGACATCAAAAGGAATAAATCCGGACATTGATGTAGGAGGAAGGAAAAGAAAGAGTGTATGATGTAGGAAGAAGGAAAGAAGAATGTGTTTGGTGTAGGAAGAATGAAAGAAGAGAGTGTTATTTATAAGAAAATGAGTGGTTGAGGTTGACGGATTTGAAGCTTCAATTCAAATCCGTTAATTAAAGGATAACGATTCAGTGGTTGTGGTTGACGGATTTGAAGTTCAATTCAATTGAGTTAATTAATGGAATACAAAATGAGTGGTCGAAATTGACGGACTCCAATAATAGAATTACATAGATTTAAATAAAAGATAAAGTTACATACAGAGAATCTTGAAAGTAGTACATCATTGCAGTAAATAGTCATAAAGCTAGAAAACACACATTAATTGCCAAACAGCTCCTTAGTCAACATTTCGAAAAGCTTTTGTTGATGATCATCGCGAGACTCCATTTGGCTCAACTGCATCCAAATCTTCCTATTTTTAGCCCGAGTCTTGTTAATGGCAATAGTATTTGCGGCCTCTTGTTGTGCGACTAAATCGTCCATTCGTTCCAATTCTTTCGATTTGAATTGTCTGAATTCTGACCACTTTTGTTCCTTTACCGGTGACAACCCCACTTTTTTCTTCCCCGCCTCCCTTCCCATAGGACGAGGAATGGATCTAACTGAGCTTGAATCACCTACATCACCTTCACGTCCTCTCTTAGACCCACTACTATCAAATCCAGTATTTCCTCCAACCTGACTTGCGTAGCGTGGTTGATCTCGGGTAGCTTTCCACTCTTCCATCAAATTAAAAGTGCTATTGTTAGCACTTTTATATAATTCGTGAGCTTTTGCCAAAACATCATTCTCCGACCACCCGCTTTGTTTCATACGCAAAGCGTTATCGTATGCACCTACCCATTTGCCCAATTTGGCGTTTATATAATTGTGACGATTTTTGCATGAAACAACGTCACGGGGAGGGTTAAATTCACAATGTTCATTACAATAATCTGCAATCTTACCCCAAAACGCTTCAGACTTCTGATTTTTTCCGACAATACTGTCGGTTCCAAACTTAATCCACCCACTGATTAGCACTATATTGTCATTCGTGCTCCATTTGACAACTTTTCTCCGACTAGCGGTTGAACCTCTTGCATCTAGAGTAGCTTCATCAGCACCGCTATTGCTACCCAGAACTATTTGTGTTGAATATTCGGGATATTCTGATTCTTGCGAGGGTGGTGGTGGAAGTCGTTGAAATTGCATACCATAATATGGATTCCAGATGGGTACAGCTGAAGGCATGGCATTTGGTTGATAATAAAATGGTGGGACATTTTGAGCACGTGGTTGGTTAGAAAATTGATTTGGCGATTGAAAATCATTAGAATTATAGTAATTTGGTGGAAAAAAATACTTGAATTCTGAGTGTTGAAATAAGGATTATTGGGATTATTAGGATTGTTGGCATCCATTTCACTAAAAAGATGTTGAAAATTTTCCAAAATAAGGGTTAAAGAAGGATAATTAAGATTTTTTTGAGAGAAAAGAGAGTTTTTTTTTTGTGTCCAAATAAAATGAAAGTTATATCAATTTATAGAGAAAAAAAAATCCAGAATTTTGGCAAAAAAAAAAAATTGCTGTAAAATAATTGAGGTCGAAAATTTGGGTTGAAAATCAAATCTTAAAATCCGGAGGACCAATCGTAGGCTGACACTTGGCAAAAGGAGAAAAAAAAAAAAAAAAAGCTGAAGGACACTGTCCTCACGCGCCTCTGTCGGCGGTGAGGCGCACGCGCCTTGTCGGCACCAACGCCTAGCCGACGCGTGTCCAGGCGGGCCCCACCCAAATTTCTCTCAACCCGGTTGACAACCTTCAACCCCTCCCCCTTCAACCCCCCTTCTCAACTCCCTTATTGCACCATGTCAACTAACTTAATCCCACTCAACCCCCTCCCTCAACCCCTTATTGGAGTTGGTCTAAAGTTAACTTTTTTAAAAAATTAAAATGAAATTCCAATTCGTGTTCTATTTATATAGGATAACGATATGTATAGTTAAAACTCAAAGAGAAAACTCATAGTAAAACACTGTAATCCGTTGGATTGTAATAAATGTTTGTGAGCCCCACTAATAAAAACTCATCTAACGGTTTAAAGTGTTTCACTATGAGTTTTCCCTTTGAATTTCCCTATGTGTATCATTGTCCATTTATATAATCTAACAACAAAAATGCATAAATATTCTTGATATTGTCTTACAAGAATATAATGAGTTGACGAAAACAAATGGTATGTCGATCTTTTTATAAAAAATAGTATTATTTTTAAAATAATTTTTTATGAAAAAATAAAAATATACTCCTTTCGTTTATAATTATGTGAGCAAAATGAGTTATGCATCGGAATTAAGGGATGCAGAATAGTGGGTAGTTGTTGTGAGCAGTGTTCTAAAAGATGCTCGCCTAGGCCTAGGCCTACGCGAGCATGAAACGCCTAGGTCTCACCTAGAATATTATAACTATGTCTGAATTCTCGGCCCCGCCTAGGCCCCATCTAAGCCTGCATAGGCGCTAGGCCCAGCTGTGGCGCCTAGCGCTTTTTAGAACCTTGGTTGTGAGTGTAAAAGTGAAGTAGGAGTGAGAAAGTGGGGTAGAGAATAGTAGGTTGATTAGTATTGTGACTATAAAAGTAAAATATAGTAGGAGAGAGAATGAGCGGGAGTAATAGTAAGTTTCCTTTACCATTTTAAGAAGTATTACTTATCAATGAGACGCTAAAATTTTTGTACACATTGTTATTGTTATGAGACGGTGGGATTATTTTTTTTTGGGGCAATGCTAGAGGCATAAAAGAAGTCTACAAAATGATAGATACAAAATGAGGTGGCGATATTTTATTGGTTGTATCGATCGTGGGCCCGCCACACTCTAATTAAAAACATCAATAAAATTTTAACACATCATTTTATGAGCCAAGTTTTGTGTGATTTTTTTTTTGACTTTATATTCACCCATTCTTTTAAAGAAGAAAAAAAAGAACACCATGAGGCATGAAGCAAGCAACAATTTGGGCCATTGTATTCAACCTTTGACCCACTTAACAAATGGCATTACATTAAAAAACCCAAACTCAAACCCAACATTTCACCAAGAGAGGTTGGGCCGGACCGGCCAGTGTTAGAGCAGAGGCGCGCCTCCAAATTTAGGGTTTTGCCAAAAACCCTTATATACTCTCACTAACCCTCTCTTCCACACACACACACCCACACAACCCTAACTCACACAGTTTCCATCTTTCTCGTGAGATTCGTCGTCCAATTATATACCTTTTACTCTATTTAATCGAATTTCTGCGTCGAAATTTCTTCATCCAATTATCAATCTTTTTCAATTTTGATTAAATTTGTGCGTCGAAATACTGATTACCACTGCCATCTTTAATTGGGTGTTGAGTATGAGCCGACGCCATAGTTGCTCCTCTTCTGATTTCCTTTTGATTTGGTAAGCCTTTTTCATGTGCTTCTAATTCAAATCAGATCCGGATAAATTTTGAATTCTATTCAATTTTTTTTGTTTAATTTTATTTATCTTTGTGATTGAAAATGTGAATACTGTGAATTTGATGGAAGTGATGATTTTTTCCCCAGATGATCGAAGTTGAAATTACTGAGCGCATTTATAATTTTTCTCTTTTTTGAGATAAATTCAAGCCAAAATTCTGATCCATCTTTATTCACTTCATCCTGTTTTTTTTGTGTTTTTGGAAGTTGATTATTTATTTTGTTGAAATTAAATTTAATTGATTATTTTGGAATTATTAAATATAGAGATGGAATTGATGACTATTTCCCCAGATGATCGAAGCTGATTATACTGAGCGACTTTATTATTTCTCTTTTTGAGAAATCCAAGCCAATATTCTGATCCATCTCTTTTATATACGTGAAAGTTTTATCTTTATAATAATTCAAACGAAATTAAATTCAACTTTTTTATTAGGAATATGTATTAATTATTGTTTTCCCCCAAATAAAAATGCTGTAATTAAATTGATTAAGTTTTAAATGTATGGAATTGATGAGTATTTCCCCAGATGATCGAAGTTGATTATACTGAGCGACTTTATTGTTTCTCTTTTTCGAGAAATCCAAGCCAGAACTCTGATCCATTTGCATTCCTAGTTAGATTGTGTATTAAATTACAGCTACAATAATCTTAAATTTCAATTAAAGTTACTGCTATATCTTCTTGAATTAATGTCAAAATTATATTTTTAAAGACATTCTGCAGATTGTGAGTAAAATTTTCATAATTTTTTATTCTCTAAATCTTGCTTGGTAATTTCTGATTAATTGTTTATTTAATGGTCTTATTGATTTTTATCCATTTTCCCCAAAAGTATCAATTATAAGTACCGTTTTACAGAACAAATATTTTTTTACTATTTTTAGCAATGGCGAAGCCAAGGGTTTTTTGGAAAAGGGTCAAAGTTGTTCGTGGAATAAGTGTTATAGTTGAGGCTACAAATTTAATATACAAAAGGGGGGTCAAAATAATAATTTAGTGCATTTTTTTCTCAAAATTAAGGGGGTCAAAATGAGTATAATCATTATTTTTAGTAGTAAAATGTCAATTTTTAAAATTTTAAATGTACTAAAATTGACACGTTCGAAAATTCAAGGGGTCGACCGACCCCCTTAGCTTAGCCTTAGCTTCGCCAGTGATTTTTAGTAATATGTCCATTTGAATTGGACGCTCAAAAATGAAATTTGTGCCCGTTAGTTCGGAACAAAGGAAGTATAGTTAAACAAAAAAAGTTACTGTTTTACCGTGAGGAGTAAGTTTTGATAAACTGCCATGTTGAAATCTCTCCAACTAATTTCTTTTTTATTAGTTTTAAGTTGTTTTAATGTTTATGTGTCGAGGCATAATGATGATTGTTTATTGTCATATGAAGATAACCTATTGATTAAATTCAACCTCCTACTCATTCTGAATGCCTCTCCTTGAATATAATTGAAATCTATTTGTCCTATTTATTTCTCTTTCTCTTCGGAAAAGAATACTTCTTCCGTCCTATTTTTTAAGTTCAAAGTCAAAAGTAAATATTGTTAATTTAATTATAGTTTGACTTAAAAATAAAAAATTGATTATGATAAAATTTTAAATGTAATATTGATTCACCATTACTAATACTATCAATTATATTTATTTGGCCTTTTATATTTTCAACAAATACTTGATTAAAAAGAAATTAGGTTGATAATTTTTGTTTTGACTTTAAATTTTAAAATGATGTTGTGGGAGGGATTTATCATTATCAATATTACTAGGGTTACAACTAATAAAATGTTGCACTTTTTTTTGTGAGCAAGATTTTGTGTCGTTATTTTGTGCACAATCGTTATTGATTTGAGAAATACTTATGTGTTGTAATGATAAAATTAACTAATATCTTTGTTTTTCATTTTCAATTGTTTTTCAAGTATAAGATGAAAATATATAAAGTGATATTTTGGATTAAAATAACATTGACATCACAAAGGCTATTAACAATCTCATGGCTATTTTGAAAGTAATCATTAGTAGTGATTTCTATCACTATACGTAGAAACACATGTTTGCACATGCAGAATCTACGATTGAATATATCCGCAGTAGGTTGGATTGTAAGAAAAATATTCATTGAATAAATTAACTGCACCTTCCTCCTGTTTTCTCTCAACAAACTTTCTTGCTTTTTAGTGGAATTTATGGAATCTAAGCCTAAAGTGGGAATATGAATGATTACGTCTTCGATGGTGCGATTAATTTGTTGATTTTGATAAACAATTCTTGATTCCCATTCATCAGTTTCAACAAAATTGGATGAATCAGAATAGAACTTGAATTTTGGGATGAGTTTTCATTTGAAGACATTTCAGAAATGGAATGTGTATAGCAAAAATTTAGGGGAAAATATAGAAATATACCCCTGTACTTAGCTTGTATTTATCTTAAGGATGCACATATGCCCTTATACAAATTAATTGCCATATTAACCCTTGTACTCAAGAATAATGTGGAAATTCGGCCACCGTCATCTATCCCTCTAAAACTTAACAGAAATGATGACTAGGTGTATGAGTTTGATATTTGATTTGCGAATGAGGAAAAAAAATAACCCACTTGAAATTTGCTGACTAGGAAGAATTATTGATGTGGAATTTTTAGGGTATTAAATAGAGTTTGTTAAAATAAATAAAAGCTATTATCCTAACACGAACTACCTCAAAAAAATTTAGATTGCTCAGAGAAGATTAATAATTCTAAATCTAGGGTAAGCACAGTCAAAAATTTTGTGAACAAAACTTATAATTCATAATCTTTCGTCCGTTCCATTAAGAAAAAACAACAAAAAAAAACTTTTGAAGAAAAATCTTTGAGGGATCCATTTTCTCCTAGTACTAGCTTTATGTTTGCAACCAATAGAACAATACTTGAAAACTGAGTCTTCTTTTTTTATTCTCTTATTGCACACTATATACTTTGAGGCGTCAATGGCATCCTCCTATACCGTAACCCTAGCTCTTGTGTTGTTAAGATATACATTTTTGTATGAATTTACGCTGCAAATTTGAATTTGCGAGATATCTAGTAATCCCATCACATCTTCAATACGTACTGACGGCTGGGAAGAAGCTCGATAAACCTATTCAACGAATAAGAATAATCATAACTGGATGTGAAAATCTCGATAAAAACTTGGTATTGAAATCACCACAAATAGCTTGTGTATAAAAATTCATGTTAGGAAGAAAAATTATTTACGGTTAACACTTTGATGGCCACTATGATTTTGGTGTGAGCAGTTACAAAAAGTTTTTTCGTCCGAGCAATCAATACAAAACTTGGTATTGAAATCCCCACAGATAGCTTGCGTATAAAAATCAGCTTTAAGAAACCACTTTAACCATCTTGGATTCCTTCTTCCTTGGCTTCTCTCCATAATAGTATATGATTAGTAACAAAGATTTATTTTATTTCATCATGTACAATTTATAACTTTATTTTTACACCTGAATCTATGAAACCCAATCCTGGTATTATTAGGAAAAAACTAATTAAATTTTTATTTTTCAATTCCCAAACCTTAGCAATTTATGATTAGTGAAAAACAATTCATCAAAAACTATCTAATAGGAAGGATTTCTGTGTCGGCAGTCCAAAACAATGAAACATTTTAATTTATCTTCCCTCCTCCCCCACCTCCATTCCCGTTATTCGTCCCCCTCCCTCTCTCCTCTGACCCACCATCACCGGTCAAACCTTTACAATCATCTTCCCCCAGCATCTCATCCCCTTTTTTCCGATCTCCCTTTCTTTCTGTTTCTTCCCCATTTGACCGGTCGATCATTCCCAATCCCAGGAACTCCGTAGATTCCGGTCAAGCTTTTTATAATCCGGCGAACACCATCGCCCTCAACAAGATCTAGGCTCGAAAAATCATCTTTGGATGGCACCATCTCCCTCAACAAGATATGGGCTTTAAAATCATCGACTGCCATTGAATTCCAACTCCAATTCATCTTTTCGCCGGCTCCCTCAACAAGATCTGGACTTTTTTATTTTCTTTTTATTAAACAATCTTGGCTTTGATGTGAGATTTGGAATTTGGAATTTTTCAGATATGTGTTGCCTTGTGATTTATCTTAATTTGTCAATTTATTCAACTTTGTGTTGTAATTTTTGTTAGTAGGGTTGATTTTGGTAGTGGTGGTGGTGACTGATTTTAGTGGTGATAGTGGATGATGGTGGGGGACGGTGGTGTTGGTTTTGGAGATGATGGGAGTGAGGATGATTAACAAGATTTAAGAATTATTAACTAACTTGCTAACTGAAGTGGCAAAGAAAATGTTATTTCATTAATTATTTAACGAAAATGTTAACTATTTTACAAACAATGACTTTATGTATCAAAACGATGTAGTTTTGAACCCCTCATACTCAATAAATTCCATTTGGGCAATTTTTATCCGCATAGTCAATTTTACTTGCCAACTAGGATGCCCAGTCAGCAATTCCGTTAGGATTTGGACGGAAAGATGACGGTGTCCAAATATCCACTCGTTTTTCTTAAGTACGGGGGCTAATATGGCAATTAACTTGTATAAGGGCATATTTGCATCCTTGACCTAAGTACAGGGGCATATTTCTATATTTTACCAAAAATTTAGAGATGAATTTATAGAAATTTGGGATCAATTTATAAAAATTTTACAAAACTAATAACTAAAGCATTCTAAAGCATCCATGTGAATTCTGAATCATGTTTGTCATTTCTAATAATAAAAGTGATATGACAAGTCTAGGTAAAAGATGACAAGAATTGATCATAACCATTATTAAAGAAGGCACATGAATGTCAAATTATGTGAACAATTTTTGTAAAGCAAATGTGACAGCTCAATGTCGAAGAAGACAACAATCAATATAAATATAAAATGAATAATAATTAAAGCAATCTAAAGCATCCATGTGAATTTTGAATTATGCCTGTCATTTCTAATGATAAAAGTGATGTGACAAGTTTAGGTAGAAGATGACAAGAAATGATCAGAACCATTGTTAAAGAATGCACGTGAAATTTAAATTATGTGAACTATTTTGTAAAGCGGATGTGCAACTAAATGTAAATGAAGACAATACAATAAAGGCACATGGATAAAGAATCATTTATATGAATTATTGTAAAATTTAAAGTAGAATATGATAAAAATGAAATGACAATTAGTTAACAATTCAAAATACATAAAAACAACCAAAGTTACAATAATTTAAATGATATAAACTTAAATTACATCAAAAGAAAATACAATACATGAACTTAAATAACATGAAAACATATTTAATCAATTTTCAAGTACAATTTCTATTAGACGACGCTTCAATTCTTCATCTTCTGGTGACAAGCGCTCTTTCCCTAGTAATGCACTCAACATCATAACATTCATTTTTTTAGCTTGCTTTTTCTTCATTTTTACGCTCCAATTCAATTTTATCATTTCCTAGTTTGTTCATAAGCTCAACTTCGTTGTTTCTTGTGAGTCTTAGCGCACGAATTTCTGCAGTAAACTCATCAGAAATATGAGAAGATGGTGATGCCTTACCTTTTCCTTTCTACCTTCCGGACGGGAAATTGTTGAAGCACACTAATTATAGTTTTTGGATTTGAAGGGGTTGAATGCTCCCCGTCTTCATTTGTCCTTGATCTTTTCGAGCTACCATGACTTTCTTCATCGTCCTCCTCGTCTTCATGACGGGTACGAGTTGCAATCCGATCCAGATTTAACTCCCACTTAGAATGCTTACTCATAACTTCCTCAAATACATGCAAATCAGTAAACTTACCACCATCGGCCTCATAAATTGTGTGAGCTTCAGCCTCAATATCTTTCTTGCTCATTCCACTCCTTCTCCGGTGATATGCTTCCTTGTATGCAGCTACCCACTTGCTCGCATTATCGCTAAGTCGTTTTATGATGGCTTTTCAGTGAATTTAGATTTCTTTCTTTCGGTAGTTCTTCAGGATTCTCCAATCGAGCTTGTTCAAACAATTTCGTCACTCTTGCCCATATCATAATACTCTTCTAGTTATTACAGCGTACATTGTACTCACTAACGAAAATTCAACTTGACATTAGTGCCAAGTCTTCTTTCACAAGCCAACCAGTACACTTCCCACCCTTTTTAGGAATTGTTTGTGTTTGTTCAACATCTTGAAATAAATTTCGGGATAAATTTTGAGATTTTTGGACATTTGCTGATGTAGGAATCTGAGAAAGATTTGGAGAAATTAGAGAGCGTGGATGGTTTTCAAAATTATCAAAATTCTGGGTGTTTGTCAAATTTTGAGAATAATATTATGTGTTTGAATAATTTTGAAAGTTGAGAAATTCTTGAGAGTTGAGGTATTCTTGAGATTTTGAATCAAATGGAAAATTTTGATCCATGTTAACAATGAGAAATTAGGAAAATAAAAAGATAGATAGAAAGATATGTTGATAGAGAAAAGGAGAATGCTTTGTGCACCAAACAATAATATTAGACTCTATTTATAGAAGATAAAAAAATATGAATTTTAATTTTGTTTATTTTATTTACTAAAATTTAAATAAAATTATAAATGAAATAAAATTTATATATATAAATGATATTAATTGCAAATGGCCACCAACAAACAAGTAACAAGTGTCCCACCAACTTGGCTTATTTCCCCATTTAAGATTGTGATCACGTTCGGTGAACCGAACAGATCGTCAATCTTATTTTTTTATTTTTTGCAAACTCTATTGTCTTTTTCCTACGATCTTTGTGAGAGTTTGCTGATAAACATGGTCTAAGTGAAAATTTTATACGGTGTGACTTTTATCACTGGTGCGGACATTGTTAACAGAACTCAGTTTCATTTGCCACACAACCCCATGTTATTCTCCTATGATCGCACTCACCATTAAACCCCCCAACTTTTCAGAATACATTTGTGTGAATGATTGAATACAATGCTATTCAATTTCTTTTTGTTTTCAATCACATGAGTTGTAGTAGTAAAAATATTTTACGGTTAGAAACTGAAAACAAACCACCGTAAAGAATGGTCTCTCTGACCTCGTCTTCATGGAGACAATTGCCACTATCAAGCCTTTAATATCGAAAAATCAATTATAAGGTCAAAATTGTCCCACACTCTATCTATTCTAATTGATTTAATATATCAAGTATAATGAGTTTTTTCTAAAACAATAACAATGTCCATACTAATATTGGGGATTGAAGAGGCCAAGAACGTTAAACCAGCATTAATTTAGCGGTTCTAATAATCTCAGCAATCCTTGAATGGTCCGAAAGAGATGAACCATTGTAAACTAAGCCGGGACTTCTCCGGTGAAGGTCTTTTGGCGTGAGAATAAGCATCGTTGTGAAAGAGAGCAAATCAATTGTCAAGAGTTGAGAATCAAAGAATGTGTTACCCGTGACACGTGAATTATGACGTGTATTTATAGGTGTGATCTGATAGTTTCCTTGCTTGAAAAGGAAGTATAAGAAGTGTATGGAGTTTAGGGAAGGAGAGTCTCATCCAGATCTTAGTTATTATATTTTCTTGTTTGAGGAAATCTTGGATTCTTTTGATATATGAAATCCTTACTTGACTAGGACTCTGCATATAAATGAGTGATGACCAAGTTATGCTAGCACGTGGCCTTTCGACACACGTTTCTTAGTGGTTGGCATAGGCATTAGTTGAGGAGGATATCATAGTGGTCAGGACTTGGTTCATTTCCTTTATAGAAGTTTGCTCAGCCCGCAGGTATGCCGAGGAAAGTATATGTTGAGCATAGGTAGGTTTGTACCATTTTCTATGTCGAGGAATCATTATGTAGGGACAAAGGTAGGTGGGTCCATTTCCTTTGTCCTTGGTGGGTTTTACCCATGTCTATTACTCGACCCAATGATCGTGCTCGATTTATACCGTTCAGGGATGTCATAGGTTTTTGTTGCAGTGTATGCAATTTTAGGGAAATATACGGGTTTGTCGTCCCTTGACTGACTTTTCAAATTTTATTGTTCATATGGCTGAAGTGCCCATATTTGTTCAATTTAGAGGTTTTTGATGAAAATTGTTGGGCAAGTTTGTCAAGTTGTCATGTAAGCAAAGTGCCCAAATTTGTCCAATATAGATGTTTTTGATGAAATTTGTTAGGTAAGTTTGTTAAGTTGTCATGTAATTGAGAGATTTTTGCAAATTCATGTGGACAAGATTAGAATATAACAAAATATTGCAATTTCAATCTCTAAATTGACATAAATCTAACTTTTGTCTCTAATTTAGTTAGTGCACACCCTGTATAAGCCCCAATTTTTCCATATATTCCTAAAAAAGATAAATTTGAACTTTATAATTTAATTTAAAACTTAGAATATAATTATGATTAATTGTGATTTTGAAAAAAAAAATTAGGATATAATTTAGGTCTATGGTTTACAAATAATTTGGAGTTTAAGATTTAATTTGAATATAGAAGTGCGAGTTTGCTAGATTATTAGTGCGTACATATTTTTACGTTAATGTTGAATTGAAATTTATTAATGTTTATAGTTAATGAGTCAGTCTTCTGTAAAACCTGTTTTACACTAACTTTAGTGTAAACTTGTTTTGTTAAGAAAAAACGGATTTTTTTATAAGAAATGAAAAACAAGATTTACACTAAAGTTAGTGTAAAACAAGATTTTCACCAAATTTTCACATAGTTAATTTGCAATGCGTAAAATTTAGATTGAAAGTTTTAACTAATTTGTACCGCATAAAAATCTATATACCTAGCAGAGTAATATCGAGCTTGGTTTTACTTATAAATCTCTAATTCAAATATATCAAAATCTACAACACTTTATATTTTCGAAAAAAAAAACAATTAAAAAAAAATATTTAAGGAGATGAAAATTTGTTAATTGAAATCTCTAATTGAGATATTTTAAAGTATATAACACCTTATATTCCCGAAAATTACAATTAATAAAAATATTTAATGAGATGAAAAAATGTAGTAATTTTTATGTATAAACTTCTTTAAATTATACTTTAATTTAGGTTTTAAATTAAATGATAAACAATAAACCTTGAATTATATTCTAATTTTCATATTAATTTATATAACTCAACTTAATTTGTATATGTTCGGCATATGATAAGTTAATTGATTCTAACAAATTATGTCAAAATTAAATTTAAGTAGGGGAATTTTTGACATATAATTCCTAAATTATATTGGTTTGGTTTAATTGGATTTGATTCGAACATATTAGACTATAAACCAAACTATATTACATGGCTTGACAATTTTTTAAATCGAACTGAAGCATCTATAGTTGAAAATCGAATTAAACCCTACAGTTTATTTAGTTCGATCTCAATCAGCAATTTAAACCCGACTAGTTTTATTGCTTTTTTTTTTAGCCAAACATAAGATATATTAAGCATAAATATTTACAAGCCAAGTTTACTTAATACACATAGTACGTTCCATTGGGAAAACAACTTCCCTACTTGAAGATATCCCCAACCTATCCCTATTATGAACTGTATAGACAAAAGAGGGGGGAGCATTAAAAACTTGATCCAAAAAGAGGGAAGAAGTTGCCGCCTTAGCCAAAACATCCGCTACTTGATTTGCTTCCCTGTATACACAAGATATCCATAGCCGTCTAAACTGAGCAAAAAGGGCTTTGCAATCCCGCACCATATTATCCAGAGGAAGATGCTCCTGGGAATCCCTGCATAAGATGGTAAAAACCACTTGAGAATCTGTTTCTATATGTAGATAAAAGATGTTTCTTTTAAGGGCAAGTTGCATCCCTTCTCTAATTGCCCAGAATTCTGCTATTGTATTGGTTGTATAGCCAATGGATTTTGTAAAACCACCAATAATAATGCCTGTCGATGTTCTAAAGACCCCTCCAATGCCTGAAGGTTCCGGGTTTCCACAAGAAGCTCCATCAGTATTTAGTTTGATATTGGTATAATGAGAAGGCTTCCATTGAATGTTAACTGCTATTCTCTTTGGCCGGATAGGAATTTGAAGATACAACTTCAAGTATAATTGAGTTTCCCTTGAAACAAGTAAATTGAATTCCCTTGGAGTGGTTTTAATATTTTCAAAAACCATTTTATTTCTTACTCGCCATAGAAGCCAATACTTTGTAATAAGTGCAGTGATACCAATTTGATTAGAATTAATATGCGCTTGGTGCTTTAATATACTGATGAAGATATTTGACGAGGAAAGCGGGTCAATGCTGCAAAACCAACGAAGATTTGCTACAGCTGGGCAGTGATTAACAAGATGAATTAGCGAGTCTTCTTCCTCTCTACATAGAGGACAAGTGTTGGAAGTAATAATATGTTTTTTGTTTAGAACAGAGGCCGTAGGAATCGCATCTTTACTAGCACTCCAAATAAAATGCTTAAGGCGAAATCGACAAAGTAATTTCCAAAGTTTAGCCCAGGGGATAAAGACATTATCAAACGAAGGATTTGATTTATTCCAAAGCCAGTTATAAGTAGATTTGATAGTGAAAACTTCCTTTTGATTTGGAGCCCAGGCTGGAGAATCAGGCTTGGGATTTAAAGGCCAAGGAAAGGCCTTAATAAGATTAACTATGGGGGCTTCCAAGAAGGCGTTAATGATGTTCCATTTCCAATCGGATGAAGTTCTGAAAAAAAGAGACCTTCTTGTATAGAAGCTGAGGAGGGATGGGTTTTAAAGCTTTACTTTGTAAAGTAAAATTGCCTAACCACTTGTCCATCCAGAAATTAGTTTTGTTGCCATCAGAGACATTCAATGCCAAACCCTCTTTGAAAACCTCCTTTAGATTAATAAGACCTCTCCAAACCCAAGAGCTATTGTTTTTCAAAGGGGCGTCAAGCAAATTGTGATTTGGATAATATTTTCCCTTCATTACGGAAGCCCAAAGAGAAACAGGGTTTAACATAAGCCGCCAAAATAGCTTTAAAAGGTAAGCTTGATTTAGAATATGCAAATTTTTAATACCAAGGCCTCCTTGAGATTGGTTTATTTCTAACTGATTCCAGGCAATAAGAGGGGAAGCTTTTTTCAGAGGATTGTTAGACCAGTAAAATTGCCTAGTAAGACAAGTGAATTTAGAAAGGGTAGATTTAGGTATGGGTAAAGAGGACATTGTGTAAACAGGAAGAGCTTGGAGGGTGTCTTTAACTAAGGTTAATCTCCCAGCTTTAGCTAACAATTTATTCTTCCAAAGGGCTAATCGTTTAGAAAAAGACGAGGTTAAAGATAGAAAAAGGTTTTTAGTTACCCTGCCATTAACTAGAGGAACTCCCAAATATTTATCTTGGCCTAGTTATAACTGAACCCCCAAAACTTGCTTAACTCTGTTTTGATGAATAGGATTTGTTGCTGGAGAAAAAACTAAAGAAGATTTGTCCAAATTGATTTGTTGACCAGACGCCAGACAAAAGAGGTTAACTGTTGTCCATAAATTAGAAATAGAAGAAGGAGAATTTTTGGAAAACAGAAAACAGTCGTCGGCAAAGGCTATAGCAGGAATAAGCGGACCAGAGGGACTAGTTTTGATAGGCACGATTTTTCTTTCAGGTGCTTGAGAGGCAAGATTTGTAAGATGAGGATCCAATGCCAGAAGGAAAAGGTAAGAAGATAGAGGATCTCCCTGTCGAAGACCCCGGGAAGCTTTGAAAGATGAGCCTATTTGTCCATTTATACTAATTTTAAAAGAAGGGGTGGTAACACATTCCATAACACAGTTTATCCAGACAGGAGGAAATTTATGACTTTCCAAAACTTTCCTTAAAAAAGGCCATTCTATACGGTCATAAGCCTTGGATAAGTCAATCTTAATAGCAACTTCTCCAAGTTGACCTTTGTGTGACTTCATAGAATGAAAAATTTCGTGAACCATAAAAATATTATCTTGGATCATACGCCCCGGAATAAAAGCATTTTGATATGGTGAAATAAGTTTCGAAATAAGGGGACGCATTTTGTTAACCATTACAGAACTAATAATTTTGTAAAATACATTGCAAAGGCTAATAGGTCTGTAATGTTCAACTTGAGAAGGTAAATCTTTCTTGGGAATCAGGATAATAAGAGTGTGATTGAGTTCTTTCAAAAGTTTTTGATGATAAAAGAAATATCTAATTGCATGACAAACAGAAGGGCCTATAGTTGTCCAGAAAGCTTTAAAAAATGCTACAGAAAATCCATCCGGACTAGGAGCTTTATTTGAAGGCATTTTAGAAAGAACTGAAAAAATTTCAAGGTCCGAAATTGGCTTAAGAAGATTGAAAGAGTCTTGTTCTGAAATAGGAATGGCAGAAGACAGGTCAAAGGAATATTGAGCATTAGAGGAAGTGAAAAGCGATGAAAAATGATCTAAAAATGATTGATGAATAAGTTCAGGAGAAGAGACCCAACCTGAAGAAGGGATAAAAATCGAGTTAATTGAGTTTTTTCTCCTTCTTCCCGCAACAAAGTTATGGTATAATTTAGCACTACAATCACCATCTTTGAACCAGTTAACTTTTGCTCGCTCTTTCCAGTAGTTAAATTCTTGAATTTCAGCTTCTATTAATTGGTTATGAAGAATTGCTTCTTGGTTCACAATATCCGAGGATGGGGATGGGCAAAGGTTTTGATGTAAAAGTTCAAGTTGGTTTTGTAGAGTTTTGATTTTTTGAGCCCCACTCCCTAACTGATCTTTTTTCCAAGCCCAAGAGGCAGAGGAGATAAGCTTCAATTTTCTTACTATTTGAAAAGCCCAAGAGCCATTAATTTCTGAAGCCCATTTATTCTGGACCAGTTTTTTAAAAGACAGAATTTGAGCCCATGAAGATTGGAAATAAAATCGAGGTGGGCCCGAATAGGGCCTAGGTTTAAAATCCAGGAATAAGGGCCGGTGGTCCGATTGTAAAAACGGTAAATGCTTAACTATAGCATTATTGAATAAAGTGGTCCAAGCCGGATTGGCTAAAAAACGATCCAGCCGTTCTCTAATAAGACCCAGACCCCTACATCTACGTTTCCACGTGAAAATATTGCCAATGAATCCTAGGTCATGCAGGTCAGCAGCTGTTAAAACTTCTTTAAAAATAGAACTATGTCGATGATTAAACTCAGCTCCCCCTATTTTTTCTTCTGGGCTTAACATAGCATTAAAATCACCACTTACAACCCAGGGATCAGAAATAGAGCATGCAATGTTTAATAAAGCTTGCCATACCTGATTCTGACGAGTTATCTGAGGAGGGTTGTAAACGGCCGAAAACATAAAAGCTGGGTCAGTCTGATTAAACTTGACAGAAAGAGTGATGAGCCTTGCATTAGAGTAGACCTGTTCTAGCTGCACATGACAATCATTCCAAAGCACCCAAATCCCTCATGAACGCCCATATGCAGGGACAATTGCATGATCCGAGAAGGGGAGTTGATTAATTATTGGTAAAGATTGTTCCTCAGAAGCTTTGGTATCCAAAATAACCATAATATGGGGGTTGTTTTGTAGAGCCAGAAATCTAACTTCATCCTTAAAAGGGTCTCTACCCGAACCATTACAATTCCAATTTATGATCTTCATATTTGTTCATGCAAAAAATGGTCCGTACCGGGAATAGTCATGCATCTCCATCCAAGGAGATCCTGTGTTTCTGGGCCGGGGAAGTGGCGAGTGAGCACGAGGGCCGTTTGTCACCAACTGAAATTTTTCTTTGAACATTAGTGCAAACCCTTGAGCTCCCCAATCGCGATCCTGGCGGGTGGTTAAGGTTAATGTTTGGTTGTGAGCGACGGTGAATATAAAGGTGTGAAGAAGACGATGGTTTCCCTGAAAGCGGAATGCGAAGGGGCCTTCCTGGATAGCTAAGTTTCTTGATGGATTGGTCTCGTCTTGATTCTGTTTCCGGTGGTGGCGTCGATGTCGAGGAGGGATGTGCTGGCGCCCTTGTAGCGGAGGGTTCTGCCCTTGTTGCTGAGAATTGGAATGACCATTGATCCTTAATGCCAGACCACTATTGATGAGAAACGCCATTATCGGAATGTTTTGTCTTTGCTGGGGAGGGGTTAGAGTTCCGTTCTGGCTTTGATGAGTGATCTGGAAATGCGAGCCCATTCCTTGGAAGTGAGAGAGAACTTTGAAGGGGTTTGATGTGGGTTGAGAGAGATGAAGAGGAAGATAACAGTGGAAGAGAAAGGGTTTTCTTTAAATTGTTTCTAATTATTACCCCCGTCTCCTCCACCTTACGCTGTAAAAAATTTTCTGACGCTAAGCTATGTTTATTACACGTGGGGTCCGCGTGTAACACCGAAGAATTGTCTAAGTTAATCTGAACAGTAGAACATGCTTTAATTGGGTTTACAAAATGGGCTTGCTGTCCATCCGATGGGCAATTAGGAGATTTTTGTTGGGCCCAAATTGGAGTTAATGCTTGAGGATTAGAATTGGGCTGGTTGATTTTTGAGAACCCACTACTAGGGCGGTTGGTTTCAACTTGGCGTACAATATTTGTCTTCTTAATCACAGGACGCCACGTAGTTTGCTTTAATTGATTATCCTTCACCGCCTTCCCAGAAGAGTCTGGAATTTGACTTTGACTATGATGACCGCCAAAACTCCTTTGACTCCGGTTAGCCGGATGGCGAGATGTATGCGCCGGAGAGATTTGCACTGTCTGGTTATCTTGAAATTATGCTTTCTGATTTTTCTCTTCAGTGCATCTTTCTACTTTATGCCCGAGATGACCACAGTTAACACAAATAATATGGTTTGTCTCACAGATGGCTATTTGGAGGTGACCATTAATTCGAATTTTTGAAACCAACGGTTTTTCCATATTTATTTCCACACAAAGGCTAGCATAACGAGCTCTATCAATAGATCCAGTGTGAATATCCATTTTGATTGGTTTGCCCAACAGGGATGCAATTTGTAATAACACTAAAGGGTTGTAAAATTCAATTGGTAATTCTGGTAACCGAACCCAAACTGCTAAATTATTAAAATGACTCACTGTTGGTCTAAAATTTTCAGTCCATTTTTTGATAGCTAGATATGTCGCGACCCGAAACCCTAGCACTATTTTATTGAATTTATTTTATTTATTTTATAATTTATGTGTGCATTTTATATTTCATAAATTTCATGTCTAGCATTTTAATTGATCAATTGTGCTAAGTGTGAAGATAGGGGAAATATTTGAAAGTGGGGTATATGGGTTATGTGTTCAAAGTAGAAGTAGAGGGTTATTTGTGAAACTTTTTAAATATCTCTTACTTACTCCCTCCCTATTCCCCCTTCTCCCTCACTTCTCCTGCACACACACACACACTCCCTCATTTCTTTCTCCCTCCATTGAAAGGTAAGAAAACTCCCTCCCATCTTTCCTTCTTTTGGTCCTCATTTATTCATCATTTCTCATTACTCCTTTTATATAAAATGTTTAGATCGCCGTTAGGATCGTTTGTAGCTAAGAAAAATCGAATTCCGTCTCCTTTCATAATTTCCAAGTAAGTTGCTTTTCCCCCATTTATGCTAAAAATGTTCATACTAAGCTTATATGATGCTATGTTTGCTATATATTGCTTCTTTGTTTGATTTGGAGTTGATTGACATTTTATCCACTTTTGTGAGAATTTGATATTTGAATCATTTCTTGATTTGGGTTGTTAGATGTTGTTATATGAGTCCTTTTAGGCTTATAAGTTGTTTTAGTACCTTAGTATACTAGTTAGAAGTGTTAGATTTTGGTTGAGTTGTGGAATGGAAGGAATGGGTAAGAACCCAGGTCATTTCTGCCGATTTCCGGCAGAACAGGGGTTGTGGGCGACCGCCCACTATTGGGTTGGGCGACCGTCCAGGTCATCAGTTGGTTTGGTGTTAGACAATGGTTTTGGGCGACCGCCCATGATGGTTTTGGGCGACCGCCCATAATGGCTGA
The DNA here is from genome assembly GCA_026119855.1 of Campanula takesimana. NCBI lineage: Eukaryota > Viridiplantae > Streptophyta > Magnoliopsida > Asterales > Campanulaceae > Campanula > Campanula takesimana. Next base: position 63,394 of record JAOWBW010000078.1, on the reverse strand, counting down.
ACTGAAGGTCTTTATTTTGGTTGCTTTAGGAGTCAAGCTTGGTCTAGGCTCGGAGTACTACTCTAATTGAGTTAAATGGTCATCGAGGAACACTCTAGTGTTTGAAAATGATTCCTTTGTGAACAAAAATGTTGTGTAAATTGACTAAGTATTATTTTGAAATTTTGGAACATCTTTTTGATAAATTTTGGATTGGTTTGTCTTTATGATGACTATTTGGTATGATTCCCTACTTTGGAATCATTAGTTGTTCTTTGAGCTAGTATTTTTTTACTTAGCCTTTATTTGAAAGTCCAGCTGGTACTTGTGTTCGAGTCAGGCAATGGATAATATTATAATGGCAAGAGCCAAGTCCAGTATAGTATCGTCCATTGGTTCCTCTTTTCCCCTTCCAGATTGGCCTTGGTTGGGATGAGCTAGCTCCCTTTGGTGAGTATTCTAGCTAGTTGTTTGGGTTATGACTTTGTGTCATATTCCCCTTGTTACTTTATCGTTGTTACATGGTTCCGGTACCGGGGTTGTTATCTTCAGTCGTCTATGCTATTACGAAGATTGGTTGATTGGTTGATTTGGTTGAAGCTGCGCAGCGATTGTTCTATCCGTTTGGTGAAACCTTGGCTTATATCCTTTGTTACTTGTCTATTTCCGCTGCTATCTGTTAACTGCTAATTGCTACGTGCTATGTGAATTTTATTATTGTTTATTGCATCATAGCATGTCATGTAGTTGCATTGTAACTTATTGAGATTTATCTCACCCCCTTTCTTTTTATCTTTGTTTTTCCTTAACCCCCCCCCAGGAGGAAAGTGATAGGACTCGCTGATCACGAGAAGGGCGTCGAGTGTGTTCGTGATTTTTTGGGCAGGTTGTTATTCGGTTTACATTGTTGTTAAATGTATAACCTTGGGGATAGTATTACCAAACTGAGACGTCATTAAGGGTAATAATACTTTGTATTTTGGTATAAGCTTGTGGAGCTTATACTAGTTGTAATATTTTGTTCTTTAAGAATGGATTTCTAAATCAGTGTATTATATCTTTTGGTATTAAGAGGAATTTTTATCTTCTATATCTTGGTATTTGTTTATTAAGTCGACGTCCAGCTCGCGAGTTCCTAGCCCGCGGGGTCGGGGTCGCGACAGTTGGTATCAGAGCTATGGTTTAGCTCTAAGTTTAAGTATAGGTGGACTAGAATGACCTAGGAGGGTAGTTGGGTTCGGAGTGAGTAATGATTGGTGTTTTATGCAGGTACTTGTTCAAAATGGCTAGAAGAAGGGCTGGTGAGGGTCACATTGGGGCTTCGAATCTTGAAGAGTTACGGGAAGAAAATCGTGCGATGTTTCAGGGTATGTTCGAAGCGGCTATGAAAGCCATTCATGATCAAGGGCTGAGAGAGGAACAAGCACCACCTCCACGGTATGGGTTGGAACAATTCTTAAAATTGAAACCGATAGAGTATGATGGAGAGCCTGATGTGAAAAAGGCTGAAATGTGGATAGAAGCAATGGAAAAGATCTATGATGTCTTTGGTTGTACGGGTGAAGACAGAGTTCGGTTTGCGGCCTATAAGCTAGTGGGAGCTGCTGAACATTGGTGGAAGGCAATTAAGGCGAGTTGGGATGAGACTCTCGTACCATATACCTGGGAGCTGTTTGTAAGGAAATTCAAGGAGCACTTTATTCCTGTAGTTGATCAGAACCAGAAGGATATTGAGTTCCTAAACTTGGAGAAGAACTTGTTGACGGTAGCACAGTACTCGGCTAAGTTCACAGAATTAGCTAGGTATTGTGGCTATCTTGTAACAACTGAAGAGCGGAAGGCAATGAGGTTTATCAGAGGCTTGAGGACAGCTATCAGAACTCAGCTAATAGCTCAGAGGATTCAGACTTTTCAGGATGCTGTAGACCGTGCCTACTTGGTAGAGCAAGACATTAGAGAGCACAAGAGGAAAACAGAGGCATTTAACACGGGTAAACAAGGAGGTCAGATCAGATCACAACCACCTCCACGTGTTGATAACAGAGGAGGAAATTCAGGAGGTCAGTCACAGTTCAGAGGGCAACCAATAGTCAGGAATCCGGGTAATACTTCGGGAAACCAAGGGAATCAGAATAGAAGACTTTGTTCTTACTGTCAAAGGGAAGGGCATTCGGAGGATCTATGTTGGAAGAAGCAAGGGAAGTGTATTAATTGCGGTCAGTTGGGGCACTTCATAAAAGATTGTCCTAGGTCCAAATATCAGCCATCGGGGACAGGAGCTGGTACTTCACAAGGCCAGGAGAGAGATGCAACAGGGAAGCCAAAGGTTCAAAGAAGAGTTTTTGTTATGAACCAGCAACAGGCTACTGATGATCCTTCAGTTATAGGAGGTATTATTTATGTGTCTAGTGTGAGCGCTCGTGCATAGTAGATTCAGGATCATCGCATTCATATATATCTGTGCACTTTGCTTCTTTGTTAAATGCTTCATCTGAGTCCTTACCTTATGTGTTAGAGGTGTCAACTCCTATGGGAGAGTGTCTGGTGACTGATAAAGTGTTTCGTGCTTGTGATGTGCTTATTTGTGGTCATGTTTTGTGTGCGGATTTGGTAGTTCTTCCGATACAAGACTTTGACATTATTTTGGGTATGGATTGCCTGAGCAAATATTATGCTTCAGTTGATTGTCGTAAGAAGGTTGTTACTTTTTCTATTCCTAATGTGCCTAAGTTTGTTTTTGAGGCTATTCCTTTGGGTAAGAATATTCGTATAATTTCTTATGTGAAAGCGAGGAGGTTGTTGCATCGTGGTTGTGAGGGTTATTTGGCGAGTGTGCTAGATACCAAGAAAGAATCACCTGGGTTAGAGAGTGTTCGGGTAGTTAGAGAATTTCCTGATGTCTTCTCTTCAGAGTACAGTATGCCACCCGATCGAGAGATAGAGTTCTGTATAGATCTATTACCAGGTACAGCTCCGATCTCAAAAGCACCTTATAGAATGGCTCCAGCAGAGTTGAAAGAACTGAAGGTTCAGTTACAGGAGTTGCTTGATAGAGGATTTATTCGACCTAGTGCTTCACGTGGGGAGCACCGGTTTTGTTTGTAAGGAAGAAAGACGGTTCGTTGAGGTTGTGCATTGATTACAAAAAGTTGAATCAGGTAAACGGTGAAGAACAAATATCCTCTACCGCATATTGATGATTTATTCGATCAACTTCAAGGGTCAGTGGTATTTTCTAAACTTGATTTGAGGAGTGGATACCATCAGTTGAAAATTCGATCGGAGGACATTCCGAAGACTGCTTTTCGCACCCGTTATGGTCATTATGAGTTCTTAGTTATGCCGTTTGGGTTGACTAATGCACCTGCCGTGTTTATGGACTTGATGAACAGAATTTTCCATCCTTATCTTGATACGTTCGTAGTGATCTTCATTGATGATATACTTGTCTATTCTAAATCTCGAGATGAGCACGATCAACATCTGAGGACAGTTTTATCAGTACTCGCAAAAGAACAGCTATTCGCGAAGTTTAGTAAGTGTGAATTTTGGCTCGAAAAAGTTTCATTTTTGGGTCATGTTATTTCTAAAGATGGGATTTCTGTGGATCCTTCGAAGATAGAAGCTATTATTGATTGAAGCGACCAGAAACAGTGACTGAGATCAGGAGTTTTCTGGGGTTAGCAGGGTATTACAGGAGGTTTTAAGAAGGGTTTTCACGGATTGCTACACCGATGACTCAGTTGACCCGAAAGAATGTTCCGTTTGAGTGGACCGAAAAATGTAACAACAGTTTTGAAGAGCTGAAGAAGAGGTTGACTACTGCACCGATATTGGCATTGCCTAATGGGAACGATGACCTAGTGATTTATAGTGATGCATCGAAGGAAGGCTTGGGTTGTGTTTTAATGCAGAATGGGAAAGTTATCGCGTATGCTTCGAGGAAGTTGAGTCCGAGTGAACAGAATTATCCTACTCACGATATGGAATTGGCAACTATTGTATTTGCTCTTCATAAGTGGAAGCATTACCTTTACGGGGAAAAATTTGAGATTTTTACGGATCACAAAAGTTTGAAGTATCTTTTCTCCCAGAAGGAACTAAATAACCGACAGCGCAGATGGATGGAACTTTTGAAGGACTATGATTGTAAAATATCTTATCATCTGGGAAAGGCGAATGTTGTAGCTGATGCGATTAGTATAAAATCTTATGTGGCTTCGATGATGGTTCGAGAGTGGAAAATGCTTGAGGATGTTCGAGACTGGTGTCCTCGTGAATCGAGACATGGGGCTATTTTTGCGAACATTAGGGTATCTCCAACCCTAATTCAGAGAATAAAGGAAGCTCAGAAATAAGATCCAGAGTTAGTGAAAATAATGGGTAAAATGAAAGAGAAGAATTTTGAGGATTTTTCTATCAGTTCGAATGGAGTGTTAACCTTTCGTGGACGTTTGTGTGTGCCCGATGTTGATGGTATAAAAAGGCAAGTTTTGGATGAGGGTCATAAATCGAGATATACTATTCACCCTGGTAGTACGAAGATGTACCAAAATCTGAAGCAACATTTCTGGTGGAACAACATGAAGAGGAAATAGCTAAGTATGTATCGAAGTGTTTAACTTGTCAGCAGGTCAAAGCTGAGCATCAGAGACCCGCAGGACTACTTCAGCCATTAGAGATTCCGGAGTGGAAATGGGAGCATGTGACTATGGATTTTGTTACGGGACTACCTCGTACCGTAGGAAGTATGATAGTGTTTGGTTAATCGTGGATAGACTGACCAAGTCTGCTCATTCTTACCGATTGATATTAGATACTCGATGGAAAAGCTTGCGACCCTTTATATTAATGAGATTGTGAAATTACATGGGGTTCCGGTTAGCATTGTATCAGATCGTGATCCGAGATTTACTTCTAGATTTTGGAAGGCATTTCAGGCAGCCTGGGTACAGATTTGAGATTCAGTACAGCTTTTCACCCTCAGACCGACTGTCAATCCGAGAGAACTATTCAGATTCTAGAGGATATGCTACGAGCCTGCTCGGTAGACTTTTTTGATTCTTGGGATATGCATTTACCTTTAGTGGAATTCTCTTATAATAACAGTTATCAGGCTAGCATCGAGATGGCTCCTTATGAGGCTTTGTATGGGAGAAAGTGTAGATCACCTATCTGTTGGGATGAGATCGGGGAAGCGAAGATATGGGGTATTGATTTGATTTAGGATTCAGTTGAGAAAGTCATAATATTCGAGATCGATTGAAGACAGCCCAGAGTCGACAAAAGAGCTATGCCGATCATCAAAGACGGGATCTTAATTTTCAGGACCGGACTTTGTATTCTTGAAAGTATCTCCGAAGGTGGGTATTCGAAGGTTTGGGAAGAAGGGTAAATTGGTTCCGAGATTTTAGGACCATTTGAGATTTTGGAAAAAGTGGGGCTTCTTGCTTATCGACTTGCGTTGCCATCTTCTTTAGACGGTTGCATAACGTCTTCCATGTTTCTATGCTTCGGAAGTATTTGCACGATTCATCTCACGTGTTACCGAGGGTACCTGAGGATATAGAGCCTGACATGTCATACGAGGAACGACCGTTCAGATTCTTGATACCAAGTTCAAAAGTTGAGGAATAAGAGCATAAAGTTGGTTAGAGTGCTATGGAGGAATCACAATGTTGAAGAATCAACGTGGAGCTTCGAGAAGAGATAGAGAGGAAGTATTTGTGGCTATTTAATTCGGGTAAGTATTTTTAAAATTCGGTCGAATTTTCTTTAGGTGGAGTGAATGTCGCGACCCGAAACCCTAGCACTATTATGAATTGATTTTATTTATTTTATAATTTATGTGTGCATTTTATATTTCATAAATTTCATGTCTAGCATTTTAATTGATCAATTGTGCTAAGTGTGAAGATAGGGGAAATATTTGAAAGTGGGGTATATGGGTTATGTGTTCAAAGTAGAAGTAGAGGGTTATTTGTGAAACTTTTTAAATATCTCTTAATTACTCCCTCCCTACTCCCCCTTCTCCCTCATTTCTCCTGCACACACACACACACTCCCTCATTTCTCTCTCCCTCCATTGAAAGGTAAGAAAACTCCCTCCCATCTTTCCTTCTTTTGGTCCTCATTTATTCATCATTTCTCATTACTCCTTTTATATAAAATGTTTAGATCGCCGCTAGGATCGTTTGTAGCTAAGAAAAATCGAATTCCGTCTCCTTTCATAATTTCCAAGTAAGTTGCTTTTCCCCCATTTATGCTAAAAATGTTCATACTAAGCTTATATGATGCTATGTTTGCTATATATTGCTTCTTTGTTTGATTTGGAGTTGATTGACATTTTATCCACTTTTGTGAGAATTTGATGTTTGAATCATTTCTTGATTTGGGTTGTTAGATGTTGTTATATGAGTCCTTTTAGGCTTATAAGTTGTTTTAGTACCTTAGTATGCTAGTTAGATGTGTTAGATTTTGGTTGAGTTGTGGAATGGAAGGAATGGGTAAGAACCCAGGTCATTTCTGCCGATTTTCGGCAAACATGGGTTGTGGGCGACCGCCCACTATTGGGTTGGGCGACCACCCAGGTCATTAGTTGGTTTGGTGTTAGACAATGGTTTTGGGCGACCTCCCATAATGGCTGAACTGAAGGTCTTTATTTTGGTTGCTTTAGGAGTCAAGCTTGGTCTAGGCTCGGAGTACTACTCTAATTGAGTTAAATGGTCATCGAGGAACACTCTAGTGTTTGAAAATGATTCCTTTGTGAACAAAAATGTTGTGAAATTGACTAAGTATTATTTTGAAATTTTGGAACATCTTTTTGATTAAATTTTGGATTGGTTTGTCTTTATGATGACTATTTGGTATGATTCCCTACTTTGGAATCATTAGTTGTTCTTTGAGCTAGTATTTTTTTACTTAGCCTTTATTTGAAAGTCCAGCTGGTACTTGTGTTCGAGTCAGGCAATGGATAATATTATAATGGCACGAGACAAGTCCAGTATAGTATCATCCATTGGTTTCCTCTTTTCCCTTCCAGATTGGCCTTGGTTGGGATGAGCTAGCTCCCTTTGGTGAGTATTCTAGCTAGTTTTGTTTGGTTATGACTTTGTGTCATATTCCCCTTGTTACTTTATCGTTGTTACATGGTTCCGGTACCGGGTTGTTATCTTCAGTTGTCTATGCTATTACGAAGATTGGTTGATTGTTGATTTGGTTGAAGCTGCGCAGCGATTGTTCTATCCGTTTGGTGAAACCTTGGCTTATATTCTTTGTTACTTGTTTATTTCCGCTGGCTATCTGTTAACTGCTAATTGCTACGTGCTATGTGAATTTTATTATTGTTTATTGCATCATAGCATGTCATGTAGTTGCATTGTAACTTATTGAGATTTATCTCACCCCCTTTCTTTTTATCTTTGTTTTTCCTTAACCCCCCCCCCCCCCCCAAGGAGGAAGTGATAGGACTCGCTGATCACGAGAAGGGCGTCGAGTGTGTTCGTGACTTTTGGGCAGGTTGTTATTCGGTTTACATTGTTGTTAAATGTATACCTTGGGGATAGTATTACCAAACTGAGACGTCATTAAGGTAGTAATATTTTGTATTTTGGTATAAGCTTGTGGAGCTTATACTAGTTGTAATATTTTGTTGTTTAAGAATGGATTTCTAAATCGATGTATTATATCTTTTGGTATTAAAAGGAATTTTTATCTTCTATATCTTGGTATTTGTTTTTAAGTCGACGTCCAGCTCGCGAGTTCCCGGCCCGCGGGGTCGGGGTCGCGACAAGATAGTTATTGTTAATAAACCATGGCCCGCCAGCTAGAGCAGACGAATAGTCTTCTTGGTTGAGGAACCGAATAGAATAACATCCAGCACCCAAATCAATAACAGTTATACTTTGAGATTATTTCCACAAATTTGTAAGTCGTTTTTCCAGATTTTGAAAAGGAAGATGACCACCAATCAATGATGATGAGAGTGTTTACCCAAGGCTGTTTAAGAGATGCTAGTTCTTCCGGAGAAAGAAAAAATGGAATATCAGTTTCTTCTGAATTTTCTTGATTTGCCTCTGATGAATTTTCTTCGTCCGAAGATTGAAACCAAGTAGGAAAAAAGATATGTTTGGATTTTTGTTGAACGGCTGCTTTATAAGATCCTCCTTTAAATTTTCCTGTAGATTGATTACTGCCTTCTTGAGTTTGCATATCTTTTCTACCACCGTATTAGTATCTTGAGGGTTTAGATTTTGATTGTTAGTTGGGTCTATGTTGGATTTATCCCAATCTCTCCAATTTGTTGATTTACGTGAAGAGCTGCCTGGAATAGAATTTGCCGACAGATGATCATAAGAAACCATGCTTGGAAAGGTAAGAAAGAAACAGAGGAAAACAAAAGAGAAAACAGCAAAAGATCAACATAACGCTAGAGAGAGTCTACATCCCTCTCCCCTTTCCCTTAGTATCTATTGAAGTTCAACTAGTTTTATTGCTACCTAATGTTTCTGTAAGATTATGCCAACTATGCATCACCTGAGCAATTTAAACCCGACTAGTTTTATTGCTACCTAATGTTTCTGTAAGATTATGCCAACTATGCATCACCTAGTAAGAATGGTAAAAGGACAGTTTCATAATTAGATATTGAATCACAAACATTAAATTCCACTATATTACAGTATACAACCGAATAGTATTATTTAGCTTTCTCCAACATGTCAAATAACAATAACAGATAATATGTTAAGAATATCTAAACTTGGAAAATTTATACCTACCAAAGATAATTTATGAAATAATTTCAAAATTTGCATCACTTATATCTTAAAAACTAACGGAACTTGTATAGCTAAGCTAAATTTATTCACTACATTAAATATTATTGAATCATGGATACTTGATGATCTCTATGGGTCATGCGATTCTAGTTTGTAGCAAATGCTTTGGAGGCATGAAATTCTTATTTGAGTAAACATACATCCTGTCATTGAAATGATGCTCTAATTGTATAAAAATGTAAAAATAAATATAGTTGTACTTTTATTTTTTGTTCATCATAAAAGAATAATCATTTCTCCAACTAAAATAATAGTATTTTTTTTTTCGTCCTCTTATTTATTGTCTTTTTTTGTTTTTTTGAAGAAGAAGAAACTCAAAAATCATTGTGCAATTATAAGAAGTACCAGTAACAAAGCAAGTAAACATCCTAAGTTATCAAATGTAATACTATTTCTTATGGACAAGGATTCTTCACCTCATTATAAAACCATTTTTTTTAGAAATTCAGTAATATTTAAAGAAATTTTCATCATATACAATTTTGTGGTGAGTCATTACAGATCTATTTTTAAGGAAAGACTCTACGCACACACCCAAATACCGCTAGACCAAGACTTTTGGCCATTATAAACAATTAGAAGTTGGGAACTAGCATCTGAAAGACAAAATATGGTGCTACTTATTCTTTAATTATGAATATGTGTCTAGTTTTTATAATTAGCTCATACTAATATGGATGGCCAAAACCGGTTCCGGGCCCGGTTCGATTCGGCATATATGTGACCCTGAACCGGCCCGTGCTTACCCCGGTTCCGGTTAGGTTCCGATTCCGGTCCCCCCCCTTTAAAATTATTGAAAAACAAGGGATTTTCGGTCCGGTTCCGGTCCGGTTCGCCATTTATGTGAACCGTAACCGGCCCGGGTGAATGGCGGTTCCGGTTCCGGTTTGCTCCGGTTCCGTGCTCCGGTCCGGTCCGGTTTTCCGGTTCCGTTTGGCCATCCCTACATACTAATATAAATACCCAAAATGTAATGAACATAATTAAGGCTCCGTTTGATTCGCGTAAAATAACTTCCGGAAAATGTTTTGCCCATTTTCCGGTGTTTGTTAAGCACCAGAAAATGAGGAAAATATTTTCCGGAAAATGGTTTTCCTCTTTTTTAAGTAAAATGACTTACGGATTTTTAATTAGTAAGTTATTTTCGGAAAAATGTTAACTCCCTCACTCACACCCAACTCTCCATAAAACCCCCACCTACCCACTACACCTCTAACACCACCCTCTCCATCCATCCTATCCCACCCCCACCCACCCTCCAACCTTATCTACCCTCCCCCACCCCCCCCCCCCCCCCCCACCCCCTTTTTTTTTTACTCTTATTAATGTTTTTAAATAAAATTTAGACATTCATTTATTTAAGTTTTTTAAATAAAATTTAGACATTCATTCATTTAGGAATGAGGAATACTAAATTCATATACAAAAAGGACTAACTGATCAGGACTGGAAAATTAGACTATTTTATTTCTCAAGCTGAATCATCAATTAAGAGAAGAAAGTTTGTTAATTACACTTGTACAATACAAAACACAATCATCAAGTATCATCTTGTACTTCAATCTCCATTGAACTGCTAATTTCCACTTATCCATCGACTTCAACGCTTTCTTCGACAAGTAAACCTTCAAACCACTCCCTACACCATGGCAATCCAAGAAACCCGAAATCTCACTTCTTAAAGTTGGTAGCATATCATCAAGCTCCACGATCGGTGGTGGGGACGGAGTGTCGAGCATTTTGTCAATAATACAGAGCAATAACTTGTCTTCTTCAATTGTTGTCGATAAATTCTTCAGAATAAGATGACATTTCTTTGCTATCCATTCAAGAACGGTTATCTCATTTTCAGTAGATATTTCTGATCCTGAATAAGCAAGATGCCCAATAGACTTGCGTTGATTTGGAGGGGTTGCCCATAATCGCATAGCAGATAGTAGAGAAAAAGAAGGCCTTCCGTTTTGGTGTATAAATAAAGTCTCTTTTGGCCATGAACAGAGAGAATATATATCGGGTACTAAAGGAATAAAAGCCTTGTCATTTGGGTTGTCATCTAGAAGAAAACCATAATGGTCAAGAAGCTCCAAATTTGTGTATGTTCCGTAGCTTAAAAGAACCTGAAAAACAAGAAGGAAATGTTGATATTGCTTGGTGTCGACTAAGCCTGGCAATTGGGCGGGTCGAGGCGGGTTCTGGCGGGTTGGCGGGTTCTGGCGGGTCTTCCCGCCACAACCCATTTAAATTTGCGGGTCAAACCGGTCGGGTGGCGGGTTGTGACGGGTCGGCCCGTTTATTTTTTCCCCTTTTGCCTTAGGATGTCGCCCCAAGCTATTTGTTCTCGCGGGGTGAGTCGGGTCGACCCGTTAAGTTTCGCTGGTTAAAACGGGTTACCCGCTTTGACCCACTAACCTAAACGGGTCGGGTCGGGTAATTAACGGGTTGGACCGGCCGGGTTAGCGGGTAACCGGCCACAATTGCCAGGCCTAGTGTCGACTGTAAAAGTATTTCATCATCAAAAATAAATTCTGGGGTGCAAATTACAAATGGTAAGACAAATGATAAAAACAGAAGCACAAGAAGATGAAGCCCTAACCTATTTTATGGAAAGATGTATACTTGAGGCCGCATGAGCTAGAGCTCTTTTGCAAGCAATTAGCTACATGCAAGCTCAATTAAAGGGACTTGTAAATATGTTCAAATGAACAAATGTGTGGATTATGGAGAGAAAACAATTTACGCGAAAGGTCTATCCTCTCCCACTTCAACCTCAACGTATCCAAGGCTCAAAGGCTGAATGGAGAATCTTAAGTTATCATCACTTGACACTAATCATAACAAGCAGGTACAAAAACAAAAGGGCATTCTCAGTTGATAAACATTAAAAAATAAAAACAAATAAATGAATGAATGAATAAAAAGGGACAACATGTAGAGGAGAAATTAGTGGAGAATCAACTCAGACAACCTATTTATGAGAGAGGTAGATTAAATTTGGTCGGAAATCTAGATATGAGAAGCCCAACTCTCCAACTCTTTGAGACAGCAAACTCCTTCATGGCCACCATTCTTCAAAAAAAAAAAAAAAAAAAAAAACGATTACCCAGGAAAATACCTTATCTCTGCAGCAATTCACAGTCTCGACAATATCTATGTTACTTCCATCATACTATCAACCCTCCTACTACCCATTATCTCATAGTGAAATGTCCAATGTTGGATGTATTTTTCTCAACGGTGATATAAATTTGAACTCTGCTGTAAATCTTGTGCATATCTCATCAAAGCTAAGCTGCCAGAGTGCATTAACTTTGATGGGGAAACAAACCCGATCTGGCTTTAATAGCTACCATGAGGCCTCCTCTATCCCTTAATTTGCCAAATGCAACTTTCAAACTATGCCCCATCTATTAGAAGATCCATCTGTCAGACCTAGAACCCATATTCCTTGACGTATCTCCTCATAGGAAACAGCACAGTCAAGGAACTTTGATGGAGGAAACACAAAACCGTATATCAGATAATGATTGATATAAGATACATCCATTGTCCTTTGGACTTGCGACATTTAACCCTATCATTACCCTATCTTTCTTGCCAGCCTCTGCAAATTGATTGAACTACTCACCCAACAAATCCCAAGATATCACTCTTCATGCACAGGGAAACAGCATTCCTGATCATTTAACTACCATAAGTAATATCAAGCCTGATTGACCAGAAGTACCAAGTAAGGATCACTTCATCTCTCTGAAGGTATTATCATGTTTGAACCACAAGAGTAAATCCTAGTAAAACTCCCCTTTTATGCTAGCCACAATTAAAAGTAAGGGGGTGTTGGATGTATTAAGCACTTGATGCTTGATGCTTAATGGATTGCAAGGTATAATTTGGAGGTAAGGTGCCTTGATAACATTGAGCTCTACATGTCCAAAGTTCCATGAGACTCTTATTGGTTAAGCAATGATTTTGATTCTCAATCATTAAGAGCCTCATGTAACCTCCAACATCTAGACCTCAATGTCATCAAAGGCACCCTACCTCCAAAATATACCTTGCAATCTATTAAGCATCAAGCATCAAGTGCTTAATACATCAAACACCCCCCTAAGAATCCTAGCCTCGTGCATTTCCTAATTGTAAATCTTTGGAAACTCATTCAACTGAACTCCTAGTACGAAGTACAAACCCCATATTGCGTACAATGCTCAATTATGTTTCTTATGCAATGTATGAACCCCCCGATGAAACCCAATACCATATAAACTAGTGTCGCCTTCCATAAATATTCAGCTTCTTAAGTTTTGAAAGGAACTTAAAAAAAAGTGTCATCACATATCATAAATATTCTAAAAGATATTGATATACCTGCTCTCCTTTGCTGTAAGCTTTTCTAGCATAGAAGCAATATGCACCAACATCCCCCTCATAGACACCATCCGTTAACCTCATCATGCTACAATCATGATGCTGTGAATCTGGTTTCACAGAAGGGCCATCAGCTCTCAGATCTTCACAAAGAGTTTGTTCCCCCCCGGTGCAGCATAGTTAAAGAAATCCCCCACTGGGCAAAAACACCCAGCAGTATCCCATGGTACATGCATCGTCCGGGAAGATATCTTCGATTAAGAGAGATGGTGAGCGTTAGCATTATTACAATATGGTGAAGTTAATAACATATTAATCAAGATATGGTGAATAAAATATCATTGACCCAGTAAACATTTTCTTTCATTAAGGGTGAAAAAGACCTAAATATTCCCTTTCCAGAACTGCAAATGTTTCCGTTTAGCAATAGAAATATTGAATCAATATAATCAAGTGAAACAACTAGGTGTCCATATCACAAGTCTTGGACAACTTACAAGGAAAAGAGAAAGTTTTCAGGATACGGTCAAGTGAAACATAACAAATCAACCAAGATCTCTCTTTACGCTCCGCAAAAAGATCAAACTGAAATTTTGATATGGCTTATCACTTGAAATAAAGAGATTCTAACCTCATATAGCAGTGAGCATAATAAGAAAGTAGGGCAAACTTAACAGGGAAAATTTACATTAGAAGACACATTTAATGTACTCCCTCCGTCCCACCTCACTTGAGACCTAAGAGGTGGGCACAATAACTAAGGAAAAAGAATAAAATAAGGAAAATGTGTGGTAGAAAATGAAGAGAGAGAATGAGTGGAGTTAATAGTAGGTTGATTGAATGAATTGTGTGGTGGAATATGAAGAGAGAGAATAAGTGGGTGTGGTAGATTGAATATAAAATTATAAAAAAATTACCATTTTAGGAAGTCTCAAGTGAAGTGGGACGGATCAAAATGGAAATAAGTCTCAAGTGAGGTGGGACGGAGGGAGTATTAGATATTTCCTAAATGTTGAACTCATCTAACAAGCTATCATATCCAGAAAGTGGAATGATTCCAACATCATAATATGCATAAACCAGCAGATACACATAAAAGATAAGCAACACTTACAGTTGCAGAAGCCCAGAGCCACGCTTTGAAGCTCATGAATTGAGGCTTGAGCTGAAGTTCTTTCATAAGGTCAATAGCGTTTTCCCACTCCAGTTTAGTCATCTCTACTGCCTTTTCTGCAGTCCAAATGGCATATTCCAACTGGCAATCATTTCAAACACTACATAATAAGATATGTCATTTTAGAAACAGGGGAATTCACAAATGCCTCCGTTCCAACACGAGTGTCAATTTCTGTTCATGATCATGAATAAAAGAGGACACTCATCTTGGGGCAAAGGTAGTAATACACATATTAATATTAGTACATTACTATCTCAAAAGTATATCATATTTCCATATAAAATAGTTTTAACTGAGAATACAAACTTGTAAAGCGTTTATCTCAAACTCATTGAAACTTGCTAATGTGTCATAACTCCGTGGCATCTGCAGCAAATAAGGGTACCACCGAGAACTCTTACCCTTACTCACTTCATTTAGCAACGCAACAGCCAATATCTGCATTACAAAATGAAATAAAAAAAATTATGGCTATATATTTCAAGTCTCAAATACAAAATTACGATAAAATACCAGGGGAATACCCTGTTTATTCCAACAAGGAAGTTGAACTACCACATTTTAGAGAACCCCTAAAGGTACCAAAAAAAATAAATTGTTCACGGGAAGTGCTTAAAGTAAGCGTTAAAGACAAGTGCCATTTGCCCACCAAATTTTACCTGAGTTGAAGAAAGATGAGAGTGGTTTTTGACGGAGAGATAAAGTTTTTGATCTTCCATCAGAGTTTGACTCGTCATTAGGGCACATTTTGGAACTCTGAGCACCAATTCGCCCTTTTGGAGATCGCGGGCAGCCGCCAAACCGCGTCTGCAGTATACAATTCAATTGATATAGATATAATATACTTGATACTCCTTATAGATACAGATTACAGAGAGAGAGAGATTTACCCGCCGGCGTTGGGGAAAAAGGAGAGGGAGAGAGAGTGGCCTAAGCATGAATTAGGAGCAGCCGGTAGTTGCGATCGGTCGCCGGAGGAGAAGTCGGAAATGCCGAGACGAGTGGCCCATTGCAGGAAAGTTTGGAGCTTTTCTTCCATACAGGTATATCTCTAGCTCCGCGTTTTGGTTTTGATATGCCTCGCCGCCGCCTGGGTTTTGTATGTCAGTTTCGCGGGGGGGGTTTAGGTTTATGAGCGCGCTTGTGTTTGAGGGGGTAAATGGCACAGTGGTATCAAAAGGGTGTTGTTATACACCCACGTAAAACTTATGAGTAGAATGCTTGAAATTTTAGATGGTACGTAATGCACTGTTATGGGTGTATTCATAAGTGTTACGGGTGTGTATAACAACACCCTATTAAAATGATCCAACCCTTTTTTTTTTTTTTTTTTGGTTACTTGAAAAAATAAAGGTTATTTGCAATTTGGTTCCTGACTTTTTCTGAAATTTGCAATGTTGATGTTGTGTTTTCAATTTCGCCAATTGGTATACTCACTTTGTTATTTTGTTGCAATTCGACTACAAAAGTAATTGGGTGTTAGTTTTCTAACAGATTTTATGTCATGTGACTAGCACATGACGTTTTAAGATGCTTGTGAAGCTACACATATCTGATTGGCATGAATTTTCTTTTAAACAAAAGCTAATATTTAAATCTACAACATATAATTTTTTTGGCAAATTTTTTTTGGTGAACTTATTATATTATATTATTTTGTAATTTAAATAAATGAAAATATTCAAAAATATAGAGGACATGAAAAAAATAATCTGAAAAATTACTACTTTCCATCATGATATACCTTTTTCCTAACGTTTATTTTCCTCCACCCCTCTGCCACGTTCCAAAATCACCCCTTCCCCATACACTCTTCCCCCGATTCATCCTCCTCTTCCTCTTCCTCTCCTTTTTTTCCTATCAAATAATTTTATGAACTGATAATCCACATATAGCATTTGCTTCAAATGAAATATATTTGGGTCTAATATTTTTTTTAGAATATTATTTCATGTGTTTTATTTTTTTAATATTTAAAATTAATATTTAATATAAAATAATCCAATCGCCTAAAAAATTGCCAAAAAATATATGTTGTAAATTTAAATATTAATTTCATTAAAAAAAGAATCATATCAATCGGATATGTGTAGCTCCAAAAATATCTTAAAACGTCATGTGCTAGTCACAAGACATAAAATATGTTAGAAAACTAACACCCAGTTACTTTTGTAGTCGATTTGCAACAAAATGACAAAGTGAGTATACTAATTGGCGAAATTGAAAAGACAGCATCAACATTGCAAATTTTGGAAAAAGACAGGAACCAAATTGCAATTAACCTAAAAATAAAACTTTAAACAATAATTTAAGAGTTGGTTTTGGGGGAAACTAGTTCTTCCATAAGTTATAAAAAGTCCTGTTTTTTAACCCTTCTTAAACCCTACAAGGCCTAAACCCTAAACCTTAAACCCTAAACTTTAACCCCTATAAAAACAGAACTTTTTATAACTTATGGAGAAACTAGTTTCCCCCAAAATTTTCTCATAATTTAAAGTTAACTTAGTTATCTGAATGAAAATTTAAAACTTATTATTGATAGTATTATTGATGGTATATCAATAAAGAGTTTTAGATTTTCATTGGTCTAGTTAAACCAACCTAAAATGATTATTCAAAATTCATTCGTAGTAATAGCGGAAAAAAAAATGTGAAGAACATTATGGGAAAGATGGAGTATTATCTTTATCTACATGAGAATATGAGATGAAACAACAAACAAACAACAACTACACAAAAATCACATATAAAAGCAATATACAAAAAACAACACACATTATTTGTTCATTGGTGGTATTGTCAAGTTGGGATATTCACTAATAACATAAATTTATGTGTATGTTTACGACAAAGCCTATGCTCTATCACTCAAACACCATGTAAACACATCACACACACACACCAAAAAAAAAAAAAAAAAAAAACACTAACTAGACATTCTTCTATTCATCTGTGGAATGCCCCTCAAGGTACCCCAAAATTGCCAACACTCCTTTTGTCGCTCTTATTTATGATCTTACAAATTCTTTCTAATTATTTTCTTGGCATAAAAATTTTCGGTTCATCAAAAACTTAAACTAAGTAAAAAAAACTGAAATAATTAAATTCTCTATACCTACTTAAACATCGAATTTAAAAGAAATTGGATGTAACCGGATGGAGGAGTATAGATACTTTTCCAAAAATGAAAAGATTCCCAAACAAGAAAGACAACCACGTCAAGCAATCTTCTGCGATTTGCACACATGGAGGAGTATAGATGAATTTAATTATGCGGTTGCATAATTAAACTCCTCTTGTTTTGACTCCACAACCTAACAATCTTCCACCTGCAGACTAAACCAATATCCGTGACTACCTTCCATCAAATTCCGAGAATGACTCTTCACTCACTGTCATCAATCTATATAACTGTCCCCGAAATGGACTCCAAGCTATGTCTATCCTAACAAAAACGAGTTGAAGTAGAGCGAAGTCTTCAACATAATATATGGTTTCATGTTCTGAGTCTTCACCTCCAATGATCCTCCAGCAAATACTAGCTTGTCTTTTACATACCCAACACTGAATTGCTTGATTCTTTTTTCCTACTGCTACTTTCTCGCCAAATCATCATCCGATTATCGTGATAATCATCCTCCACTGGATTCATCGTCTATCTTGGTCAGAATCCCATTATTTGGTCATTTAAGAAACAACGGGACCTTGCTCGTTCCTCTACTGAAGAAAAATTTCACGTCATAGCTTCCACCACCGCGGAGGTTCTCTGGATCCGCAATCTTTTGTCTGAACTTGGAGTTCCACAACCACTCTCACCCCTGATTTATTGTGATAATCTCAGTGCTACCTATTACTCGGTCAACCCGATTTTCCACTCATGCATGAAACATCTTGCTATGGCCTTTTATTTCGTCCGAGAACAAGTTCAGATGGGTGCCTTACGGGTTCAACACATATCCAACTCAGATTAGCTTGCAGATGCTCTCACTAAACCACTTTCTTACGGGAGCGTGATAAGGGATACTCCTTCTCCTACCGACTCGATTTGTGTAACTTAATTCCAAGACTCGACTTATCCAAAGATCGTCTATCTTGCGGGAGCGTGATAAGGATACTCCTTCTCCTACCGGATCTCCTTCTCCTACTACAAGAGATTTGGTTTCCTAGTTTATTTATTTAGTCTCCTAGTTTATCTAAATATTTACTTTTCCTTTTACTCCATAATATTTGCGTTTATTTAGGATATTATTTTCTTGTATTCCAAACTAGAATATGCCACTCCTGTAATATAAATATTCTCATTGATAATAGAGAAAAATACTTTTTTCTTCAATTCTTAAGATTATGGATATATCCTCAATCCACTTACAATATTTATCAATTTGTGATTATTTGCTTAAATTAAACGTAAAAATTTAAAACATCATTCCTCCATTCTGTAACAAATGACTCATTTTTGTCATTTTTGAGTGTCTTATACAAAAGTTTAACTTTTCAAAAATGAAAATTTTAAATTTCTGATGCTGCAAAAAACGTACCGGATCAGCTTTCATCTAGCGGTTCGAATAAATCCAGCAATGAGAACTTCCTCGTTCGGACCGGCGAAGGCCCTCCGACGTGAGAATAAGAATACGGATTGTATGAAATGAAGAGAAATCAATTGACTATAGTTTAGAGCCAAAAAAGTTCATTACCCGTTTCCTGTATAGAAGACCTGTTTATATAGGCGTGGGTGAATGAGTCCTGACTTGTCAAATAAGCCAGAATGCCCGTATTGATCTAGGACTCGTATTCCTTGGAGATAGACTCCTGATAAGGATGATGATATCTCAGTTATCTTGTAGAAGAGATATCCTTGTTTAGATAAGGATTCTTAGTGCTAGAGTTGTAATAGAACTCTGTATGTGGACTCCCTATGATAATGAGAGGTTTCTGATATAACTTGGCCTGTCATCTAGCCCGGCTCGTTATTGAGGCCGACTAAGGATTAGGCTTCTTGAACTCGGCCTAGGCAAGGGCTGCCTGCTCGGCCTAATTGATGTCGGCCCTAGCCCCAATATTTATGGGCTTCTTTGTGAATGGGCTTCTCGGTACAGGCCCTTAGGTGTGTGGGCCCAGAGTGTATGAGTCCCATTTAACCAAGTCGGTTTATGTCGCTCAATTTCTTTTTAATCATGGAACTCACTTGTCTATTCAGAACAACTTTCCACTTATTCCATATGTCCCAAACTTATTGTTACTAAAAGTGAGTGTATGAGGATTAAAATAATATATTGGAAAAGTAAGTATGGTAAGTGGGTATGAGAGAGAAAATAAGTTAGTGTATAGTTGTGAGTGGGTAGAAGAGTGAAAACTAAACATTTTTGAGTAAGTAGAAATAAATATAGGACGCCCAAAACAAAAATAAGTAGCGATAAATTTGGGAAGGAATGAGTAATATTCATTACATTATTTTCTCTTTTTTTTATATTTATAATACTTATTTTTAAGGGGAAATGACAATTTAGGGTCCAAAGTTTGGGGGGGGTGCCAATAGGGGTCTGATGTATTAATTTTGTCAATTTAGGGTCCAAAGTTAACAACGTTAGTCAATTAAGGGTTTTTGGACTAAGTTGCAAAGAAAATCCAGTTAAGTAACAGAAAAACTTAACTGAAGTTAGTTTTGGATGTTCGCCTGGGCTGTCATTTCACACACCCCTTATACAATGGACCCTAAATTTTCTTTCACTTTTATTATTATATTTTCAAATAATTTAATTAATTCAAAAATAATAATAAATAAAATAATAAGCAAATAAAAAATTAAAGTGGTTTTTTTAAACCGCAAATAATGAAGTTATAAACAAGGAAAATTAATAATAAAAATAAAAAATAATTTTATAAATAAAATAATAATTGAAATACTAATATTAATAATGAAACAATACTAACCACCACCACAGAAAAAAAAGAAAAGAATTGTCCAAATCCCCACTTTCTTCTTTCTAAAAAAATAAAGTGGTTTTTTTTTTTGGAATATAGTTTTTTTACACTTTTTCCTTTTTAAAAATTATACTTTTATTTTATAGTGGTTCTAATGAAAAAAATATTTTTTATTGTATTTCTTGAAAAAAATATTTTTGGTAAATGACGTCTTAATTATTAGTTAATTTAATATAAGAGTAAAATTTAATATTTCATTTTTTTAAATTAATTTTCTACATCTGAAATGACAATATGCTCATGCAAATAATAAAAACAAACTCCAGTTAAGTCCATGTCAAAACACTTGTGACTTAACTGCATTCTGTTAACAAAATCGTTAAAAAACCCTAACCTGCACAACTTTTGAAACTTTGGACCCTAAATTGACAAAATTGATATATCAGACCCCTATTGGCACACCCCCCCAAACTTTGGACCCTAAATTGTCATTTCCCCTATTTTTAAAGCATTTTTACTTAACTTATACTCCCTCCGTCATAGCATAAGTGAGACTAATTTCCTTTTCAGTTCGTCCCACCACAAGTGATGCTGCCTAAAGTGGAAATGTTTTAATATATTTATATTCAATCAACCTCACTATTTAACCCCACCCATTTTATCTCTCATTTTTCCACCATTCAATTTATTCAACCAACACTACTATTTACCCCCACTAATTTTCCTTCTTCATTTTCTACCACTCATATACTACTCCCCCTCTCTCAGAGTAAGAGTCATACTTTCTATTTAGGTACGTCGTACGTCATGATAAGACCTAGCATCGCAGACCGGACCGGACCCGGTTCAAAGCCAGTACAAGCGAGTCCGACCGCGTCAAACCGGATAAGCCCGCAGGCTTATAAGCCCGAGATACCCGGGCTTCGTGATAACAGCAACCGAGGTAGCTCTGCCTCCCGCTATTCTTAGGGTCCCGTGTTGATCACTCAACCACCTGCCCGGAGCCCGTAGCAGCCAGCTGTCATAAACGTACAACAGACGTTACCTGTTCGTGCCTGACACACCATAACGGTTGGTGGAGGAACCATGTTTCCCTGACAACACGCCACGTTCCCAGCCACTCCCCTGGCCGAACCAATGAGTACCTGCCGCGTGTCCGTCCGGTACAAGGGCGGTTAGTACCTTAAACCTACCTCCTTATTCTACTCATATAATACTTCTATCCGCCCCCATGGGCCAGGTACGTGCTCTATCCTATTCACACACACAAGGCTTTCACAAGCTTTCTACTTAGGTTTTCCTCAGAGATCTTACTCTCACACCGAGGGCCTAAGCCGGATTCCAACCCGGCCTTGGTCTTAACGGTGTTCTTGTTTGTGTTGTGATCAGGATCAAGAGACAGCAAAGTTGGAGTTCTATCTCCGTGACCCCAGAAATCTAGGGCGTCATCAGTGGTTCCATTGCCGGGAATCGAAAATCTTCCCAGTGCAATCTTCTTGCTTCGTTTGCTTTCCCAATCTAATTCGTTTCAAATCCTCATCTAGTTCTTCCGTTTTTCACGTTTCCAAAAGAGTACCCCGTCTCTTCTGTTGATTCTTGACATACGAAATCTTCGCGATGACAGGGAAAGAAGTAAACCCAAATGCTATCCCTTCGGGACAAGTGCCCCAGGGATCAGTTTTTGCCAGGTTGGGAAATAAGACTCTTAGTGGCAAACTCCTATACCCCCTCTCAAAGGGCAAGGAGAGAGGCTGATCTGAGAGATCGTATAGAAACTTCCAAAGCTCTCAAAACTCAAAAACTCCCGTTACTCCCTCACCCCTGATCAAATCCAAAAGAAAATCCAAATCCTCACATATAGGCAGAACCTGGTAGAGGAAGGGCTACAGTTGAATCTAGCCCTCGAGGAGTTGTTTAATGCCGAGGCCAATGCTAGAAGCCCCCCTGAAAAATCAAAAGCCCATGATCTGGCGAGCTCCAAGAGCAGGGCCAGCAGGATTGTAGGAGGAAAAAGGCGGACAATCCTCGTAGATGATGACGAGGAAAGGGGAGAAGATGAAGGGGGAGTGAGGAGGGAGAATCACAGCCCAGAAGGACAAGAGGCCAATCTAAAGGAAAGGCAATTGTTAAAAATGATGATGTAATTACAGAAACCGCAAAAAGGGCTAAAACGGGGGACATAATGGATCAAAAGTTCCAAAGAATGATCGCGGAGCTATGGGAGTCCAAGCAAAACGTAACAAAGTGCGTTGGACCCATGGACGCTTTCGCGTCATGGATCAGTGATTCCCCGATCCAAAGAGGAAAGGTGCCCACGCTAGACGCGTATGACGGCTCATCTAACTCAAAAAGCCATGTTGGGCGATTTGAAGGGCAGATGGCCCTATTTTCAACAGATGAGGCCGTGAAGTGCAAAGCCCTCGCCTCCACCTTTAAAGGAAGGCATTGGGGTGGTTATTGGCCATAAACCACGCTCTATCTGCAGCTACGAGCAATTGCGGACTTCGTTCTTAAACTCGTTCGCGGGCGCAGGGGAGGCCGCAAGACCAAAATCGGACCTATGCGGCGTTAAGCAATACCCCGGGGAAAACACAAAGCATACATCACTCGGTTCCGGAAAATGACCGAGCAGATTGTGGATCTAACAAGGAACGACATCGAGCTATGCTTCCTAGGGGGATTAACATCCCATACTTTGAGGCAGGAGTTTGCTTGCCGAAAGCCCGAGGGAACTGAGGAAATGTACAACCGAGCCATCGCTATGGCCGGAGTGGAGCCCGCATTTATGGCCGATGCCCGCAGGAGCGTTAGGGAAAGAATCGAGCCTGCTCATGACCCTCGTCATCACTCAAGCTACTCGGGAAACAATGGTGGCCGAGGTAGAGGCAGACCAAGAGGCATGCCCAACTTTAAAAGAGGCGATGACAGTGCTTTCACCCCTTTGATCGCACCGAGAACTGAGATATTACGGGCAGAAGCTTTGCCTCCACCACCTCCACTGGAGAGAAAGCCTTACGAGGCGAACAAAAAGAAATGGTGTGGATACCATGAAAGCCACGGGCATTCTACCGATGACTGTTTCCAGCTCAAGAAAATAATACAACAAAAGGTGGAGGCCGGGGAATTAAAGAAATGGATCACGGGGTCCGGCAGTAAAGAAGAAGCCCCGCGGGGAAATATTCAATACGTCAGAGACAATAATGCAGACGGGGAAGGACGTTATGACATCCAATACATAGGAGAGGAAGCCCCGAGCAATACCCAGCTTTCCGCCCAGATCAGGCGACTGGAAAAAGTGTTCCTGATACCCACCTATCCGCCCGAGCAAGAAGAAATGATCGGTTTCAGAAGAAGTGAACTGGCATCTACCCTTTTCCACTCAACACAACCGTTAACAATCAAGATGGCTATTGGTAGAGCGGATATTGGAAGAGTCCTCATTGATACCGGGGCTTCACGGGACATACTTTACTTCCATTGTTTAGAAGAAATGGGGATGTCTGAGGCGCACTTAACCCCATATGCGGGCTTGTTGGAAGGGTTCATGAATCATACGGTCTACGCCAAAGAGACCATTGACTTCGAAGTAACCATTGGAGAGAGGCCGTTCGAGAAAACAGCCCGTGTCACGTTCATGGTGATCGATCTGAAATCCCAGTACAACGCGATCTTGGGAGTTACCGCTCAGGCTGCCCTTGGAATCGTTGCCTCAATCCCTCACCAGAAAATCAAGTTCAGTACCCCTGCAGGGATCGCGTGTATCGAGAATAAGCCCGAGCTCTTCCTCAAAGTCATAGAGAGAAAGAGAAAGGAGGGCGCAGCAAGGCAAAGACTGGGAAGCCCGAGGGAGGCAAAAAGGGCCAAAGCAAGTGAAAAAGAGGTCGCAGGAACGGCCATGATCGGGACGTTGTCTTTCCACTCCACGAGGGCAGAATTCAAGCGGAGCAGGAGAGCCCGCCGTATGGCCGCGGAAACCGAGCATATCAACATCGTAATTGATTCACTGCATGACCGAGAGGTTGCAGATATTCGCCCTAATGATGCTTTGGAAGATGTGGTCATAAATCCGGCATTCCCTGAGCAGACAATAAAAGTCGGGCTAGAGATCCCCGCGGAAGAAAGAAAGGTGTTGATAGAGCTGTTGCGAAGAAGCCTAGACATATTCGCCTGGACCGTAGAGGACATGGAGGGGATAAGCAGAGAGGTGATCGAACATGAACTGAATATCGACCCCACATTTACCCGAGTCCTCCAGAAAGAAAGATACTTTTCACCGGAGAAGAAAGCGGCGATCAAAGTCGAGGTAGATAAGCTGCTGAAAGCAGGAATCATAAGCCCGATCAAATATCCGAAGTGGTTAGCCAACGTCGTCATGGTAACCAAAGCAAATGGAAAGTGGAGAATGTGCGTGGATTTCACCGATTTGAACAAGGCCTGCCCTAAGGATTGTTACCCTCTTCCCCGGATCGATCAATTGGTAGACTCTATCGCCGGCCATAGAGTATTAAGCTTTATAGATGCCTACTCGGGCTATCATCAAATCAAAATGAAGGAGGCCGATATTCCGTCATGCGCTTTCTATGCCGCGGGCAAAACCTACACGTTTAACAACATGCCGTTTGGCCTGAAGAATGCGGGCGGTACATATCAAAGGATGGTAGGAATCGTCTTTGATGATCAATTAGGCCGGAACCTAGAGGCTTACATCGACGATATGGTTATCAAGACCAAGGAGACCTCTCACGACCTTGATGTGACAGAAACTTTCACCAGCCTCCGGAGAAACAATATGAAGCTTAACCCATCCAAATGCGCCTTTGGAGTAAAGGCAGGGAAGTTTTTGGGCTTCATGGTGAACCAGAGAGGGATAGAGGCAAACCCGGAGAAGATCATGGCGTTAATAAACATGCAACCCCCCAGATGTGTTAAAGAGGTACAAAAGCTGAATGGCCGCATCACGGCCTTGGGGAGGTTCATCGCCAAGTCGGCAGAAAAATGCCTGCCTTTCTTTAAAACTTTGAAAGGAGGAAAAAAGGAGGGGTTTGAGTGGAACGAGGACTGCCGGAATGCTTTTGAGCAGATAAAAGCTTACCTGGGAAAACCGCCGCTGTTGAGCAGTCCCATTTTGGGTGAAGAACTCTACGTTTTCTTGGCTGCAACAGATCACGCTGTGGCTGCGGTTTTGATAAGGGAAGAGGACGACCTTCAGAAGCCCGTCTACTATGTCTCCAAGGCACTATCCGCCGTAGAAGGGCGCTACTTGAACATCGAGAAGCTGGCTTTCGCCTTGCTCATGGCCGCTCGGAAGCTGCGGGCATACTTCATCGCCCACCCAATCACGGTCTATTCGGACACCCCGCTAAAAAAAAGTGCTCCATAAACCCGAATCCTCGGGAAGAATGCTGTCATGGTCAATAGAACTGACTGAGTTCCAAATAACTTATTCCCGCGAAAGACCATCAAGGCACAAGCACTGGCGGACTTTGTGGCAGAAACAACGTTTGAAGTAAAGGAAAGCGTAGCGGACAAAGACCAGCCCGATAAGGCAAAGATAAGGCGGGGCAAGAAGGCTGTGAATAATGAAGAAAGGCCGGAGAATTGTTGGTCGTTAAGCGTTGACGGATCCTCCGGAAAAACCGTTAGTGGCGCCGGAATCCTATTGATCGCCCCGGAAGGTCAAAGGTTTAAACGAGCTTTAAGGTTCAAGTTCGCAGTTTCCAACAATCAAGCCGAGTACGAGGCATTGATAGCGGGCTTGGAATTAGCCCGGGACATGAAGGTCTCAAATTTGATCGTAAAAAGTGACTCACAGCTAGTGGTAAATCAGGTCAAAGGGGAATATGAGACAAATCACCCGGTGCTGCTCAAATACAAGGAGCTTGCAGCAAACCTGTTGGGGGAATTTGAGTACCACGAGCTGACCCAGGTTAACCGGGCTGAAAACTCCGAGGCGGACTTACTTTCAAGAATCACAAACGAAGACATCGCGAAGCTCAGTATGGATTGTTGGATAGAATTTACGGAACGCCCGGCCATCGACAGGGTAGAGATCCACCAGATAGGGGAGCCTGAGAAGGATTGGGTAGACGAGATTACGGAATACATAGAAAAGGAGATCCTTCCCAGCGATCCGGATCGGGCAAAGGTTTTGAGAAGACAAGCCGCCAGATACACGATCATTGACAACGTGCTTTACCGAAGGTCTTTTACCAAACCCCTGCTGAGGTGTGTGAAATCCGAGACCATTACCAACTTATTGTACGAAGTCCATGAGGGCGTATGTGGAGGGCATCCCGGTGCACGGACATTATCCGACAAGATCAGATTCCTCGGGTATTACTGGCCGACAATGAAAAAAGATGCGGAGGAATATGTCCGCAAATGCGATCAATGCCAGAGATTCGCCAACATACCAAGGCAGCCATCCACGGAGCAGAGCCTGGTAGCCCCAACTTGGGCATTTGACATGTGGGGAATTGATTTGATTGGGCCTTATCCCAAAGCGCCCGGCGGAGCGCAAATGGTAGTGGTCGCAGTAGATTATTTCACAAAATGGGTAGAGGCCAAGGCGCTAACTAGCACGACGGAAGCAAGTATTATCAAGTTCATCCACGACCATATATTCTGCCGGTTTGGTTTGCCCCGGGCTATCGTCTCCGATCATGGACCCCAATTCCAAAGCAAGTTTACGGCGGAATGCAAGAGACTCAACGTAGAACATCGGCAATCATCTGTCGCAAGACCGCAGGGAAATGGACAGGCCGAGGCCGCAAATAAGTTGCTTATGACCGCCTTGCACAAAAATTTGAAGGGAAGGAGCGGTCGCTGGATGGAAGAGCTCAGTACTGCCCTATGGGTTGTCCGAACCACAACGAGGAATTCAACAGGAGAAACCCCCTTTTCCTTGACATATGGATCAGAGGCGGTCGCGCCCGTAGAGGCAGACCTACCCACCTACAGGGTCGCCCATTTTGATGAAACAAGGAATGAGGAAGCCCGGAGAAAAGACTTAGACCTTCTTGAAGAAAAACGGTTGGAAGCACGGGCAAAGATGGTCAATTACAAACAAAAGGCCAAAATCCATCATGACAAAAGAGTGAACAAGAGGTCTTTTTCCGTGGGAGACTGGGTCCTGAGAAAAGTTGAAGTCACGGGGAGACAGCCCGGATATAACAAGCTCTCGCCCAACTGGGAAGGGCCTTATCAGATCGACCGCATAATCAAAGAAGGGACTTACAAACTCCTCACCAAAGAAGGGAAGGACTTGAAAAACGCTTGGCACAGCGACCACCTGAAGAAGTATTACCCTTGAAGATTGTATTCCCCCCCCTGTTATTAGAAATCCGCCTAGTTTCTACCTTATGCATTGTAATGTTGATGTACGGCTCCATGAGCGGAAAAAAGATGAAAGATCAATAATATTATGTTTGTCCCATTAAAATAAAAGATCTTCCTAAATTCTCATGAACGATGCACGGTCTTACGCCCTCGAGCTAGACCGTAAGCCTGCCAAGGGAAATACCGTTGCATGAATTCTCATGAACGATGCGCGGTCATACGCCCTCGAGCTAGACCGTAAGCCCGCCAAGGGAGATAATAATGAAAAACAAAGTATTTAAGAAAGAACAATAAATGCTTGGCGATTCCATGAGCAATAGAACACAATGAAAGTAAATGGCAAGGATAAATAAGGATCAAAAGAAGAGCAATTAAGTATATTACAAAATCATGTCAAAATAAGAGCCAAATGTTCAAAATTCACAGAATCTAATACTATTACAAAAAGGGCCCCAGGACGCAGCCCGGTTTGATCTTCAGCTGCCCGGCGGCGGGTTGACTTCCACTTCTGGAACAGAATCAGAGGCAGTATGGTCAGCTGTAGAACGAGCCAGAGCTTCAGATGCTTCGGCTAGAGCGGAGGCAAAAGCTGAAAAGGGAAGAACAATACCTTCAACGAAGGGGCCATTGGGGCCAAATACCTTCTCCAGAGCCGCGGCCAGAGACAAGGCGGATTCGTCACCCGTAAACCGCAAGTCATCTATCATTTTGATCAAGGGTTGAACGGTTACAGGTGAAACCGGAGGCAGAGCATTCCGAACCGACTCGGGCAAGGCTTCAAGCTGATGATCGGCAAAAGGTACTAAGGAATGACCGTTAAAACATTCCGGATCCGTGGCCACGATGGAACAAAGGATAGTGATCTCTTGGGCAGTATATTTCCCAGTGGCCGCCAGATTCCGGGCAATTGTATGCACCGCCTGTTCATATTGCTCATTGCCCGCGACGGATAATTTGTCGGAGTACTCTGCGGACTCTTTGAATTCAGCAACCGCCTTGCCCCTCTCCTCCTCCAAGACCCGCTCACGTTCATTCTCATAGCGCATCTGGTCAAGAAGTTTGCCGTCCAGCTCATCCACTTTGTTGGACAGTTCCGCGGACTTCTTCCTCTCCGCCTCCAACAACCTCAGGAGCTCAGTATTGCGAGCGTCGACACTCGCCTTCTCAGCCTCAGCCCGCTCCTTGGCTTCTCGAGCAGCGGCCAGTTCACTGCTTAATTTAGATACCTCCTTGGCCGCGCTAACGACCTCCGCATCTTTACTCTTTAATTCCTGGCCGGCGCTCTCCACAGTTTTGGTCAACTTTTGGACCCCCTCCCTCGCCGACATCAGTTCATTATTCCTCGCCGCGATCACGGCGGCATCAGACTCGTGTTGGGTCCGCAAATAGATAACCTCGTTGGCAATCTGCAAATAACAAGGTGATTAGACTACGATGCGAAGAGAAGCACGATATATAACCCAGTCAAAAACAAACCTCGGTCAAGCACAAGCCAACGTTGCCCGCGGCGGCGATAGGATTCGAAGCAGCCAAGACCTTCTGTTGGTAATCTGGAAAATATAGACGGTGCATCAGCCCATCACCAACATAGGCATTAGCGCTCCGGCGGCTGTGTAGATCACCCCATACACCTCGGGGGCTTTGGCTATCTTA